>CAUYUJ010022359.1:346966-374466 GCA_963575745.1 Prorocentrum cordatum
CACGACGACCAGGCCTGCGTCGATACCATCGTCAACGACTGCTGGGTCAAGGGCTGCGGAGCAGGACCTGTGCACGCCTCACGACGACACCAAGATCAAGTACTGGATCCTCGACGAGGAGTCGTTCGCCCTGTCCCGGGAGCTCGCGGACTCGACCGAGATGGCGAGCACTGCGGACGTCACCACTGGCGAGGATGCAACAGCGATTTCGAAGGCCTTGGGCACCACGGGCTCTTTTGGGGACATGTCGGGCTTCTCGGACACGGTGGGCTCGTTCGGGGACGGCGAAAGTTGGTGGGGCGATTCGTGGTCTGAGTGGTGGGAGCCGACATTCACCGAGGGCATGGGCAAGAAAGGCAAAGGGGTGAAAGGCAAGAAGGGCGCCAGCAAGGACGGCAAGGGCAAGGACGGCAAGGGCAATAACGTGGGCAAGGGCGGCAAGAGCAAGAACAAGGGCAAGGCCAGCGCGGGCAAGGGCGGCGCGGGCAAGGGCGCATGCGACGGCGCGGGCACCGGCGCCGAGAGCGAGAACGACGCCAAGGTCGAGCTCAAGGACCCCGTCAAGAATGCCAAATCCCTGATGGGCAAGTTGGCGACGGCGCAGGGCAAGATCAAGCCGATGCTCCTGCAGATGTGCCACGTGCAGGTGTCGACCACCCTCGTCTCGCAGCTCGAGAAGCTGAGCGAGGCGCTCGAGAAGTGCCATGGGCTGGTGCACGACCTGGCCAGGAAGAATCAGACGGAGAGTGATGCCATGACGACCGTGCGGAACAAAGCGGCGGACGTGCTCAAGCTCTACGAGTCGAAGTGCAAGTACTCCCGCGCGCTGCTCAACGTGAAGAAACGCGAGGATTCCCTGCTCCCCCCCCTCCCCCCCTCCTCCTCCTCCTTTTCCTCCTCCTCCTCCCCCTCAGTCGATCGCACAGCGACGTCCTTGCTCCTCCTCCTCCCTCCTCCTCCCTCCCCCTTCCCCCCCTCCTTTCCTCCCCTTCTCGCTCCCTCCTCCTCCTCCTCCCTCCTCCTCCTCCCTCCTCCTCCTCCTCCTACCTCCTCTTCCTGCCTTCTCCTCCTCCCCCTCCTTCTCTCCCCCCCCCTCCTCCTCCTTCTCCCCATCCTCCTCCTCCTCCTCCTGCCCCTCCTCCCACTCCTCTTCCTCCTACCTCCTACCTCCTCCTCCTCTTCCTTTTCCATATCTCGCCTTATGAAGGGCGAAGCGGCGGAAAAGAAGCCAGGGGATGCGGCTGCGCGGGCGACAGCCGGCGTGAGATGGCCGGCTGGCGCGCGGGGCCGCGCGGCCCCACCTCTCCTCCACTTGCTACTCCTGCTGCAGAGTCTGCCTCCTCCAGTACTTCCTCCTCGTCCTCCAGTATATCCCCCCCCGCCTCCCCCTCCAGTATGTTTTCACCGCTATCCTAGGGGCTCTTGCACCTCCTCCACCTCCCCTTCCAATATCTCCTCCTCCTCCTCCTCCCCCTCGTGCTCCTTCAAGTGCAACGTCCTCTCGCCCTCCCCCCCTCGCCCCCCTTCCAACTCCTTCCTCAACTCCTATTCTAACTTCTTCCCTGCGACCAGCGCTGTCAGATGCGCGCCGTGCGATCGCGCGGGGGCCAGCGCATAGTGTTCGCGGTGGCTCATGGCACCGCCGCGCTCTTTCTTCTTGGGGGGGGGGCAGGGGCAACGTCGACGACGATCGCGCTTTCTCGACGGTGACGACGCCGACAACCAGCAAGCGCTTTTCCCTTCGACGTCGTTTTCCTCATGCTCTTTCCCTTCCTCTTCCTCCTTTTTCTATCGTTCCATCATCCCCTTCCGCTGCTGACTAACATGGCGCAGTATGTATTCCCTCTCCGCCCCCCATCGCTGATGGTCGAGCCGCCCCGAGGCCCTCCCTCTCAGGGAACAACTGATGATGGTGTTGTTATGAGGGGCGGATGAGAGGGATGGGGGGCAGGCGGGAGGAAGAGGCGCCTTGACTTGAGGAGCAGGAGGAGGCTGGAAGATGGAGGAGGAAGAGGAGGATGATTTGGGAGGAGGAGAGCAGGCGGAAGGAGGAGGATAAGGAGGAGGAGGAGGAGGAGGATGGATGGAAGGGCCGCCTTGATTTGAACGGACCAGGTCCTGAGGGAGACGGGCCACGGGCCCTGCAGGAATCCCCCCGGGCGAGTTTTCGATCCTGAATGAGTTTCCGACGGTCCCAAGACGGCCCCCTGGACACCCAAAACGGTGAAGCCTCAAGTCCGCTATCCCACTTCTGTGCCGCCCGCGCCGCGCACCCCGCCCAACTGCCGCCGGCGCCCAGGGCCCCGTCGCCCTGAAGATGCTGGAGCTGCTGGGGCCCACGCAGATCTACAGCGTGCAAGCACACCTCACCCCCTGCTCGTGCATGTCTTTGTCTCCCCTCACCCTCCCCTCCTTCCCCCCTCCCCCCCCCCTTCCTCTCCTCAGCATCCACCTCCTCCTCCTCCTCCTCTTCCTCCTGCTGCTCCTCCTTCTCCTCCTCCTCCTGCTGCTCCTCCTCCGCCCCCCCCCCCCTCTTCCTCTTCCCCCCCCCCTCCTTCGCCGATGGGGCCTTCGGCGAAACGGGGCCCAAGTGGCACGAGCATCGGGCGCGCGCGCCCGTGCGCCTGCTGCGCGAGCGTCGCCGAGCCCGGAGGAGGCAGACGAGGAGGACGGAGGAGGGAGGAGGAGGAGGAGGAGGAGGAGGAGGAGGAGGAGGAGGAGGAGGACCTGTCGCCAATCCGCCTGCCCCCCGAGGAGCGCGCCCGGGCTGTTCGACAAGAACGGGCCTGGGGACCCCGTTGAGGATTTCTTCCTTGAGCAGGTGGGCTCTGGAGGGCAACATCTCAGCGCCATCGTGCAATTTGCGCGAGCCCTGACCGCCACCGGGAGAGGGGGTGGCTGCGTCGATTTCATGGCAAAGCTGGCCCCGCCAAATAGATTAGAAAATGCTGAGCGGAATGCCCGCGCTCGGATGCGCGGTCTTTTTGGGAACGAGATCACGCCGTACCCGTTGATGTTAACGGTGGCTGATGAAGGCGGCAATACATCGCGCGAGGAAGTTTATTGTTTCGCCCCGTACGAGGTTTTTGCTGAGTTGTATCGCCACCCAGACCAATGGAAATTGAGCATGCAAGGCCCCAGGGGAGACACCGCCGCTGGATGGTTCTGGGATCACGTGAAGACCTACCGATCGGACCACCACATCTTCCAAGATCAGAATTGGGCCGAATATATAACATCTACTATACCAATGGACTTTCATTCTGATGGTGTTGAGATTTACTCTGGGACCGAGTTTCTGGTATTCAGCTGGAGTTCGGCAATGGTTTGTGATATTACAAGCTACGACCTGCAAATGCCGATCTTGATCATCGAAAAACAGAAATACATACCTGGCGTGACGGATGTACAGATTGTAAACTTCATCAAATGGAACATTGACGTGCTAGAAAGCGGGAACCATCCGAGTTTGAACCATGACGGTGAGAAGTTTGATAATAATTCATTCCGCTACGATCGACAATGTCAACCCCTGGCGGGAGGGTGGCTCGCAACGTTTCACGCGTGGACCGGGGGCCTGAAAGAAGGTTGCTTGCCACAGGTTCGAGAAAAACTTCATGTCTAACTTTATATGTGAATTGTGTATTGGCGGCAAATTCGACGACGCCTACAGCGCGCAACCTGGGGGTCGAACGTTGGCCAACCTCCTCGCATCAAAACAACGGCTCTGTGAGTTCCTGGGGGTCCTGGGCCCGCGCTCGGGCCTGCGCTTATTCGGGGGGGTTCAAGGCCGTGGATAATAAATTCCGTGGGATCGCCCCCTGCCCCATCGCGAGGTATTCGTTCGGTCCTTCGGCAGCCTGGCGGCGAAATTTGACGTCGCATCAGGACCTGCATGGTTGGGGATGGGGGAGGGGGACGGGGAGGAGGAGGAGGAAGAGGAGAAGGTGGAGGGGGAGGGCGGAGGACGGAGGACGGAGGAGGACGAGGAGGAGGAGAAACAGGAGGAGGAACATAAGGAGGATGAGGCGGAGGCGGAGGAGGGGGAGGAGGAGGGCGAGGAGGAGGAGGGCGGGGGAGGAGGAGGAGGAGGAGGGGCCTCGGACAGGATTATCTGGAAACGCACCCTGGCAGTGAACGCAGCCCGTGGTCTGTCATGCGATCCTGGACCATACATGATAACCATTTCGATGTGTTGCACTTGGCGTACCTCGGCTTTGTCAAAGAGCGATGGCAACTGTCGTCTCCCACCAGCCGCCGTTGCCCGCGTGGGCGGGGGAGGGGGGGGGGGGGCGAGATAGGGTGGGAATGGGAAGGGAGGGCCAGATGGTGAGGATGACGACGGCGACATCGACGAGAATGGGTGGAAAGCTGGCCGCCGACGAAACGAGCAGGAGGATCAGCGAAAGAGGAACAGCGCGGGGGGGCAGCGGGAGGGATAGTGACATTCACATGCCATTTACGCAAATGCGGGGCGTCGGATCTTTGCGGAAGCATGATGTATATTATGGCTGCACGGCACTATGGCATCGGCACCCTCGACCATGCTCTCCACAAACTCTGGAACGAAGCAAGAGGGTTTTACAAACAACCATGGCCGACTATTGAAAGCGCCCAAGTTTAATCGGGAAACGCTTTCAATATCAGACAACGTGGATTGCCCTTCGCTCGAGACCCGCATGAAACGAGCCAAATGTAAGATGATGATGTGGCGCTGCGCGCTGGCCCCGCGGAAACCCTCTGCTTCCCGGGTGCGAGTGGTAGTAGCATGGCGGGGGGCGGGGAAGAACGGCGATGGTTGGGGCAAGGGGGATAGGGAGACGGCGAGAAACGCATGAGACACCGACGCATGCAACGATACTGAGAATCAGGATGGCACGCTGGGGGCCCCTGTGGGGGTCTGTGGATATTTATATGGTTGGCCAACAAGGCTACGACAATTGTTGAGTCGGGGCTCGACGCGTCCGACGACGCCAAAATGAGGGGATCAATGATGTGGGCACTCCTCTCTTGCATTAAGATCTTTGACGCGGGTGGCATTTTTTTGACCCAGGCCGAGGCCGACAAGGCCAGCAAGCTCGGTGATTATTTTCTCCGCTGCTAGAATTCCCTTCTGTCGAAAGCCCGACGCCGCAATGCAGAATCTACATGCCGCCCCTGCCCCTGTCTCTGCTCGCTCTCACGTTCACGCGTGCCCTCCTATATCGGATAACTCCGCCCCGCCTTTCCCAGCGCCCCTCTTCCGACCCCTTCCACTGGGTCCTGACGTGCAATCGGATGGGCCCCTTGCAAGGGGCTGGCGCGTCAAAGACTAGCCAGCGATTCGTTTAAGAATAACGAAGCCCTTTGGAAGATGTGCCCGAAGATCCATTATTCAATCGCTGTGCGAATTCCGCCTGCCCTACCTGCAAGATCCGGGTCCGATGGTCTGCTCGCGGGCACCTCCTACAACTCCATGGGGCCATCTGGGCCCGCTTGAGAACCTGAGGATCTCACGCGCCATGGCCCCATGGGTCGGCGAGTTTTGCGCGCGTGCTCCTTCGTGCGCGGGAGACGCGCCTCAACCCTCGGCGATTCGATTTGTTTAACGCTGAGGATTTCATGGGCAAGACCAAAAAGGTTGCCCGGCAGTGCCACCGACGCAAGTGCAGCATCCGATTTGCGCAGCGGTATTACATTTTTTTGGCGCACCGCTGGCGCAAGCAGCCTGTGGCGTGCGACGGGCCATCTCGAAACCGCTTCGTCCTTGTCATCATCCTTCTTGTCCTCCTCCACTCCCTCCCTTCTCCTCCCACCCCCATGCCCCTGCCCGGCTGCTGCGCTGCAGAAGTTGCCATGCACTTGTGCGGTTTCAATGCTGCGCGAGGTGATTGTCGCCTCGTCCTCCTTCTACTCCGCATCCTCCCCTTTGCTGTCCTCCTCCCCGCCCCTAGTCCCCCTTGTCCGTCTCCCCCTCTTCGCGACGCCTGCCGGCGCCATCGAAGTGAGTTCGCAGGCCGGGGCGACATGGATCTTGCCCGCCGACTCTCCGCAGGAGTTTAGGCTCTGGGCGGGGGGCTCTGACCTGGGAGAACGGCTCTCCCCCGCCCCCCTCCCCCTCCTCCTTCTCCTCCTCTTCCTCCTCCTTCTCCCCCTCCTCCTCCCTCCCTCCTCCTCCTCCTCCTCCCCCTCCCTCGCTGGCCCTCGAAGGGCCGCGTCTGGGGCGTTTCGCCGGAGACGTCGACGTCCTCGCAATCGCTGGCCATGCGAAAAGGGAACCACGCAGCCTGATTGAGCCCCGCATCCCTGCGGCAACTCACATTTGAGCGAAGCATGCCGACCGCCGACTGCCGACCGCCGACCGTTGACCGCCGCCGACCACCGCTGACCGCCGCCGCCGCCGACCGCCGCCAGCCGCCGCCGCCGACGACGACGACGACGATACCTAGGAGCAGGACGACGAGGACGACGACGACGACGGAGTTGGGGGATCCACGGATGAGGATAGGGGGGGGAGGGGGAGGAGGAGGAGGAGGAGGAGGAGGAGGAAGAGGAGGGAAAGGAGGAGGAGGAGGAGGAGAAGAAGGAGGAGGAATATGAGGAGAGCGGTGGAGGTGGGGGAGGAGGGAGGAAGAGGAGGCGCGTTGGTGAGGGCATTTCGGGCGGCACTTGGTGAGCTCAGATGCGCGCGCAACTTTTTTGTAAACTATCCCAGTGCGACCCTACCTCGGAGTTGGGGCCTCGAAAGCTAAAGCTAAGCTGAAGCTAAACTGAAGCTAAGCTAAAGCTGAGCTAAAGCTAGCTAAAGCTAAAATAAAGCCAAACGCTAACGTTAAGCTGTACATAAAGCTGAAGCTAAATATAAAGCTAAGGCTATACCTCCCCCTTCATCCTCCCCATCCCGCTTCCGACGCCGATCCCTGGATTTCGGATCACCTATGTCTTGTTATTGTCAAAAACAAGTTATGTAGTTAATGTGAGGTTATGCAAGGTATTGTTCAAGATAGTTGATACATATGCGTTTCGTTTTTATATATAAAAACTTCTCCCTATCTGAAACCGCCTTATCCTTAACTTGTGCTTAACGTGGCCCTATCTTAAACCATTCCATTTCCTGAAATTTCAGAATGTTTGAAACAGTGGCTGTTATACTGTTTTTCGGCTTTGAGAACACATTATATATGCGCAGTTTTGCGCGTTGTCTGCCACCCATCGCGTTTTGTAATTGTTTGCTTGTAAAAAATGGGGGGGGCGCGTTTTCGATGCTAGCGCGCGTTGGGCAATTTTGCATTGTCCAGAAAAACCGACGCGTTCCTTCAGACTCCGAGCTCGAAGCGTTTCAATTTTGTTTTTCGAATTTAATGTATATAGCGTGAATACTATATATAGAACTGAAGCTCAGAGGCGCGCGCGCGGCGGGTGACCGCGGTCATCCGCGCAGGCGCGCCTCTGAGCTTCAGTTCCAGATTGTCAAAATAGAAAGGCAGACGCGTTCCCTCAGCCTCCTTAAAGAACACCAGATTTGTTTAATTTCGTTTTTGTGCGTGGAATAGAATTTTCTACAGTGAACAACAACAAAACTGAAGCTCAGAAGCGCGCGCGGCGGGTGACCGCGGTTACCAGCGCGCGTGCACCTCTGAGCCTCAATTATGCCGCGTTCCTTCAGCCTCCTTAAAAGGCTACAGAATTTTTCAATTTCGTTTTTTATTTAAGCGTCGACTTTTCGATCGTGGACAATACATATAGAACTGAAGCTCAGAGGCGCGCGCTCGCGGCGCGTGACCGTGGCCATCCGCGCGCGCGCACCTCTGAGCTTCGCGTTCCTTCAGCCTCCTTAAAGAGCTCTAGGATTTTTGCAATTTCGTTTTTGCACTTAAGCGTGGACTTTTCTATCGTGAACTATGAATATAGAATACTGAAGCTCAGAGGCGCGCGCGCGCGCCTCTGAGCTTCAGCTCATATTGTCAAAATAAAAAAGCACACGCGTTCCTTCAGCCTCCTTTACGAGCTCCAGAACTTTTCAATTTCTTTTTTGGATTTAAACGTCGACTTTTCGAATGTGGGCAATCTAGAGCGCGCGCGCAACTCTGACCGTCAGTTATGTTTTCGACGCGTTCCTGCAGCCTCCTTAAAAAGACTACAGAATTTTGCAATTTTGTTTTTTGGATTTCAACGTCGGCGGACAATACGTATAACTGAAGCTCAGAGGCGCGCGCGCGGCGGGTGACCGTGGCCACCCGCGCGCGCTACTTTAGAGCTTCAGTTCTTGACAAACTTGAAAAGTAGATGCGTTCCTCCAGCCTCCTTAAAGGGTTCCAGATTTTTTAATTTTGTTTCTAGTCGTTACGTCGACTTTCTACGCGATACTGAAGCTCAGAGGTGCGCGCGCGCCCCTTGCAGACAAGCGCATTGCGCGCTCGCCGACTCGACTCGCGCTCAACTCGGTAGGTCGACTCGCGCGCTCCAGATTTACTCGACCTGAGCTCGCCGCGGGCAGAACGACTCGCCTCGCCGCGCGCGAATAAACTCTCCTCGGCGCTCGCCAGATCGGCGGGCGCGAGAGAGTGCTACGCGCGCGATGTGATCGCGCGGGGGGCATCTGGCAAGCGCGCGCTCGCAATACCTCTAGCCCACCCCGCGCCACCACCGCCCGCCGCCACCATGGTCTTCCTTCTTCAACAACAAAGCCGAGCGAACGCGAAGAGAGAAGGAGGCAGAGTTGTTTCAGACATACTCCGTCCCACTGTCCGCAACTTGTTCGTCGCCTGCCTGCCCTGCTTGATCAGGATCAGCGATCGCCGCCATCGCCGCGAGCGCTATCACATGCTCGCGCTATCTCTGGAGGTACCGGAATCTCTCTAGTGGCACCGGATGCGGCTGCGTGGCAGCACCGGAGATCTCCATGTCCCCGGGGATGCGTGCGCGTCGAAAAGGCATCACCGGGGTTGTCAAGGTACACGGATGCACTGGCAGCCCGAGGAACCGGTCATGCTCGGAAACGAGCCTACTCAATCGTCACAGAAACCTAAACGCGTTATCATAGATGACTGCCCCTCTCCCCTCCCGTCTCTTGCGATTGATGCAGGCACCCACGCATCAACGACGATGGGCACGCAGACCGGTGAACAGGACGAGCAAGTCTTACCTACGGAGTCGCGTATCAAACAGAAGGAAAGGCTCAAAGCCGAAAATGAAGCAGGCATCAAGCCCCGCCGCATCAAAAAGCACGTTGGAGATGGAGATGATGATTGCGGCGACGACTTGTCAGGACTCGGACAGGATCTTATGGCGACCTGGAGCACTGACGTCCCTGTCGAGCTGATTAGCTCAGACGAGGAAGATGACCTGTTCCTTACCCTCCCCACATCTATGCCCGACACACAGGCGGACATATACAGCATAGTGGCTACTCCTATGCGATGGTCACAACACTTGCGTGGATATGTTGGAGCTGCGCGGAGGCGAGGGTGGCATTTCTGAGCTTGCCTACTCAAGGGGTCTCTCCTCAGGAGGCAACTTAGACAAGACCACATGTGTCGACCTGGGAGATCCCTCGGTGCAGCGAGCTGTAGACCGCTACTTTGCAGTATGCTATGTACGAGTAGCCATACTACAGCCCAGCTGCCGCACCACTGGACCACCATCCTACTACAACTACAAAGCCAACTATAAAACTTGGGAACAGCACCACGAAGAAGATTTGCCACACATAACCTACTGTGGTAAAGTAGCTGTCACACAAGATAATGCACGGAGGTGGTTTATTCGCGAACAACCCACAGGAACATGGGTGAATGATATTCCCCCATGGAAAGAACTTGCCGACCGACCACATATCATGACCGTACGCATCGGCCAATGTGCGACGTGACTTAAGGATACGGTTGGTGACTATATCAAGAAGCCGACAAATATCACCAGCAACGACGAGGCAATTCTTAAACCCTTTGAGCGACTCAAGTGCAACGGTCAGTATGTGCATGGACAGCCGTGCAACAAGGAGCTTTCACCGGCACAAAAATACACTCGACGACTGCAGTCTGCCTTTGTGGAAGCCGTCTACCTGGCGAAAGCCATCGACAATGCGCGCGGAGACGCGCCTACACGAACTGCGCATGCTTATCCTGCCGACCTCCCTGATCAAGCTGAACCAGGAGAGGGTATGAGACGCATCGGTGACCGCATCATCCCAAAAGTGGCTACATGCCCAGCATGTATCGACAATGTCCAGAAGGACAGTCCCAGCCACAACTGAGATCCTACACAGTATAAGTATCATGACTCCATCTCTGTATACTGGCCATGCCCTGCATGCCAGAGGGATCTTGCGAGAAGCAAGGGCGTTAAGAACCACCTCGACACGGAGCCCGGCAAATGCCGCTTTACCGAGCCATTCTAACTCCCAGGTGAGCACGGCCCCGAGGGCCGCAATGTGCCAGTTTGATGGAAACCCTTACCCAAACCTGGTGAGGGCCAAGCTTCGCCATCGGGTGGCCGTCAGGGCGCTCGCGCCAGGCCACCGCGACCACGCGCCGTTGGGAACACTGATCCTACATCTGGCGCTAGCAGTTACGACATACTGCAAGACGCGCCCGAGCGTGGAAACACGCCTTCCGCGTCTTCGGGCGAGCCGCCACAAGTGGCCGCCCGCCGTGGTCGCTTACAAGGCGTACCTCCACCACCAGATGCAGCTGATGAAGGAGGCCGATTGCGGAGAGCTACGAGGAACCCTCTTGCCTCGACCGGCTCGGGGGCTCCACGATTGTCCGACTGGGCGAGGTTTGACATCCAACGCAGTCTGCAAAACCTCCGTAGTCATGAACCTGACGTAGTCAAAAAGGAACTCCGTAAACTGCACTTACGGTGGTATCATGCGAAGGAACCCTAGATGAGGCTGATCCTAGATAAAGTGGGACTGGATAGCGTTCGACTTAATATGATCAACGAAATCCGCGACACACGTCGTGAATGTAGAGCATGGGAGCGCCCAGGTAACTCTACGCTACCTTCCGTAAGCCTTCCTGGATATTGGCTTGACGAAGGCGAAGTAGATCTCATGTTCTACAAGAAACGTACCATTTTCACATTATGGACCGATGTATTCGCCTGGCAGCAGGCCAAGAAAGTCCCGATAGAGAACGTGACACCATACTCGACGCTTACCACTACTGCTGGATCGCCTATCATGGACTTTTCAAAGTCTTGTATTCAGATGGAGAAGGCGCCCTCAAGAATGAAACTGCTAAGGCCATGATGGCGAACAAAGGTTCGACACTTCGCATCCGAGCGCCTGGCCAGCACGCGACCTCGATCGAGTCACTCACGCAATGGCATTCTTAGGGGCACTCTCCACATGATTGAGGAAGAGCTTAACAGACACAACATCCCCATTGTAGTTACTAGAGCATTGGCCGACGGCATCTTCGTCACCAGCGCCTTCACGTTCTACAACGGAGTATCGCCGTACCAAGCACACACTGGGCGACAGCCCTCCTTTCTCCCTGACCTCGACACCCTTGACTTCCCCAAGGGGCCCGAGGCGTCAGGACACGAACGCGAACGCCGTATGAGGGAAGTTAGCCTGGAAGCAATAACCCAAGCCACGGCGGTAGCAAAGACGAATCGTGCTCTCAGGGCTAGGACGGCCCCAGATGGTGCTCGCCTATACTCAGCTGGGGACTTGGTCGATTATCGCCGACCCACGGCCACTAAGGACGACCATGGAGGCTGGAATGTCCCGTTTCCTGTGATTCGTAACGTGCCCGAACGAGGACACGTCGTCGTCAAGGCAGGATCGCGTGAGGTAATTGTAATGTATCCTGATGCTCGCCACACGCTATACATTGAATGCCTTCTTACCAGGGAACTTGGCATGGACAACATGGCCATGCAAACCGTCCTTACATATGTGGCACACCTTGGTGCAGGGAAACTTGCCAAAGTCTTTGGCTGTATTCCAGACTACAAGGGGAACCTCAATCTTTCCGACGACAGCAAGTGTCACCCGCGCGTACACCTTGCACTGCAGTATCTCGTGCGAAATTACTCCCGAGTTGAACGTGTAGTAGCCGTGAGATCAGCCAAGAGCGCGTTCAATCTACTTGCAGTAAAGTACGCCGTTGGGTCTACACTGATCCACTACGACAACGATGTTAACCCAGCCTTCCACTATTATGAGTGTGTAGGCGCTGGCCTGAAAATCTTTCAAATCACTGGAAGCACTCACTCCAGACTCATCCAGTGCCTGACGTCACAAGTTCCTTCCCTAGGATTTCATGACGACCTTGCCAATTATCAACACTTGGACACACCGTCTGGAGAACACGACCAGCCTGGCGACAGGCCTCCTCCAGACACCCCAGGCGCGTCATCACCAAGTGAAGGTTTCCTGTCTACAATCTACGAAGAAAGCGAGGAACACGACATTGAGGCTATGATGATGGAGGAGTGGTACGATGAGCTACGTATGGACCTTCATCCCACAACGGTTATTGACGACTGTCTCTACTGCGTTCCAACAACCATGCTGCCCGACCAATGCGTCTTGGTCTCAGCATCTGTGGACGAGGAAGATACCGTGGTGTCGGAGATGCTCGGAGACGAGCCTGAATGAACTACGAGAGCCCTGTCTTGTCTCGTTATGCTCGACTACACCTGACGAGGGCTATTCTCTTGACAGTGGTGAACACGGCCCCTATGTTGAGTTATGTTTCACAGCAGAAATGTCAAAGGTCGTGTTGGATCAGACCCAACGTGCACAGCTCGGACCAGACATGGTCGCAACGATGAGAGTACATGTATCATCGGCTGCTAAACGTGCTGCGGTAGTCAAGGAAGACGACCTCACCAAAGCCGACATAGCAGCCCAGCCTAAAGAGGCGAGTGAAGCATTGCACACCGAACTCAAGATCTGGCTTGGCAACCGATGCGTTGAGATGTATGACCTATCAAAAGCTTCCAACATCATGACATCAAGATATGTATACAAGTGGAAGTTTGTGAAAGTAGGCACTGAGAATGCTAGAAGTATCAGTCTTAGACTTGTCCTCCGCGGATTCATGGACATGGAGGCTTTCGATGTAGAAACCTTCTCAGGAACTGCCCGCAGACAGTCACAGAGGCTTCTGGCAAGCGAGGCGGCATGTCATCCAGAATGGATTCTAGCATCTGTGGACATCGACAAAGCGTTCCTCCAAGGACTGACATATGAGGAACTTGCTCATGCCACCGGCGAGGAGACTCGCATGGTTTGCTGCACCCTTCCACCAGGAAGTGCCCAGGTGTTTCGCACACTACCAGGCTTCTCTTCTTACGATGAAAGCCGACACTGCCTCAGGTGCCTCAAGCCAGGAACGGGTACAAACGACGCCCCAAGAGCGTTCTCCCTCAAGCTTCGTACGACTACACGAGCTATAGGCCTTACACCGACAAGCTGCGAACCTGAGTTTGAATTCAGTCAGGATCTATTAACGGCAAAACACGTCGACGACTTCAATATGACAGGTCTAGAGAAAAACGTAGATGACTCTGTACAACGTGTCGAAAGGTGTTTGGTAAGTGTAAGCTCAACAAACATTATTACACGAATTGTGCCGTTCGCTACACGAAGAACGAACAAGGGGATGGGATCGTGGACCAGGACGAGTATATTAAACAACTACGTCCTATCACACATCCTGAGCTTACTGGAGCAGCGGCAGACGCCAAAGCTACCAATTTCATCACCGACATGTTCGTTAGCCTGCGAGGAGCTCTCGCCTATGCTCTTCTTACTCCCTTCTGGCTCATGGTGTATGTGGTCTCTCTCCAGAAGATCCAAGAGCCCACGAACTTACAAGTCAGACGACTGAATGCTGTGACGCGAAAGCTGATCAGCAGCCCGAAACGCATCACCTTCCCTCGGATGAAACCGACGAGTGAAGTAGACATACATAGTGATTCGGGGTATCGGAAACTTACCGGGGAGGAGGACGATGAAACCAAGGGCTACGGCACTCGTGGGGCTAACGTATTACGGCGACGAAACTCGCCCCAAGGCAAATCTGTCATTCACCTTTGCGACGGACTATGCAAGTCACACCGACTGCAGGTAAGGTCCATCTATGCCGCTGAGGCACCTGCAGCTGCACATGATCTTGATGAGTGCTATCCCACGCTCATCACTCTCCACGAGCTCAAGGCCGGAGCACTTTCTCCACGACGACTACGAGATATGCGTGAAGTTGGAGGCCTAGCTATCAAAGTATCCCTTACTATAGACGCTGAGTCTGTATACACATCGTTATCCAGCAAAGACCTTAATATACCGACGGAACGTACTTTGCTGGGACATCTCAGCTGGATACGTGAGCTCATGGATATGGGTATAGTGCATAACGTACAGTGGTGTGACACTAGAGACATGACCGCAGACGGGCATACAAAAGGGAGTATCGATCGGGAGCTGCTTTTGGAAGTGATGTCAGGCACTCAGTCATTTAAGCATGACGTGAAGCACGTTGTTCCCTTTCGGGGCCCCGAGGACAACACCAAACCTAAGTCGAATTAATTTTAGTCTGTCCTTGTTGCCCCTGCGGTCCAGTTTGCCAGCACGGGCGCCTAATACAGCGGCGCCCTCTTACCTGCTCGGAAACGAGCCATCTTTTTCACGCTTGGCAACGAGCCTGTTCAGATTGGTTCAGGCTCTTTGCCTTAATACCCTTTTGCCCAGAGGGGAATAGCCTGTTTGGCCTACCTCTAGCCGGGCCGATAGCCCTCGTTTATTCAAGGGGCTATCCTGCGTGTGCGTGGAAAAGTTTTGCGAGGTAACTCGCCGGCGAATAATCTCGCCCTTCAGTCCGGTGGTTGGCCAGACTGCGCGCGCTGTTTTCCTTGCAAACAGTTGCGCGCGCGGCCTTTCCAGAGCCTAGCGACTGCGCGGCTTTACTCTCCGTCTCCTCCCCTCCCGACTTTAAGGGTAGCTCATTGGGAGATGTTATGGAGGATCGGGAGTGTAGCCTGCGCGTCGCTGCCTTTTGGCTCAAGGCACGCGCGCCCTATTTGCCCGGACATTGACCTTGGTTTTCGCTATGTGCTGGACAGATCACTACATCGATCTTATCCGATCTTACCCATCCACACCCCATATCGTATTCCTTCGACATGGAATTGGATGCTATATGACCTGCCAGAGTCATTTCAGACTCGGTGGAGTTCCCTATGGGGCCGAAGCGCTGTATTGGGTGTGGCCGACGCATGTGGCTACCCCCACTGGGGCCTTGGGTGGGGCTCCCTATGGGGCCACGCAGCGCTGTGCTGGGTGTGGCGGGCGCATGTGGCCACCCCCGCTGGGGCCTTGGGTGGAGCTCACTATGGGGCCACGAAGCGCCGTACTGGATGTGGCGGACGCATGTGGCCACCCCCATTGGGGCCTTGGGTGGAGCTCCCTATGGGGCCACGAAGCGCTGTACTGGGTGTGGCGGACGCATGTGGCCAGCCCCATTGGGGCCTTGGGTGGGGCTACTGGGCCACGAAACGGTGCATTGAGAGTGGCGGGCGCATGTGGCCAACCCCGTTGAGGCCTTGCATGGAGCTCCCTATGGGGCCGCGAAGCGCTGTACTGGGTGTGGCGGACGCATGTGGCAAGCCCCCATTGGGGCCTTACGTGGGGCTCCCTGTGGGGCCACGAAGCGCTGTACTGGGTGTGACGGGCGCATGTGGCTACCCCCGCTGAGGCCTTGGGTGGGGCCCCCTATGGGGCCACGAAACGGTGTGCTGGGCGTGGCGGACGCACGTGGCCACCCCCACTGGTGCCTTAGGTGGGGCCCCCGATGGGGCAACGAAGCGCCGCGCTGGATGTGGCAGGCGCATGTGGTACCCCCACTGGAGAGGGGGGGCACGGTGGGAAGAGACGCGGGGACCGTTTGTTCAAAACGAGGACCCAACGCCACAGGATGTCGGCCCTAGGAAAATTCGCCGGACGAAGGACCCAACCATTTGCAGGTGCGAGTGCCGCAATTGTGATTCATTTTTTCGGTGGTGACCCCTATGAGGCAACGAACCGTGCTAGGGGTGTGCCGACATGATTGGCGTGGTACACAACGCGAACTAAAACTATTGATCTGAGTACGTAGGGGGACTGAGCGCGGGCGAATCTGAGCGCGAGTGCGTCTGACTGTGAATGAATCTTCGTGCGAGCGAGTCTACGCGCATGACTGCGAGTATGACAAAGCATGGTGTAATTGTAATTGAATATCAATAGTTGAGAATGACTGCCTCTGAGTACTCGTGACGCTAGGCGTGGCCGCCGCAAGGAGCTTCCCCGGGACTCCCCGACGGCATCGCCCGCGCGCCGCGACGCCAATGTCGGCGCGCCGCCGCGCGAGGATCGCGCCCGCTTCCCCCCGTTCTTTTACACCCTTTTTGCCCGCGCACTCAAAAGTCCAAGGCTGCGGGCGCAGCGCAGCGCGGAGCCCCCGCGACGCGCGCAGATCGCCCCGGAGGGGTCCCAGCGACGCGCGCGGGTCGCCCGCTGCGCGGAGCAAAGAGAGAGCTAGCTGGCTGGCTGATAGCGGGCAAGGCTCTTGCCACTGAGCAGAGCGACGACGAGCGAGCGAGGCGCTGGGCAGAAGGCAGCACGGAGTCCCCGCGACGCGCGCTGGTCGCCCCGGAGGGGTACCAGCGACGCGCGCGGGTCGTCCGCTGCGCGGAGCAAAAAGAGCTAGCTGGCTGGCTGATAGCGGGCAAGGCTTTTTTCGCTGGGCAGAGCGACGACGGTGAGGGAGACGCGTGCGGATTGCGCCACGGGGACCTTCGGTGGAGTTCCCTATGGGGCCCCGAAACGTGTGACGTGTGCACCGAAACCAATGGCGGGGACGCATGCGGACTGTGCCACTGGGACCGTCGGCGGAGTTCCTATGGGGCCACGAAACGTGTGAGGGGTGTGCCGAGATGAGGGGCGGGGACGCATGCGGACTGTGTCCGTGGGACCTTCGGCGGAGCTTTTATGGGGCCACGACACGTGTGAGGGGTTGGCCGAAAAGAGTGGCGGGACGCATGCGGACTGCAACTGGGACCTTCGGCGGAACCCTTATGGGGCCACGAAACGTGTGAGGGGTGAGCCGACATGAGTGGCGGGGACGCATGCGGACTGTGCCACTGGGACCTTCGGCGGAGCCCCTATGGGGCCACGAAGCGTGTGACGGGTGGGCCGAAATGAGTGGCGGGGACGCATGCGGCATGCGGACTGTGCCACTGGGGCCGTCGGCAAAGCTCCTATGCGGCCACGAAGCCTGCGAGGGGTGGGCCGAAAAGAATGGCGGGGACGCATGCGGATTGTGCCACTGGGACCTTCGGCGGAGCCCCATATGGGGCCACGAAACGTGTGAGGGGTGAGCCGAAAAGAGTGGCGGGGACGCATGCGGACTGCCACTGGGACCTTCGGCGGAGCTCCTATGGGGCCACGAAGCGTGCCAGAGGTGTGCCGAAATGAGTGGCGGGGACGCATGCGGACTGTGCCACTGGGACCTTCGGCGGAGCCCCCATGGGGCCACGAAGCGCTGTACTGGGTGGTGGAGACGCATGCGGACTGCGCCACGGGGGCCTTCGGTTGCGCTCCCCGTGGGGCCACAAAACGCTGTTTTTTTTTTTTTTGGGGGGGGGGGGAGACGCATACCAACCGCGCCATTGGGACCTTCGGTGGAGCTCCTGATGGGGCAACGAAACGCGTGATGATGTTGATGATGCTGATGTTGATGATGATGACGACGATGATGATGATGATGAGGAGGAGGAGGATAATAATAATGAGAGGAGGGGAGGAGGGAGGAGGAAGGAAGAGGAACGCGGGGCGACGTCTTTTCAAAACGAGGACCCAACACCACAGGATGGTTGGGAATCGAGAGTTCGCGTGAGATCCCGTCGAAGCTCACCACTGCAAGTGTGCAGCAGTTGCGCGAACGGGGGGCGGCCATTCTTCGAATGGCGGGGGTCCCGCTGGACACCTCGCTGAACTGAATCGTTGTGTTTGGCTCGCGTTCCTAATGACTCGCCAGTGAAATGCAAGGCAATTCCTTCTCAAAGCGGGGCGTTCGCCACAATGGCCTACCCAAGCTATGTTTGTTTGTTTCAGGGGGCGCTTCTTGCAGTGCGACTTGGCGCGGGAGGACGTACTGCAACATCTTCTTCTGCATGTGTGGTTTCCTCTGGGCCTCCTCATCCTCTCCTCTCTCCTCATCCTCCGCCTCTCCCTCCTCCTCACCTCCTCCTCCTCCGCCCTCTTCTCCTCCCTCCGCGGGGCCATACATTTCCGACGTCTTCCGACGCGCACGGCAGGTCGGTCATAGTCGAGATTCTTGGTATGGGGTTCTTGCTCGATGAGTTCGACCTTCGGGCCGACACCGCTTCGCCGCCGCCGCCTCCCTTGCTTCGGGGGTTTGGGAGGCTGCCTGCCTGATCCTGGAGTTGCCCCGCTGCGCTGCCGACGCGCCAGGCTGCACGCCGCATGCAGCGCCCGGCCCGGCTGGCTCGCGGCGGCGAGGGGCTGGTTCGCCGCCGCGCTGGCGTTCCCAGTCTTCGCCGTGCAGGGCTCCGGCGCCCCTGGGACTGATGGGGAGCAGGCGCGAGGCCTCAGACAGGCCAGCCACAACTGGGGGAGCTGTGGTCCTTACCCCCCTGAGGGACCCATCGATTTCGACACCCCTCTCGAGGGATCGTCGATGCGATGCGTTCCCCCACGGGGGTAAGGACCACAGCTCCCCCAGTTATGGCTGGTCGGTCAGACAGGCTCCCCAGGCTCAGAGGAGGAAGAGTCCCCCCCTGCCCCTACCCTTCCCTCGTGTTCCCCCGCTGGGGCCTCCCAGGAGGCTCTCGTCGCACCGCCGGATTCGCCTCGAAAGTCGGGTCAGAGCGCACCCTAGGCGAGGTCCAGAGAGTAGCAGTATCTGTACCATTTGATTTCCTCACGAGTGGGGGGTCGCAGGCATCAGACAGACACCCCAGATCTCCACTCTCGTGAGCAGAATCACGGAAGCCTTTGGCGGCGACGTTGAAATCTATTTGTCCCGCATGTGGAATGCATCTGGGCCTCATTTGGCCTTTCCTCTTGTTTCTCCTCGCCCCTCCTCCTCCTCCTCGCCCCTCCTCCTCATCCTCCTCCTCCTTCTCCTCCGCGTTTCCCTTGTGAAAGGGCGAATCCAGTCCCAACTGTGCTCCACGTCTGATCCAAATCGGGCTCACCTACGACAGCGCTGGGGGCCACGTAAGCTCCCATGGAACAACCACCGACAGCAAAAACCGTGACGGAGGTTTTTGTGTATTTTTTTGATGCTGAGGACCGTCGCCGGGACCCCCCGGGACCGTCAACAAAAAGCGACGGAGGATGAAGAGCTGGTCCCAGGGAAGGGATCGAGACTTCTGGCGCCCTTCTGTGGGGGGAGGATTTGGCCTCGCGGAATGGGGGAGCGATAAGGGGGAGCATCGGGAGTTGCAGAACAGGGACCCTTCAGGGCCCCGAAAGAACCCCTCTCGGGCCCAAGAAGGGGGGCTTTGGGGACCGAGAAGTGCACCTTTTCCGCCCCCCCCCCCCTCCATTCATCGCTTCATCGCCCCCCCCTCCCATTCGGCGACGCCCGAGGAGGAGGGGGGCGGGGGGAACAGAGGAGGGCGGCCGCAGGGGTGTGAGGGGGGAGGGCAAGCGGGCTCCCAAGAGGCCTCCTGCGGTCTTGAGATGGCCAGGGACTGCGCCGAGACACCACCCTTTTGGCATCGCTCGGACGTGTGCATTTTTCCCCACATCCTAAGTGGGGTTATTGTTTTCTCTGCACACCCTCCGCGCAGGATCTCTCGTCCTCCTCCCTCTCCTCTGCTCCTCTTTGCTTCCTCCTCCGCATCATCATCACCATCACCATCATTCCCCACTCATCATCATCATCATCAGCATCACCATCACCATCATCGCACGATCACTCACCATCATCGGCATCGAACGATCATCATCATCATCATCATCATCATCATCATCATCATCATCATCACTACTCGCTGACTCACCATTTCGTCCCCATCATCATCACCACCATTTACCATCATCGCACGATCACTCACCATCAGATCATCATCACTCATCATGCATCCTCATCATCATCATCATCATCATCATCATCATCATCATCATCATCATCATCATCATCATCATCATCATAATCAGATCATCATGCATCCATCATCATCGTCATCATCATCATCATCATCATCATCATCATCATCATCATCATCATCATCATCAGCATCACCATCATCATCATCATCATCATCATCATCATCATCATCATCATCATCATCATCAATCATCAATCATCAATCATCATCAATCATCAATCATCAATCATCAATCATCAATCATAGATCATCATCAAACACCGTCGTCATCATCCCATCACCATCATCCACCAAGAGGGAGCCTCGCCTGTGAGTGAATTGTGAGGAAGTCTCAGGCGGGAGCCCCCTCCCTATGGGGCCCGCATCATGTTACTAATCCGAGCGGGTCATCGGATTCGTTTAACTGTCGTCACTTTTGGGCTCTCAATTGAATTGGAGGAAGTCTCAAGCGGGAGCCTCTTCTGTGAGTGAATTGCGAGGAAGTCTCAGGCGGGAGCCCCCTCCCTATGGGGCCCGCAGATCATGTTACTAATCCGAGCGGGTCATCGGATTCCTGTAACTGTCGTCACTTCACTTTCTGGGGGGCTCCTTTCAGGTCTGAATTTGGAGGAGTATCAGGCGGGAGCCTCGTTTGTCAGTGAATTGCAAGCAAGTCTCAGGCGGGAGCCCCCTCCCTATGGGGCCCGCAGATCATGTTACTAATCCGAGCGGGTCATCGGATTCGTTTAACTGTCGTCACTTTTGGGCTCCTCAGGTCTGAATTTGGAAGAAGTATCAAGCGGGAGCCTCGTCTGTGAGTGAATTGTGAGGACGCGTCAGGCGGGAGCCCCCTCCCTATGGGGCCCGCAGGTCATGTTACTAATCCGAGCGGGTCATCGGATTCGTTTAACTGTCGTCATTTTTGGGCTCCTCAGGTCTGAATTTGGAGGAAGTATCAAGCGGGAGCCTCGTCTGTGAGTGAATTATGGGGAAGTCTCAGGCGGGAGCCCCCTCCCTATGGGGCCCGCAGATCATGTTATTAATCCGAGCGGGTCATCGGATTCCTGTAACTGTCGTCACTTTTCGGCTCCTCATGTTGGAATTTGGAGGACTGTATCAAGCGGGAGCCTCGTCTGTGAGTGAATTGCGAGGAAGTCTCAGGCGGGAGCCCCCTCCCTATGGGGCCCGCAGATCATGTTATTAATCCGAGCGGGTCATCGGATTCCTGTAACTGTCGTCACTTTTGGGCTCCTCAGGTCTGAATTTGAAGAAGTATCAGGCGGGAGCCTCGTTTGTCAGTGAATTGCAAGCAAGTCTCAGGCGGGAGCCCCCTCCCTATGGGGTCCGCAGATCATGTTACTAATCCGAGCGGGTCATCGGATTCCTGTAACTGTCGTCACTTTTGGGCTCCTCAGGTTTGAACTTGGAAGAAGTATCAAGCGGGACCCTCGTCTGTGAGTGAATTGTGAGGACGCGTCAGGCGGTAGCCATCCTATGGGTCCCGCAGCTCACGTGGTTCCTCCGGGTCATCCTCCGGCGCGCGCTTCCTCTGGGTCGTCCTCCGGCGCGTATCGGCTGGGACGCACGTCGTGCGCTTCCTCTGGGTCGTGTTCCGCACGAGGACGAGGAGGAGGAGGAGGATTGCCAGGAAAAGGAGGAGGGATGATGCAGGACGAGACAGGAAAGCAGGAAGTGGAAGAGGCTGAGGGGAGGAAGGACGAGGAGGAAAAGGAGGAGGAGGAATGCCCGAGGAGGCCCCAGTAGGTCCCGGAAGGCCCAGAAGGCTCCAGGAGGCCCCAAGAGGCCCCAGGAGGCCCCAGGAGGGGGCAGGAGGCCTAAGGAGGGGGCATGAGGAGGAGGAGGAGGAGGAGGAGGAGGAGGAGGAGGAGGAGGAGGAGGGGTGGGGAGGAGGGGGGAGGAATATGGAAACGAGGAGGAGGAGGAGGAGGAGGAGGAAGCGGATGAGGGAGAGGGAGAGGAGGAGGACAGGGGATGAGGAGGAGGAGGAGGAGAAGGGAGAGGGAGAGCAGGAGGAGGCAGGAGGCAGGAGGGGCAGGGGGAATGGGGGGAAGGAAGCATAACGAGGGGGAGGGGGAGGAGGTGGAGGAGGCAAGAAGAGGAGGAAGAGTCAGGGGTTGAGGCAGGAGGAGGAGCAGACAGGAGGAGAACGAGGAGGCAAGAGTAGGTGGGAGAAGGGAAGGGGCAGGAGGATACCCCCATGCAAGCTGAAGAGATTATCATGCGGGGTCCTTCCGTCGGAGTAATTTTCTTTGCGCACCCTCCGCGCAGGATCTCTCGTCCTCCTCCCTCTCCTCTGGTCCTCTTTGGTTCCTCCTCCACATCATCATCACCATCACCATCACCCCCCACTCATCATCATCATCACCATCACCACCACGATCAGCACCACCATCACCATCGCACGATCACTTACCATCATCGGCATCGAACGATCATCATCATCATCATCACCCTCATCATCACTACTCGCTGACTCACCACTTCGTCCCCATCATCATCACCACCATTTACCATCAGAATCGCACGATCACTCACCATCAGCACTCATCATCACCACCATCATCATCATCACGTCGTCATCATCACCACCACCACCATCATCATCATAATCATCAACATCATCATCATCATCATCAATCATATATCATCATCAAACACCGTCGTCATCATCCCATCACCATCATCCACCAAGAGGGAGCTTCGTCTGTGAGCGAATTGTGAGGAAGTCTCAGGCGGGAGCCCCCTCCCTATGAGGCCCGGAGATCATGTTACTAATCCGAGCGGGTCATCGGATTCCTCAAACTGTCGTCATTTTTGGGCTCCTCAGGTCTGAATTTGGAGGAAGTATCAAGCGGGACCCTCGTCTGTGAGTGAATTGCGAGGAAGTCTCAGGCGGGAGCCCCCTCCATATGGGGCCCGCAGATCATGTTATGAATCCCAGCGGGTCATCGGATTCCTCAAACTGTCGTCATTCTTGGGCTCCTCAGGTCTGAATTTGGAGGAAGTATCAAGCGGGAGCCTCGTCTGTGAGTGAATTGCGAGGAAGTCTCAGGCGGGAGCCCCCTCCATATGGGGCCCGCAGATCATGTTGTGAATCCGAGCGGGTCATCGGATTCGTTTAACTGTCGTCACTTTTAGGCTCCTCAGGTCTGAATTTGGAAGAAGTATCAAGCGGGACCCTCGTCTGTGAGTGAATTGTAGGGACGCGTCAGGCGGGAGCCCCCCTCCTTATGGGGCCCGCTGATCATGTTACTAATCCAAGCGGGTCATCGGATTCTTGTAACTGTCGTCACTTTTCGGCTCCTCAGGTCTGAATTTGGAGGAAATATCAAGCGGGAGCTTCGTCTGTGAGTGAATTGTGAGGAAGTCTCAGGTGGGAGCCTCCTCCTTATGGGGCCCGCAGATCATGTTATTAATCCGAGCGGGCCATCGGATTCTTGTAACCGTCGTCACTTTTGGGCTCCTCAGGTTTGAATTTGGAGGAAGTATCAAGCGGGAGCTTCGTTTGTGAGTAAATTGTGAGGAAGTCTCAGGCGGGAGCCCCCTCCCTATGGGGCCTGCAGATCATGTTATTAATCCGAGCGGGTCATCGGATTCGTTTAACCGTCGTCACTTTTGGGCTCCTCAGGTCTGAATTTGGAGGAAGTATCAAGCGGGAACCTCGTCTGTGAGTGAATTGTGAGGAAGTCTCAAGCGGGAGCCCCCTCCCTATGGGGCCCGCAGATCATGTTAATAGTCCAAGCGGGTCATCGGATTCCTGTAACTGTCGTCACTTTTGGGCTCCTCAGGTCTGAATTTGGAGGAAGTGTCAGGCGGGAGCCTCGTTTGTCAGTGAATTGTGAGCAAGTCTCAGGCGGGAGCCCCCTTTTCCTATGGGGCCCGCAGATCATGTTATTAATCCGAGCGGGCCATCGGATTCCTGTAACTGTCGTCACTTTTGGGCTCCTCTGGTCTGAATTTGGAAGAAGTATCAAGCGGGACCCTCGTCTGTGAGTGAATTGTGAGGACGCGTCAGGCGGGAGCTTTCCTATGGGTCCCGCAACTCACGTGGTTCCTCCGGGTCATCCTCCGGCGCGCGCTTCCTCTGGGTCGTCCTCCGGCGCGTATCGGCTGGGACGCATGTCGTGCGCTCCTTCTGGGTCGTGTTCCGCACGAGGACGAGGAGGACGAGGATTGCCAGGAAAAGGAGGAGGGATGATGCAGGACGAGACAGGAAAGCAGGAAGAGGATGAGGGTGAGGGGAGGAAGACGAGGAGGAAAACGAGGAGGAGGAGGAATGCCCGAGAGGCCCCATTAGGTTCCTGAGGCCCAGAGAAGGCTCCAGGAGGCCCCAAGAGCCCCAGGATGGCCCCAGGAGGGGGCAGGAGGGCCTAAGGAGGACGGCAGGAGGTGGAGGAGTGGAGGAGGAGGAGGAGGGGAGTAGGAGGAGGAGGGAGGAGGAGGAGGAGGAGGAGGGTAGGAGGAGGAGGAGGAGGAGGAGGAAGGAGGGGGGGGGGGAGGAGGGGAGAGGGAATATGGAAAACGAGGAGGGGGAGGAGGAGAGAGGTAGGAGGAGGAGGAGGAGGAGGAGGAGGAGGAAACGGTATGAGGGAAGAAGAAGGAGGAGGGAGGACAGGGGTATGAGGAGGAGGAGGAGGAGGAGGAGGAAAAGGGAGAGGGAGAGCAGGAGGAGGAGGCAGGAGGCAGGAGGGGCAGGGGGAATGGGGGGGAGGAAGCATAACGAGGGGGAGGGGGAGGAGGTGGAGGAGGCAAGGAGAGGAGGAAGAGGCAGGGGTTGAGGCAGGAGGAGGAGCAGACAGGAGGAGAACGAGGAGGCAAGAGTAGGTGGGAGAAGGGAAGGGGCAGGAGGATACCCCCATGCAAGCTAAATAGATTGTCATGTGGGGTCCTTCCGTCGGAGTAATTTCTCGGCGAGAAACATCAAGGACCATCCTGGACCAGCGAACAAAAAAATATTCAGACGGAAGGACCCCACATGATAATCTCTTTAGCTTGCATGGGGGTATCCTCCTGCCCCTTCCCTTCTCCCACCTACTCTTGCCTCCTCGTTCTCCTCCTGTCTGCTCCTCCTCCTGCCTCAACCCCTGCCTTTCCTCCTCTTCTTGCCTCCTCCACCTCCTCCCCCTCCCCCTCGTTATGCTTCCTCCCCCCCATTCCCCCTGCCCCTCCTGCCTCCTGCCTCCTCCTCCTGCTCTCCCTCTCCCTCTCCTCCTCCTCCTCCTCCTCATCCCCTGTCCTCCTCCTCTCCCTCTCCCTCATCCGCTTCCTCCTCCTCCTCCTCGTTTCCATATTCCTCCCCCTCCTCCTCCTTCTCCTCATCCTCCTCCTCCTCCTCCTCCTCCTCCTCTCCTCTCCTCCTCCTCCTCCTCCTCCTCCTGCCTCCTCCTTAGGCCTCCTGCCCCCTCCTGGGGCCTCCTGGGGCCTCTTGGGGCCTCCTGGAGCCTTCTGGGCCTTCCGGGACCTACTGGGGCCTCCTCGGGCATTCCTCCTCCTCCTTTTCCTCCTCGTCCTTCCTCCCCTCAGCCTCTTCCTCTTCCTGCTTTCCTGTCTCGTCCTGCATCATCCCTCCTCCTTTTCCTGGCAATCCTCCTCCTCGTCCTCGTGCGGAACACGACCCATAGGAAGCGCACGACGTGCGTCCCAGCCGATACGCGCCGGAGGACGACCCAGAGGAAGCGCGCGCGCGCCGGAGGATGACCCGGAGGAACCACGTGAGCTGCGGGACCCATACGAAGGCTCCCGCCTGACGCGTCCTCACTATTCACTCACGCACGAGGGTCCCGCTTGACACTTCTTCCAAGTTCAAACCTGAGGAGCCCAAAAGTGACGACAGTTACAGGAACCCGATGACCCGCTCGGATTAGTAACATGATCTTCGGGCCCCATAGGGAGGGGGCTCCCGCCTGAGACTTGCTTGCAAGTCGCTGACGAACGAGGCTCCCGCTTGATACTTCCTCCAAACTCAGACCTGAGGAGCCCAAAAGTGACGACAGTTACAGGAATCCGATGACCCGCTTGGATTAGTAACGTGATCTGCGGGCCCCATAGGGAGGGGGCTCCCGCTTGAGACTTCCTCACAATTCGCTCACAGACGAGGCTCCCTCTTGATATTTCCTCCAAATTCAGACCTGAGGAGCCCAAAAGTGACGACAGTTACACAAATCCGATGACCCGCTCGGATTAGTAACATGATCTGCAGGCCCCATAGGGAGGGAGCTCCCTCTTGAGATTTCCTCACAATTCACTCACAGACGAGGCTCCCGCTTGATACTTCCTCCAAATTCAATCCTGAGGAGCCCAAAAGTGACGACAGTCACAGGAATCCGATGACCCGCTCGGATTAATAACATGATCTGCAGGCCCCATAGGGAGGAAACTCCCGCCTCAGATTTCTTCACAATTCACTCACAGACGAGGCTCCCGCTTGATACTTCCTCCAAATTCATACCTGAGGAGCCCAAAAGTGACGACAGTTACAGGAATCCGATGACCCGCTCGGATTAGTAACATGATCGGCGGGCCCCATAGGGAGGGGGCTCCCGCCTGACGCGTCCTCACAATTCACTCACAGACGAGGCTCCCGCTTGATACTTCTCTCAAATTCAGACCTGAGGAACCCAAAAGTGACGACAGTTACAGGAATCCGATGACCCGCTCGGATTAGTAACATGATCTGCGGGCCCCATAGGGAGGGGGTTCCCGCTTGAGACTTGCTCGAAATTCACTGACAAACGAGGCTCCCGCTTGATACGTCCTCCAAATTCAGACCTGGGGAGCCCAAAAGTGACGGCAGTTACAGGAATCCGATGACCCGCTCGGATTAGTAACGTGATCAGCGGGCCCCATAGGGAGGGGGTTCCCGCCTGAGACTTCCTCGCAATTCACTCACAGACGAGGTTCCCGCATGATACTTCCTCCAAATTCAGACCTGAGGAACCCAAAAGTGACGACAGTTACAGGAATCCGATGACCCGCTCGGATTAGTAACATGATCTGCGGGCCCCATAGGGAGGGGGCTCCCGCTTGAGACTTCCTCACAATTCACTCACAGACGAGGCCCCCTCTTGGTGGATGATGGTGGTGGGATGATGACGACGGTGTTTGATGATGATGTATGATTGATGATGATGATGACGATGGTGGTGGTGGTGATGATGACGACGTGATGATGATGATGGTGGTGATGATGAGTGCTGATGGTGAGTGATCGTGCGATTCTGATGGTAAATGGCGGTGATGATGACGGGGACGAAGTGGTGAGTCAGCGAGTAGTGATGATGATGATGATGATGATGATGATGATGATGATGATGATGATGATGATGATGATGATGATGATCGTTCGATGCCGATGATGGTGAGTGATCGTGCGATGGTGATGGTGA
>CAUYUJ010022359.1:379466-461966 GCA_963575745.1 Prorocentrum cordatum
AGCACATCAGTTGGGTCGATATGGAGAGCGTACAGGTAAGCCTCGCCTTCGCGCTTTTGGCCACAGCGACTGCAATCCAGGATGTGTTCGACTCCAACCTCCTGCGGCTGGGCGAGGTGGGCGACACCCCCAGCCCGCCTCCCCTTTTGCCTGGGCAGTCGCTTTGCGCCAACGGGGCACCCCCTGGCACGTTCTGGACCCGCGCAGGATGCGGCCCTGGTCAGCCGTGCTGCAGCAGCCTCGCCTCGAGCGATGGATACGGCATCGGCTGGGCCACCTGCTGGACGATGCCAAACATCGACACCGGGCACGGAACGCACACGGGCTGCGGGTGCGGCTCCTCGAGCCTTTGCACCTGTGGCGAGGGCGCTTCCAACGCCAAGCCTGCGGGCACGATCTACACCCAAGGCTGTCTGTTCGCGCCGGCGCCAGGACCGACGCCCCGTCCCACGCCCTTCCCGACGCCCAGCCCCACGCCCTTCCCGACGCCCCGTCCCACGCCCTTCCCGACGCCCTTCCCGACGCCCCGTCCCACACCCTTCCCGACGCCCAGACCCACGCCCTTCCCGACGCCCCGTCCCACGCCATTCCCGACGCCCTTCCCGACACCCCGTCCCACGCCCTTCCCGACGCCCAGCCCCACGTCCTTCCCGACGCCCCGTCCCACGCCCTTCCCGACGCCCAGCCCGACGGTCAGCCCGACGCCAGACCCAACGCCAGACCCGACGGCCTTCCCGACGCCAGACCCGACGCCCAGCCCAACGATCAGCCCGACACCAGACCCAACGCCAGACCCGACGGCTGCCCCGACGGCCTTCCCGACGGCTTTCCCGACGGCATCCCCGTCGCCCAGCCCGACGGCCTTCCCGACTGATTCCCCGACGGCCTTCCCGACGGCCTCTCCGACGGCATCCCCGTCGCCCAGCCCGACGGCCTTCCCGACGCCAGACCCGACGGCCTTCCCGACGGCTTCCCCGACGGCATCCCCGTCGCCCAGTCCGACGGCCTTCCCGACGGCTTCCCCGACGCCAGACCCAACGCCAGACCCGACAGCCTCTCCGACGGCATCCCCGTCGCCTAGCCCGACGGCCGTCCCGACTGCTTTCCCGACTGCTTTCCCGACGGCTTCCCCGACGGCCTTCCCGACGGCCTTCCCGACGGCTTCCCCGACGGCATCCCCATCGCCCAGCCCGACGGCCTTCCCGACGGCTGCCCCGACGTCGTCCCCGTCGCCCAGCCCGACGGCCTTCCCGACGGCTTACCCGACGGCCTTACCGACGGCTTTCCCGACGGCCTCTCCGACGGCATCCCCGTCGCCCATCCCGACGGCCTTCCCGACGGCCTTCCCGACGGCTTCCCCGACGGCATCCCCGTCGCCCAGCCCGACGGCCAGCCCGACGGCTTCCCCGACGGGCTTCCCCACGCTCAGCCCGACTGCGTCCACTCCGGCGCCTCCTCTGCCAGTCGTCACAGCCGTGGGCGATCCTCACATGGTCAACATTCGTGGCCAGCGCTTCGACCTCATGCGGCCTGGAAGGCACGTCTTGCTTCAGATCCCGGCCAGCGCAGTCGCGCGGGACACGCTGTTGCGCGTAGAGGCGGACGCCGAACATTTGGGCAAGGCTTGCGCGGACGTGTACTTCCGCAGCATCAACCTCTCAGGAGCATGGGCAGAGCGCGAAAGCGTCGGCGGCTTTCATTTCCGCGCAGGCGGTGACAGAGAACAGCTGAAGTGGACGCGGCTGGGCGAGGTGGACCTGAAGGTGATCGCTGGGCATACTCAGGCGCCGAGAACCAGACAACGCGTAATCATCAGCGTTCGGAGGTCCGTGCGGATGTCATGGGTCGTCGCCAGAACCCCCTGCCCACGCTCCCTTCCTGGCGCGCGAAGCGCGCCAGAAGCGCCGCCCAGGGGTGTGGGGAAGGGGGGGGTTCAGCGCCGACCCCAGAGAATCCGCGCGGACCTCCGAGCGTCGATGCTTGCGCGACTCGTGCTGTTCTCTGAGGAGGGCGTCAGCTACTTGAACATGTTCGTCAGGTTCGTCAAGAGCGTGACTCTGGCCATCGGGGGGCTGCTCGGGGGAGACGACCACAGGGAGGCCGCCAGCCGCCCGGAGCGGTGCCGCTCGGTCGTCTCGTTCGTGGCAGCTCCGGCGGTCAATCCTTGAGCCCCAACGTCGGGAAGGCCCTGAGTCTGATGCCACATGGTCGTATAGCGAAGCAGCGTGGTACACGTAAGTATGTTCAGTGGCGTTTTGCCGTGCCGTTTTTGCAGATTGGACTTGCTCTCCTGGGGTTGCAAGTCGTAGATGCCACGTTTGAGCGGTTGCCTACCTGTGGCTCGTGGGGCGGGTTCCCTCGGGCACTCCCAATGGCAAGACCACTTCTTGAGTGCTGATATAGGCGTCGTCGATGATTTCTTTCAGGCCAGCGTTGTGTCCCAGCTCTTGTGGACCGGGTTGCCCCGAGAGGGCTGGACTCTCTCCGCTCCGGGGACAGCCCAGGGCGCCGCCAGAGGAAGGCGCCTCGCGGCCGCTTTGCCAACCTAGATCTCTCCGTTGGCCTCGTCCTCCCTCCTTTCTGCTCCTCCCCCCCCGTTTGAGTGCGCCGACCGCTGGTGCTTCTGCATGGGCCGCTCATTGTGTCAGGGTTTTTTGTCGCCCGTGACGTTTCTCTGCGAGGGCCGTCGCCTGCCGCGCTTCTGGGATGGGCTCCCTCGAGTGCCTCTGGCATGGCATGACCCGTATCGAAGACGCCTACGGCGAGTCACCGCCGTTCCCTGTCTTTTCGGAAGCGCCTATGTGGCCGACCGTTGGGTTTGAGCTTGGCCAAGCTATTGGGCCACGCGTTCCCCGAGTGGGTTTCGAAAGCCTTCGGGGAAGACGGAGTCGGGCGAGCTATCGGGCCAGGTGGTTTCTAGGCCGTCTCCTGGAAGCCCTATGGCCAAACGTTTGGAGCTAGAGATTCGCGAAGCTATCAGACCAGGTGTTCCCCGAACTGCTGTGGGAATCTTTGGGGAACGCTTGGAGGAGCATGGCGCGGAGGATCAGGAGAGGGAGGAGGAGGAGCAGGGAGGAGGAGGGAGCGTTTGGGGAGCCTCTTGCGGCACTCTTCGGGCCTCTTGGAGGCCTCTTGGGGGCTTCCTTGAGCCTCTTGGGGGCTTCTTGAGGGTTTCTTGGGCCTCTTTGGCCGTCTTAGGGCGTTCCTGGCCCGTCTGGCGCCGTCGGAAGCCGTCTTGGGAGCCTTTCTGAACCGACTTGGGGCCCTATTGGGGCGCTTCAGGACCGTCTTGGAGGCCATCTTGGGCGTTGTGGAAGCCCAAGGAGCCGTCTTGGCGCCCTCTTGGGGCCGTCTGGGGGTCTCTTGGGCCGTCATAGGGCCATCTTGGAGGTCTCTTGGGCGCTCTGGAGGCGGTTTTTCGGGCCTCTTGGGCCGTCGTGGGCCGTCGGACGGTTGAAGACTAGCAAAAGCCGCAATCTTTCAAAAGACCCAGGACAACCAATGATTTTGGCTTCTTCGGGCTCTCGTGGAGGGCCTCTTGGAGCGTCTTGGAGGCCTCCTTGGAGGCATCGTGGGGCCATCGTGACCGTCTTGGAGGACATCTTGGCAGTCTAGGAGGCGTCTTGGAGGCATCTTGGCCATCTTGGCCGTCTTGGGGACCATCTGGAGCCATCTTGGAGCCGTCTTGGGGCCGTCTTGGGGGCCTCTGGGGCCATCGTGGAGCCATTTTGGAGGCTTCCTGAGCTATCTTGGGGCGATCTTTGGAACCTCTTGGGCCGTCTTGGGCTGTCGGAAGGCCCAACAGAAGCACACCCCAACATCTATCAAACAACCTGGGGGCAGCCAACGTTTTTGGTCTCTTCGGGCTCTCCTGGAAGCCGTCTTGGAGGCCTCTTGGGCCGTCTTGGAAGCATGTTGGAGCCATCGTGGCCGTCTTGGAGGGCATCTTGGCCGTCTTGGAGGCATCTTGGAGGCCATCTTGGGCCACCAGGGCGGTTTTGGAAGCCATCTTAAGCAGTCTTGGGGGCAACTCTGGGCCGACTTGGGGCCATCTTGGGCGTCTTGGAGGCCTCTTGGAGGCATGTTGGAGCCATCGTGGCCGTCTTGGAGGGCAGCCTGGCCGTCTTGGAGGCATCTTGGAGGCCATCTTGAGCCTTCTTGGAAGAGTTTTTGGGAGCATTGCGCGCCCTTCGGGTGGCCGGCGGGACGGGCCGAAGCCCCAGGGGGAGTTCTGTCGGAAACAGAACCAACACCAAAAGCGAAGAGGGTTCCGCACGCTGGGCACCCCTGAGATGAATCGGCAGGGGGCGGCGGATCCTGACGGCCTTCGGCCCCTCCAGCCACCGTGCCGCGGGTCGGTGTCGTCGGGGCTGCCCGCCGGGTCTCCTGGGAGGCCTCTCGTGGGCCTCTTGAACGCAGCGCTGATGCCTCTCCTGGGGGCCGTTCTGGGCTCTCTTCATGGGGGCCTCTTCATGGGGCCTCTTGGGGGCCTCTTGGGGGCCTCTTGGGCGATCCGAGGGGTCGTTTTGGAGCGGAGGGCGCGGAGTGTCAGTTCGCGTTCCCCCTCTCGGGCCGCCCTTGGGGCAGTCTTGGGCCGTCTAGGAGGCCTCCTGGGCCGTCCTGGAGCCCTCTGGGACCGTCTCGGAGCCCTCTTGGGGGGCTTCTCGGGACGTTTTGGGGCGATCCTCGGGGCCTGATTGGAGCGGCGGTAGCCCCAAGTGGCGCGCGCGCAAATCTATCAATCCAATCGTGCCTCGCAGGCACGGTGGCGGATTTCAGAGAGGCTCGAGCCACCGTCCTACTGCTTTGTCCGCCCGTTCGCCAGCGTGGCCTTAGCTTGCTCGGCAGATTCAGCGTCGCGGGTGTCGCACCACGCTTTGCAGTCTAGAATTTCGTGCGCTCGTTTTGATATTCCTATCGGCATGCATTTGGTGTGCCGCATAGGTGGTCGGCGTGTGTTTGGCGTGCCGACTGGTGGTTCGCCCTTGTTCGGCGCCTCGAAACGACGGGGGGTGTTGTTCAGGCTTCAAACTGCCCCATCAGAGCCCCCCAGAGCCCCCGGGATGACCCAACGAGCGCTCAGTAGCGCCCCAAGAGAGCCCCAAGCGGCTGCCAAGAGAGCCCCAATACGGCCCATGATTGCGCTAAGACGGCCCAAGAGAGCCCCCAAAGAACCTCAAGATCGTATATTGCATATGTAGATGTAGTTGTATGTGTGTACGTATACGTGTACGTGCTTGCGCATGTGTAGCTGTATCCGTGTATGTATATATATGTGTATATGCATATATATATATATATATATGCCTATATATGTATGTCCGTGGTCAGGGTTATGCATATTTAAAGTCAGATGCGTATGTTCTTTCATAGTTTAACATTGATGTATGCATTGTACATATAATTGCTATGTATATATGTGTGTACAACTGTATAACTGATCAGATGTACAGACGTACGCCTGTACAGAGTTGAACCAGTCAGTTTGAGGTCGTATATCTATTTACGCATCTGCAGATGACAATGCATGTGTATGTGTATGTGTATGTGTATTTCCAGGGGTATGTATCTGTAAATGTACATGTAAACTTGTATATGTTCAATGATGCATGTGGAACGGTATTCCTTGTAGGTGCATGCGTATGTCTGTATGTGTGCATCTGTAGACGCGCATGTCTATGTGTTGGTGTGTATGTGCGTAGTTGCACGTATGTGTGTATGTGTGTTTTCGAATTTGTATAATCGTGTGCACGTTTATGTACATGTACAAGCACAGGTATAGACAACCGAACATGTACATGTACATGTACATGCCAAATACAATGCATGTGTGTACATCTATATATATGTATGTATGTATATATAGTTGCCAATGCATATGAGTATGCACATGTATATGCATGTGCAGATGCGTGCGTATGCACATGTGGATGCAGATGTGTATGTATGTGGATGTGCGCATACAGATGTCTGGTTGTGTCTATAGGTATACGAGTAAGTGGATATATCTGCACATGCATTTGTGTATGTATGGTTAGATGTGTGTGCATATGATCATGATACTGATGATGATGATGATTGATGATGGTGATGATGGTGATGCTTGATGATGATGGTGATGATAGGCTCCCGGGATGATGATGAGGATTTTGATGATGATGGTGGTGGTTGATGATGGTGATGGTGATGATGATTATGATGATGTTTATCATGGTAATGGTCATGGTGTAGAGCATGAAGATGGTGATGACGACGGCGAGAATCAGGATTGTGATGTTGGTGATGGAGATGGTGGTTGTGATGATGATAGCGGTGTGGCCGCAATGATGCTGGCAATGATGTCGGTGGCGTTGATGGTGATGGTGTGAATTCTCAGTGTACTAAGGGTGGTGCAGTTGGTGAGGACGGCGATGGTGATGATGACGTTGTTGATGATGATGTTGATGATGATGTTGATGATGATGTTGATGATGTTGATGATGATGATGCTGATGACGTTGACCATGGTGATAGTGGTGGGGATGCTGATGACGAATGGTGGTGGTGACGTTGACCACACACATATTGAACAATTCAGAGGAAACGAATCTTGTTTGCCTCTCGGGGCACTCTTGGGAAGGCTCGTGGGGCTCTTAGGGCGTCTGGAAAGCTCCTCGGGCCGTCTTGGGACCAGCTCGGGCGTCTTGGACCGATCGTTCGGTGATTCGGGACTTTCTTGGGCCGTCTTTAGGGCCTCTTGGGGCCCTGTTGGCCCGTCTTGGGCCCCTCTTGGGCTCGAACAAGTCATGCGGGAACATTCTGGGGGCCCCAGGGGCCGCGCGGGGAGCTTCAAGAGGTTTGAGAGCTTGGGGTCCAGGCCCATAAAGAATCCTCAGTCTTGGGGGTTGTTTGGGGGCCTCTTGGGGCCTCTTTCGGGTCTCTTGGGGGCCTTCTGGGGCCTACTGGGGGCTTCTTGGAGGCCCTTCGGGGCTTCTTGGAGCCTCTTGAGAACCTCGTGAGGGGAAAGGCTGGGATTGTCGGTTTGGGCTCCCCCTCTTGGGCCTCTCCTGGGGCCGTCTTGGAGCCCTCTTGGGCCGGCTTGGGCGCTTCTTGGGCCGTCTTGGCGCCTTCTTGGGCCGTTTTGGGGTCACGGTTTCGGGGGCTTCTGGGACCGTCGGCAACGCCGTGAAGGCCGAAATGTCGCATAAGGTAAACATGTACGTCTCCCACAGGAGTTGGACGATTTGGACCTCGTGGGTCCTCTTCGCAGGCGGTCATCTTCGCAGGCGCCCAAAATCCCCCAAGAGGCCCCCAATAGAGCCCCAGAGGCCCCCGAGTGGCCCCCACGAGGCCCCAAAGAGGACCAACAAGAGGCCCCAAGAGAACCCCAAACGGCCCCCAAACGTGTTGCTATTCCTATCGGCATGCAGTTGGTGTGCCGCATTGGTGGTCGGCGTGTGTTTGGCGTGCCGACTGGTGGTTCGCCCTTGTTCGGCGCCTCGAGACGACGCAGGGTGTTGTTCAGGCCTCAAACTGCCCCATCAGAGCCCCCGAAGCCCCCAGAAAGCCCCACGAGCGCTCAGTAGCGCCCCAAGCGGTCCTCAAGCGGCTGCCAAGAGAGCCCCAATACGGCCCATGACTGCGCCAAGACAGCCCAAGAGAGCTCCCAACGAACCTCAAGGCTCGCCCAGGCAGCCAAAGAAGACTAGAAGCCTTCAACAGGACCCCATCAAGCCCCCAGTAAGGCCCCCCAAAGGCCTCTCAAGGCAGCTCCAGGCGGCGCCAGGAGGAGGGAGGTAGGAGGAGGATGAGGAGGAGGAAGAGAAGGAGGAGGATGAGGAGGACGGAGAGGAGGAGGAGGAGGAGGAGGAGGAAGAGGAGGAGGAGGAGGAGGATAACAGGAGGAGGAGGAGAAAGAAGACGAAGAGGAGGACGAGGAGGAGGAGGAGGAGGGCAAGGGAGGAGGAGGAGGAGGAACGAGGACGAGGCCAAGGGAGGAGGAGGAGGAGGGGGAGGAACAAAAAGGAGGAGGAGGAGGAATGGAGGTAGAAGGAGGAGGAGGAGGAGGAGGAAGAGAAGGAGGAGGAAGAGAAGGAGGAGGAGGTAGAGGAGGAGGAGGAGGGAGAGGAGGTGGAGGAGGAGGAAAAGGAACACAAAACATCAGGAGAAGGAGAAGGAGGACAAGGACGAGGACGAGGACGAGGACGAGGACGAGGGAGGAGGAGGAGGAGGAGGAGGAGGAGAAATGAGGAGGGAGGGGGAGGGGGAGGATCCTCGAGGAGGAGGAGGAGGAGGAGGAGTCAGGAGGAGTGACGTACAAAGCTCGTCGCACCAAGGCTCCCAAGAGCGAGCGGCAACGCAAACATCTCTGAACACCAGGGCTCCCAACAGAAAGCGGTGACGTAACAAGCTCTTCCCACCAAGGCTCCCAAGAGCGAATGATGCCATCTCGGGCAGGTTGCTGCAGCGCTCTTTGCGTTCCCGTGCCGGGCCAGGTGACGGAAAAAGCGAGGTACGAGTGATGACGTTGAGTTGGGGCGAAGCCCTTAGGGAGGGGTCCAGGCGAGGGGCGAGGCTCGAGCAGAATGGTCTACTGGTCCGTTGTCCTTCGTTTTTTTCGGCGGCTCCCATGGCCCGTTTCTTCATATGTTTTCGGATGAAGCGGCCCAAATTTCACGCTTCCCTCGTATTTGTTCGATTGAAGCGACTCCCGGGCGGCTCCCATGGTTTGTTTCTCTGTATTTCTTTTGGTGGAGTGGCCCAAGCGCCCCAAGACGGCCACCCAATGAGGGCCACAAAACATTCCAAGAGGACCCCCAGACGGGCCCACTACGGCCCAAGAGGCCCCAAAGATCGTCCCAAGAAGGCCCCCGAGGCCCCGCAAAGGGGCCGAAAACGGTCCAAGAGGGCCCCAAGGCGGCCCAAGAGGGCCCCAAGACGGCCCAAGACGGCCCCCAGACGGTCCCAAAAGAGCCCCACCCCGAGAGGCTCCCAGGCGGGCCCCAGGAGGAGGGGGAGGAGGAGGAGGAGGAGGAGAAGGAGGAGAAGGAGGAGGGGGACGAGGAGGAGGAGGAGGACGACGACGATGAGGACGAAGAGAAGGAGGAGGACGAGGAGGAGAAGGAGGAAGAGGGAGAGGATGATGAGGAGGAGGAGGGCCAGGGAGGAGGAGAAGGAGGAGGAGGAGGCCAAGGGAGGAAGGGACGACGAGGAGAACATTGTTTTTTTTTTGTGTTTTTGAAAAGATGAGGAGGAGAAGAGAGGAGGAGGAGGAAGAGGAGGAGGATGAGGAGGAGGAGGAGGAGAGGGGGAGGAGGAGGCGGAGGAGGAGGAGGGGGAGGAGGAGGAGAATGAGAGGAGGAGGAGGAGGAGGAGGAGGAGGAGGAGGAGGAGGTAGAGGAGGAGGAGGAGAGGAGGAGGAGGAGGAGGAACGAGGAGGAGGAGAAGAAGGAGGCATCAGGAGGAGGAAAAGGAGGAGGAGGAACGAGGACGAGGCCAAGGGGAGGAGGAGGGAGGAAGAGGAGGAGAAGGAGGATGAGGAGGAGGATGAGGAGGAGAAAGAGGAGGAGGAGGAGGATGATGAGGAGGAATAGGAGGAGGAGCAGGAGGAGGAGGATGAGGAGGAGGGCAAGGGAGGAGGAGAAGGAGGAGGAGGAGGAGGAGGAGGAGGAGGAGGAGAGAGGAGGAGGAGGAGGAGGAGGAGAGGAGAGATGAGGAGGAGGAGGAGGAAGAGGAGGAGGAGGAGGAGGAGGAGGAGGAGGAGGAGGAGCAGCAGCAGCAGCAGCAGCAGCAGCAGCAGCAGCAGGAGGGAGGAGGGCCCTAGGGCTTTTGCATGTGTTTCGGGTTCTCCCCTTGTCAGTCCCAGAAAGGGCCCCAGACGGCCCAAGAGGCCCCAAAGATCGTCCCAAGAAGGCCCCCGAGGTGCCCAAAAGGGGCCCAAAACGGCCCAAGATGGGCCCAAGACGGCCCAAGAGGCCCCAAAGATAGTCCCAAGACGGCCCCCAGACGGTCCCAAGACGGCCCCAGAGGCGCCGCAAAGGTGCCCAAAACGGCCTAAGTTTGCCCCCAGACGGCCCAAGAGGGTCCCAAGACGGCCCAAGAGGGCCCCAAGAGAGCCCCAAGAGCGCACCAAGAGGTCCCCAAGCGGGCCCCATGGGGGGGGAGGAGGAGGAGGAGGAGGAGGAGGAGGAGGAGGAGGAGGAGGAGGAGGAGGAGGAGGAAGGAGGAGCCGCAGGAGGAGCAGGACGAGGGAGGAGGAGGAGGAGGAGGAGGAGGAGGGAAGAGGTGGAAGAGGAGGCGGAGGAGGAGGAGGAGGACGAAGAGGAGGAGGAGGAGGAGGAGGAGGAGAAGGAGGAAGAGGAAGAGGATGATGAGGAGGATGATGAGGAGGAGGAGGGCAAGGGAGGAGGAGAGGAGGAGGACGAGGCCATTCGTAAACGAATAAGAAACATGATATGCACCATACTACGAATAAGACGAATACTACTACTAAGAAGAAGAAGAAGAAGATGAGGAGGAAGAGGAAGAGGAAGAGGAAGAGGAGGAGGAGGAGGAGGAGGAGGAGGAGAAATAGGAGGAGGAGGAGAGGAAGGAGAAGGAGGAGGAGGAGGAGGAGGAGGAAGAACGAGGGCGAGGAGGGAGGAGGAGGAGGAGGAGGAGGAGGGGAGGAGGGAGGAGGAGGAGGAGGAGGAGGAGGAGGAGGAGGAGAGAGGAGGAGGAGGGAGGGAGGGGAGGAGGAGCAGGGAGGAGGAGGAGGAGGAAGGAGGAGGAGGCGAGGCCAGGGAGGAGGAGGAGGAGGAGGAGGAGGAGGAGGAGGAGGAGGAGGAGGAGGAGGAGCAGGAGGGAAGAAGAGGAGGAGGAGGAGGAGGAGGAGGGAAGAGGAGGAGGAGGAGGAGGAGGAGGAGGAGGAGGAGGAGGAAGAGGAGGAGGAGGAAGAGGAGGAGGAGGAGGAGGAGAGCCCAGGGAGGGGTTCAGGGGAAGGGTCCAGGGGAGCGGCGAAGCCCTCTAGGGAGGGGTCCAGGGGAGGGGCGAGGCCCGGGCAGAATGGTCTACTGATCCGTTGTCCTCCTGTTGTTTTTCGATTGAAGCGGCTCCCGGGCGGCTCCCATGGCTCGTTTCTTAACATTTGTTCGGGTGAAGCGGCCCAAAAGGTACGTTTCTCTCTCATTTGTTTGATTGAAGCGACTCCCGGGCGGTTCCCATGGCTTGTTCTGGTGAAGCGGCCAAAGCGCCCCAAGGCGGCCCAAGAGGGCCCCAAAACGGTCCAAGAGGACCCCCAGACGGGCCCACAACGGCCCAAGTGGCCCCAAAGATCGTCCCAAGCCGGCCCCCGAGGCCCCGCAAAGGTGCCGAAAACGGTCCAAGAGGGCCCCAGACGGCCCAAGAGGGCTCCAAGACGGCCCAAGAGGGCCCCAAGACGGCCCAAGAGAGTCCCAAGAGGGCCCCGAGAGGCTCCCAGGCGGGCCCCAGGAGGAGGGGGAGGGGGGGGAGGAGGAGGAGGAGGAGGAGGAGGAGGAGGAGGAGGAGGAGGAGGAGGAGGAGGAGGAGGAGGAGGAGGAGGAGGAGGAGGAGGAGGAGGAGGGAGGAGGAGGAGGAGGAGGAGGAGGAGGAGGAGGAGGAGGAGGAGGAGGAGGAGGGGGAGGGGGAGGGGGAGGAGGAGGAGGAGGAGGAGGGAGGAGGAGGAGGAGGAGGAGAGGAGGAGGAGGAGGAAAGGAGGAGGAGGAGGAGGAGGAGGACGACGGGCAGGATGAGGGGGAGAAGGAGGAAGGGGAGGAGAAGGAAGAGAGGGAAGAGGAGGAGGAGGAGATTGAAGAGGAGGAGGAGGAGGAGGAGGACGACGAAGAGGAGGACGACGAGGAGGAGGAGGGAGGAGGAGGAGGAAGAGGAGGGCAGAAAGAGGAGGAGGAGGAGGAATAGGAGGAGAGGAGGAGGAGGGGAGGAGGAGGAGGAGGGGGAGGAGGAGGAGGAGGAGGAGGAGGAGGAGAGAGGAGGCGGCAGAGGAGGAGAAGGAAGAGGAGGAGGAGGAACGATGGCAAGGCGAAGGAGGAGAGGAAGGAGGAGGAGGAGGAGGAGGAGGAGGAGGAGGAAGAGGAGGAGGAAGAGGAGGAGGAGGAGGAGGAGGAGGAGGAGGAGAGAGGAGGGTGGAGGAGGAGGAGGAGGAGGAGGAGAAGGAGGAGGAGGAGGAAGCCCTTCTAGGGAGGGGTCCAGGGGAGGGGCGAGGCGCAGGGGCGGGGTCTCATGGTATTATGTTGGGGGTTTCCCCTAAGGTTTTTGCATGTAACGGAAAGAGCGAGGTACGAGTGATGACGTTCTGGTGTGGGCGAAACCCTAAAGGGAGGGGTTCCAGGGGAGGGGCGAAGCGTGTGGTCCTGCGTGTTAATGGCCGTTGTCGGTTTTCTTTTGGGTTTTTGCATGTTGTTCGGGTTCCCCCCAAGACGGCCCAAGAGCGGTCCAAGACAGCCCAAGACCGCCCAAGACGGCCCCAGAGGCCCCTAAGAGGCCCCCAAGAGGCGCCCAAGGGGCGTCCCAAGAGGGCCCCAAGATGCCGAAATCATCGATTTTCCAAAGGCAAACGTATATGTTTAGCATATGCGCTTTGTCTGCTTTCACGGCGTTGACGACGCTCCAAGAGGCCCCCAAGACCGCCCCAAGACGGCCCAAGAGGCTCCCAAGAGGCCCCCAAAACGGCCCAAGAGGGCGCCAAGACGGCCCAAGAGGCGCCCAAGACGACCCAAGAGGGCCCCAAGACGGCCCTAAGAGGGGGACCACGAACCGAAAAATCTAGCCTTTCGCCCCAAGAAGCTCCCAGGAGGCCCCCAGAGCCCCCCAAGAAGCACCAAGAGGCCCCCAAGAGGTTCCCAAGAGGCCTCCAAAAGGGCCCGACAAGGGCCCCAACAGGACTCCCAAGCAGCCCCAGAGACGCCAAATAGAGAGCAATCGGTAACGCGAAAAGCTCTTCACACCACGGCTCCCAAGAGCGAACGGTGAGGTAAACAAGCTCATAAGACCAAGGCTCCCAGCAGAGAGCGGTGACGTAACAAGTTCCTGACACCAAGGCCCAGCCAAGGCCCAGGAACGGGCGGCAACGCAACAATCTCTGAACACCAAGGCTCCCAAGAGCGAGGGGTGACGTAACAAGCTCTCAACGCCAAGGCTCCCGGTACGAACGGTGGTGTGAGTAATTTCGGCTTCTGTTTCTGAAGCGCTCTTTCCGTTTCTGTGCCGGGCCAGGTCTCCCTCCAGACGGCCGAAGAGCGCTCCAAGACAGCCCAAGACCGCTCAAGACGGCCCCAGAGGCCCCTAAGAGGCCCCCAAGAGGCGCCCAAGGGGCAAGAGGGCCCAAGAGGCCAACATCATATATTTTCCATCGGCAAACCTACATGTTTAGCATCTACGGCTGTTCGCCTTTCACGGCGTTGACGACGGCCCTAGAGGCCCCAAAGACCGCCCCAAAACGGCCCAAGAGGCTCCCAAGAGGCGCCCAAGACGGCCCAAGAGGGCCCCAAGACGGCCCCAAGAGGGGGACCACGAACCGACAAGTCTAGCCTATCGCCCCAAGACGCTCCCGGGAGGCTCCCACAGCCCCCAAAGAAGCCCCAAGAGGCCCCCAAGAGGCGTCCGACGAGGCCATCAGGAGGCAACATCATTGATTTCCTACAGGAAAACCTACGTTTTTAGCATAGACGGCTTTTCGGCTTCCACGGCGTTGAAGACGGTCCAAGAGGCCCCCAAGACCACCCCAAGACGGCCTCAGAGGCTCCCAAGAGCCCCCCAAGAGGGCGCCAAGACGGCCCAAGAGCCGCCCAAGACGGCCCAAGAGGGCCCCAAGACGGCCCCAGAAGGGGGACCACTAACCCGAAAGTCTAGCGTTTCGCCCCAATACGCTCCCAGGAGGCCCCCACAGACCCCCAAGAAGCCCCAAGAGGCCCCAGAGAGGCCCCCAAAGGGGCTTAAAAAGGGCCGCAATAGGACCCCCAAGAAGGCTCAGAGAAGCCAAATAAAGAGCGATCGGTAACGCAAAACGCCCTTCACACCAAGGCTCCCAAGAGCGAACGGTGACGTAAACAAGCTCATAAGACCAAGGCTCCCAGCAGGGAGCGATGACATAACAAGTTCCTGACACCAAGGCCCAGCAAACGCTCAGGAACGGGCGGCAACGCAACAATCTCTGAACACAAAGGTTCCCAAGAGCGCGGGGTGACGTAACAAGCTCTCAACGCCTAGGCTCCCAGTACGAACGGTGGTGTGAGTAATTTCGGTCCAGTTGTTGAAGCGCTCTTTCCGTTTCCTTACCGGCCCAGGCTTAATCGCTTTTGGCCCATCCCGCCACGGTGCTTGGGTTATGGGTCAGAGTTCTCAGGGATGTTTCTTCGGGTCTCTTCGGAGCGCTTCTGGGTGCTCTCGGGTACAGTTAACTAGAGGACCTCTTGGGTGCCTCTTGGGGGCCTCGTGGGGGCCTCCTGGAGGACCTCTTGGAGGCCTCTTGGGGCCTCCCTGGAGGACCTCGGTGCCGAGAGCTCAAAATGCCCGTTCGGGTTCCCAAGCTAGGCCCCGTCTTGGGGCCGTCTTTGGGCGCTCTTGGGGCCGACTTTGGCGCCTCTTGGGCCCGCTTTGGGCGCTCTTGGGCGGTCTTGGGGCCCTCTTGTGGGCCTCTGGAGCCGTCTTGGGCTGATCTTGCCTCGTTGGCCGTCGTGGAGCGTCGGGAAGCCGAAAAGGCGAGAACGCCGAAACCCTTCAAACACTTGAGGACAATGGATGAGTCTTGCCTCTTGGGGCCCTCTCGGGAGGCCTCTTTGGAGGCCATCTTGGAGACCTCTTGGGCCGCCTTAAGGGCCATCTTGAGCGTCTTACATGGATCGTTCGGCGACTCGGGGCCCTTTTAGGCCGTCTTGGGAGCCTCTTGGGGCCCCCTGGGCCCATTCTGGGCCGAGAACGGGCCAGAAATGGATACACTCTACGTTGTCCTGTGGCATTGTCGCGAAGCCCCCCACGGAGCAGGGCACGCATACCTCAGTCGATGTAGGCGCATGCTATTCAGTGGCGTGGTCGCAGTATGTCGAGCCCAGGTTCTGGATCTTCCCTGGTTGGTCTCCATCCTTCGCGTCATCCCTCCGAGGTCCGGGCCTGATTTGCGGACAAGCCGCATCCTGAGGAAACTCGATTCCGGCAGACCCTGGGTGCTGTCAGAGGGATGGGGCTGAGCGATTTTGCACCGCTTTGTGGGTGCGTAGCAGAAGTGTGATTCCGCTGTTTGGGTTCGTGCTGTTCCCCACCCGACAGGTCGAGGGTGTTAGATTCATTGGCTTACGCCACACCGCCGACCCCTTGGGGCGGCAGCAATCGTCCCCCGCGTGGCCTGTCCGGACAGCCTGTGAGGCCCATCTAGACACGTTTTGGAGCCCTTTTTGACCATCCTGCCGTTCCCCCGGGCCGTTGCAATGCTTTCTGGGGCCTTCGTGGAGCGCCCGGAGGCCGTCGTGGAGCCTTTTGGGGTGCCAGAGGTCAATCTTGGAGGTTTACTGGGCCAATGTGGGCCTCGTGGAAGCCGAAGAAGTTGAAAATATGAGTTTTACCTAGAGAATGGGACGGTTTGTGCTTCTGGAGGCCTGCTTGGAGCGCCTCGTGGTCGCGCTTTCAAACGTCTTGGACGCCCATGGGGCCGTCTGGTCAGCCCCGTTTGGAGCCCTCTTGGGACCGTCCTGCGGCTTTCCTGGGCCGTTGCTATGGTTTCTGGAGCCTTGGTTGATCGCCCGGAAGCCGTCTTGGAGCTTTCTTGGGAGCCTCTTCGGGTGACAGGGGTCGATCTTGGAGGTTTATTGGGCCGTTGTGGGCCTCGTGAAAGCCCAAGAAGCGAATGTGCTGAAAATGTACGTTCTACCTGGGGAATGGGGCGGTTTTTGCTTCTGGAGGCCTGCTTGGAGCGCCTCGTGGTCGCGTTTTCAAACGTCTTGGACGCCCATGGGGCCGTCTGGCGGCGATCTTGGGCGGTTTAGACCGAATCGTCCCCCGCGTGGGCCGTCCGGTCAGCCTTTGGAGGCCCTCTTGCCTCGTTTTGGAGCCCTCTTGGTACCGTCCTGCGGCTTTCCTGAGCCGTTGCTGTGGTTTCTGGGGCCTTCGTGGATCGCCCGGACGCCATCTTGGAGCCTTATTGAAAGCCTCTTGGGCTGGCGAGGGTCGATCTTGGAGGTCTCTTGGGCCTTTTTGCGCTTGGTGGAAGCCGAATCGGCGAATGTGGTGAAAATGTACGCTTCTGGAGGACCTCTGTGGGGCGCCTCGTAATATTGTTTCAAACGTCTTGGGGACTTATGGAGCCGCGTGGAGGCAAGCTTCGACGGTTTGGGGGCGATCTTTCGTCGATTCGTAGCTCTCTTGGACCGTTTCAGGAACCTTTGAGACCTTTTTGGCCCGTCCTGGGCCTCTTGAGGCTCCAAGTGTGCGGATGATGGATTTGCCCCCCCCCCCCCCCACCAAACCCGATGGACCAGGCCCTTGGGGGAGGGGTTTGGGGAGGGGGGAGCATCTCACTCGCCGTGACCCCAAGGGGTCGGCGGAATTCAAGTCGGGCATGTCCTTCTACAGGAGGAATCGTACAAAAGAGTCCACAAATAGCACGGTGGGGATGCTTCGTGCTCGTTCGACTATGTTTGGTATATTGTGTTGTGTATATTTCTTCCAAAATCCGCCGGCAGGAGGACGTGCCCGACCTGAGGTTAGACTCAAAGAATCGGCGCCCAAGTTAGACTCAAAGAAGAGAGACCCTGACCCGCCCAGCACGCCCTGCGCACCGCGACCGCAGGACCCCACAGGCCCCAAGGGTGCCGATGCTCCCTAAGGGGATCCCGCCTTGCGCTCTCGGGCGGGGGTCGCTCGAAGCGCGAGCATGCCTGTTGCGTTGGCTGTTGTTGTTGTCGTCCCATTCTCTCGGGGGTGGACAGAACCCCCAACAGTGAGACGTCGATTGGTGAATTGTCCGTTTTCGGTTCTCGAGATGGTGCCGTGGCCGCCATTCTCCAGGCTTGCGCCCGCCAGGTTTGGGCCTCAGGTCGTTTTCACTAAACCACGTATTACTAAAGGGAGGTTTGTCCATCCCCGATTCTCGACCTTCTCGCAACCCTCCCCGACCCCTGCCGTTTCTGCCGTTTCTCGCTGAGCCAGCGTCTGTGCAGCAGGCCCAAGGCGCGGATCGCAAGCAGCGACCCCCAGAGGTCGTGCCCACGCTCGAACGACGGCCCTGGGCCCCCGACCCCGAGGAGAGAAGAGAGGAACGAGGACCTCAATCGTAACAGAGGGGAGGAGACGAGGCCGGGTTCCAAGATGGGGCCCCCAGGGGCCCCAAAAGGCGCGGCGCGCGGCCGCCCGCGCGGCGGGCCGCCCGCGTCAGTAAGGCCGTCGGCCGCTTCGTGGGCCCTCGGCCTGCGCTGCTGCTGCGCAAGGCGTGGAGTGGCAGGCCGCCAGCTCCTAGGGGCAGGCTGCCCCTCGCCCTGGCGACCTCCACCCTTCGGCGCCATGCGCTGTGGAGGCTCGCCGAGCCGCTCATGGGCTCCAGCTCGCCCCGCAGGTTCTGGTCGGGCTCCTGGTTCTGCTTGCCGCCTCTGGCCGGCTGGCCGCGGCACCTGCGCTGCCGCTGCGCCTGGCGTGGAGTGGCAGGCCGCCGGCTCCTAGGGGCAGGCTGCCCCCCGCCTTGGCGACCTCCACCATTCGGCGCCGAGCGCTGTGGAGGCTCGCCGAGCCGCTCATGGGCTCCAGCTCGTCCTGCACTGGCTGGCCGCTCTGGCCAGCTCTTGCCGCCTCTGGCCGGCTGGCCGCGGCACCTCGCATGTTACGCGAGGGCGACGGGGATGCACCCTTCGGCGCCATGCGCTGTGTATCCACGTCGCGGGGCCGGCTGCCCCCTGCTTCACTCTGCTTGACTCTGTGGTGCTCGCACCTGTGGTACTGCTTGACTCTGTGGTGCTCGAACCTGTGGTACTCGACTCAGTCGTGCTGGTCAAAGTGGTACTGCTTGACTCTGCGGTTCTGGAACCTGTGGTATTCGACTCGGTCGTGCTGGTCAACGTGGTACGTCTTGACTCTGTGGTGCACGAGCTGTGGTACTCGACTCAATCATGCTGGTCAACGTGGTACTGCTTGACACTTTGGTGCCAAACCTGTGGTACTCGACCCAGTCGTGCTGGTTGACGTGGTAGTGCTTGACTCGGTGGCCCTCGAACCTGTGGTACTCGACTCAGTCGTGCTGGTCAACGTGGTAGTGCTTGGCTCGGTGGTGCTCGAACCTGTGGTACTCGATTCAGTCGTGCTGGTCAAAGTGGTACTGCTTGACTCTGTGATGCTGGAACCTGTGGTACTCGACTCAGTCGTGCTGGTCAAAGTGGTACTGTTTGACTCTGTGGTGCTCGTTGGGTCGTGGGGAGGTCGGCTTGTTGGTCGTTGGGAGGTCGGCCTGTAGGTGGGTCGTTGGGAGGTCGGCTTGTTGCTGGTGTTGTGGTATGGGTTGTGGGCGCACTTATGAGGCCTCCATGCACCGACTTCGAGTGGGGTTCGTGGCGGCCCCACCTCGTCCCGCTATGGCTAGGGGTCACAGTGCCCTCGGTGGGGGCGAACCCCAGGCCTAGTGTTTGCTTCTGTTGTCGGTGAGGGATGTCTCGGCTGCCCTCCGCTTCGCCCCTTGGGCGCTCGGGTAAGCTCCGTCTCCGCCATGGGAATGGTGGGGGTGGCGAGCTAGGGCGGACCGCGGGGGCGCAGGTAGTGGCCGTCCTATCCCCCCCCCTGCCCCTCACCATCCCCCCTGGTAGGCGCGGCCAGTACTCGTCCTGCCCCCCCCACCCTTCGAGCCCGTCTCGGAGTTTTATCCTTGCCTCACCAGGGCAGCGTTGACTTGTAGGGTGGTGTGATGGGCCATCCATGGGTTGTGGGTGGTGGTTGGTCGGTGGTGCTCGGTGGTCGTAGAGGTCGTATATCGTCTGGTTTGCTGGAACCGCTGAACTTGTGCACGTGCGATCGCTGCCTGCGCTAATACTGCAAAACGTGGCGACTTGTGCCTGGGGTGTTCCCACGCATTCGGGGCTTCCCCAGGACTTGCGTGCTGACGCCTCCTGCAAAACTTGGCGGCGCTGCCTGAGGTGTTCCCACGCACTCGGGGCTTCCTCAGGACTTGCGTCCTGACGCTTCTGTGCTTGTCATCGAGGACGCTCTTCGTCGCGATCAGCCTCAGCGGGAGGCGGCACTTCGTCTTCTCGTTCGATGTAGTACGCGTCGTAGGTGTTCAGGTTCTGGCTGGTCGGCGCAGCGGTTGCGGTTCCGAGACCCCATCTAGCCACTATGTTGCAGTCGAGCAGGTCGGCACTCGACTCCGTCGTGCTCGAGCCTGCGGTACTCGACTCAGTCGTGCTGGTCAAAGTGGTACTGCTTGACTCTGCGATGCTCGGACCTGTGGTATTCGACTCAGTCGTGCTGGTCAACGTGGCACTGCTCGACTCTGTGGTGCTCGACCCTGCGGTACTCGACTCAGTCGTGTTGGTCAACATGGTATTGCTTGTCTCTGTGGTGCTCGAACCTGTGGTACTCGACTCAGTCGTGCTGGACGACATGGTAGTGCTTGGCTCTGTGGTGCACGAACTTGTGGTATTCGACTCAGCCGTGCTGGTCAACGTGGGGCTGCTTGACTCTGTGGTTCTCGAACCTGTGGTGCTCGACTCAGTCGTGCTGGTCTAAGTGGTACTGCTTGACTCTGTGGTGCTCGAACCTGTGATACTCGACTCAGGCGTGCTGGTCAACGTGGAAGTGCTTGAATCTGTGGTGCTCCAACCTGTGGTACTCGACTCAGTCGTGCTGGTCAACGTGGTACTGCATGCCTCTGTGGTGCTCGAACCTGTGGTGCTCGACTCAGTCGTGCTGGTCAACGTGGTACTGCTTGACTCTGTGGTGCTCCAACCTGTGGTACTCGACTCAGTCGTGCTGGTCAACGTGGTATGCTTGACTCTGTGGTGCTCGAACCTGTGGTACTCGACATAGTCGTGCTGGTCCACGTGGTAGTGCTTGACTCTGTGGTGCTCGAGCCTGTGGTATTCGACTCAGTCGTGCTGGTCCACGTGGTAGTGCTTGACTCTGCGGCGCACGAATTTGTGGTACTCGACTCGTGTTGGGCGGCGGGGCATGACGAGAAGGCGCAGGGCGAGGCGGGAGGCCAGGGTGAGACATGGTCGGGTGGGGGGGCGGGTTGGTGCTAGCGGCGGTGGATGCCCCAGGCCCTGTGACAGTCGTGCCCCAGTTGTTCTGGCTCTATGTAATAGTCCAGTGGTGCGTAAAAGCTGTGGTAGTACTCGTCTGTCTCGGCCCGCAGTGCTTCGTCGTCTGCAAGCCGCCCCCAGTGGGCTGCGAAGGCTGCTGCCATTGCCCTGCGCAGCCTCGAAGGATATTCTTTGAGGGGGGCAGTCCTCCAGCCGCCTTGCCCGTCGGGTCCGTAAGCGCGGTCGTGCCCACGGTGTCGGCGCAGTTGACCACCAGGTACTGCCCCGAGCTCTTGCGTGAGTTCACTGAGGTGCACCGCCAGCAGACACGTTGGCTTTTGCGCCGCCTGACCAAACTGGCACTGGTCGATGTAGTGTAGCTGGACGTTCGTCTGCTCCAACAACCACTGAGTTTCCGCTCGATGCCAGCTACCCGGTGCTTGAGGACACCAGGTAGCTGGGGCTGGATGTTCAAGTATCGCGGAAACGTTGTACTGCAAACCCCGTGGTGATGAGCAGTAAGGCTGTCCTGTAAAGATCGCTGGCCAGTGCTAGCTGCTGGATTTCTGTTTGGTTGGCTGCTTGCATGCCCCAGGGGAAATCGTGGGTGCGTAGTGGGCGCGGGGCGTTGCCCTCAGTGGCGTGCCAACGTGACGAGCACCACGTCTCGCACGGAGGGCCCGCTACGATGCCAAAGATTCTGCCTTGGCTTATCGCGGCGCACCAAAAGACAATCGCGTCTGGCTTGGTCAGGTCGCCTTTGCCTGGGCCGATCTGTACATCGATTGATGACACTATCAAATTGCATTCCTGAATGTGCATCTCGAAGTGGTGCTGGAAGTCCTCAACTCGGCGTCTTCCTGAGAAGGGGTGAAGCAAGAACATGGTCGTGGTGACCAGGGGTCTGCTCGGTACAAAGGTCCTTGTTGACGGCGTCTCCGATTGAAGAGTCACTGCTGCGGGCGGCGCTGGCGAGAGCTGGAGCTGGTGTCGGTCGATGTGGTCGGCGAGCTTGATGCGGATGATCTGCTGCGCAGGCACTAGCGCCTTGGTGGCTCCGTGGTCCATCGTTTTTCTCGTCGCCACCGCTTCGCGTTCTTCATCTCGTCGATCGGCTGCCTCCTGTAGATCCATTGGGACTTCAATCGCTTGAAGAACTGCGAGGCACCTGGGGCATCTCCTCATGTGCTTGAGTATGCGTGAGCGCGCGATGAAGTCCTTCCCGCACCCTGGGCACGTTGTCGAACGGGCGAGCCGTTCAGGGAGGTCGAAGCCGATGTGCTCCATGGTGCGGTGTCGCTTCCAGGCTCCTCGTGTCTTCAGGACCTTGCCGCACTCGTAGCAGATGTAGCCGCTGTGTTGTGTAGGTGGGCGTCCATCGAAGTTGGGCGTGGTGAGTCCGAAGTGTTTGTGCGAGCCGATGTAGCTGTCGTTGCCAGAGCCAGTGTCGGTATACGTCGTGCTGCCAGGACTTGTACCTAAACCAGGCGCGCGTGACCATGGCTTGTGCGGAATGCTCGTGTTGTGCTCGTGCCCATCGTACAAAATCCCTGATGTCGCTGCCAAGGTCTTCGTCGTCCAGAAGGAAGCGTTTGATCAAATTCAGGTCCTCGGCGATAAGCGCGTTCCATGCCTTGCTGTCCGCCCAAAGCTCATCGATGAGTCGGTGGAGGAATGGCGTATCCGCATGCAGCATCCTGATGAAGTACAGCAGACGGCGTCGTCGCAGGGACATGTGGATCGGAACTTCATCGCAGAGTAGGTAGATTTCGTCGTCCAGGGTGTGCGGGTGTCTTGCTCCGTGTCGCTGTTGTCGCGCCGCAGCTCGTAGACTCGCCATGTGCCGGCTCTGCAGCATCTGCTTTTGTTGTACCGTCATTGGCCCCCATATTTCACAGTCGTAGGTCAACTTGCTGTGCGCCAGTGCTGTGAGGTACTGGGTCTTGGCTTTGAGGTCGACGTGCGGGAGTCGATAGATGGATTTCTTCAGGGGGCCCTCCGCAGATCTGTGGTCGATGATGCGTCGCATTAGGTTTGGCCCTTCGCTGCCGTCGCTTGTTACTACATTGCCCAGCGTGAGTCCCTGGGTCGTGACTTCGGCTGTGGTAGCGTCGATGCTGGTCAGCGGGTGGCCCTCCTCACGGCGCAGCGTGACAGGATTGGACTGGAAGATCTTCGCCTTGATGTGCTGTTTGGCATGTCCTGCGATTAGTAGCAAGGCTTTGGTCTTCTTGGGGTGCGACTCGTGCCCGAAGATCTTGAGTCTCTTCGCAATAATGGACAATATGTCGAAGATATTGCTCACGATCTTTGTATTGTCCCTGAGTACGCACAGGAAGGTCGCGTCGTCCATGAAGGAGACTTCTGGCAGGGTCGTCTCGTGTTCTCGAAGATGGCCTGCGATGGCAATGGCTTGCTCTCTCTCCCAAGGTGGTAGCTGCAAGGAGTAGCCTTCCGCGTGCAACTCCAGCTCCAGCGGGCCCAGGGCGTGCGCGAAGCTGATGTTGAAGATGAGGTCGGCCAGTCCGTTGCCTGGGCGTGTTCCTTTGCGGCTTTCCGCGCACAGTTCGTCTCCACGTACTTGAAAGAAGGTCGTGTCGTGTGCCTCTTCCAGCTGGTATCGGAGGTTCTCGTCGACATCGTTGAGCGCTAGGTAGCCAGGGGCTGTGGTCAAGTGCTGGATGACAGGCATGAGCCAATCTGGTGGGCCGCAGCCTGCCATAATCTTGTGAAGCCACGACTTGTCGCCCCCCCGCCCCAGGACGAACTCACGGATGACGGAGTAGAAAGCCTGCCTAAGGTCTACCAGAATGCCAACGGCGCTGAGACGTTTGCGCTTGCAGATCCTGAAGAACGCCTTGATGGTGTGAGTGGAGTACGCACCAGACTTCTTCGGGATCCCGCCGTGCTGGGTGACGCGGAGCAGGCAGCTGCAGACCCGCAACGTCGTTGTGCGAAGCCACTTGTGATAATGCTTGGCCACCGTGTTGTTGAGGAGAATCGACTTGTAGTACTCCAGTAGAGATCTCGCGCCGCTGCCTTTGTGGAGCTTTACTGCGATGCCTGCCTTGAATTGGATTGGTTCACGACCCCGCGTGATCGTCTTCAGGATGCCAGGATGCCAGTAGCGCGCTGTCTCCTCAGGCGCCAGTTTAAAGATGTCGTCGAGGTTGCCGTCGGGCCCTCCTGCGCGCCCCTTCTTGCCGTCCGCAAAGCTCTCCACTAGGTCGTTGAGCCTCATGAGCAGGAGCGGCGAGACCTCGTCAGGTGGTGTCCTGTCGGTATGGCTGCCGTTGTAGCGGTCCGTGAGGTCGTACGTGTCCCTGATGTCTGTGCACTCGATGTTGGCGAAATGTTGGAGTGTGGCGCGGCTGATCTCGCTCTGGGTGCCCATAATGGTGCCGTCGGGGTGCTGCGTGGTAGGTAGTGCGTTGTCGTACTTTGGTTTGCGGCCGCCGTGAATCAGGATCTTCTTGGTCAGCTGCCATTCGGACCTGGCGTCGCGTGCTGTTCTACTGTCTGCCAGCTTGGTACCAAGGTCCTGGAAGTACTGGTTGCGGTCGGCGCTGAGCTGGTACTTGGATGTGTCCTTGGTGTGGGCGATGGAAGACCTTGCGGCGTCGTGCGCGATGCCAAGGCAGCCAGTAGTGCGACTGAGCTCACAGGCGCCTGCGAGAGCTGCGACGGAGTTGAACCAACTGTCCTCCATATGGGCGTAGACCAGCGCCTCCTGACAGAGCTTCTTGCGGAAGGCTTCTAGTGGTGCTGGGTCTCCTTTGTTCGAGTAGGTCCGCGTGGCGCTCTCTGCGTATCTGCGTAGCCGCAATAGTCGCATGCTGGCGTCGGAGATTGTGGCATTGCATGGTGTGAGCGGGTCCCGTCCGAAGTGCTGCTTCGTCTTGTCGGCAATGAGCCCTGCTGTCTCGTGGTAGTGATCGTTGGCGTCGGCGCTCCATGGTGGTAGCCTGGTGCTGTTCAAGTCGTGCTTGAAGGCGTTGATGCAATCGGGGTTATTGAGCTTGTTGGTGTCCAACTGGGTGGCGCTCTTCTGATTGCGGTGGCGACCGTTGATGTCACCCACGACTTCTACAAGCGCTGGCAGGTGGTCAGTGGTCAAGTCGAAGCTGTTCTGGGCGCCGCGGTACCTCCGCTTGCTGCGCTCGTTCCTCTTCTTGGCGACTGGCTTCTGGAAGTCCTTCAGCACTGTGCAGGCTGTCACGCACTTGAATAGGCAGGGAGCCATGGCGATGTAGTCGATGCGGTTGGAGACCCCATCCTTGTGGTAGGTGTAGTCGTCGCTGTCCCCGTAGTAAGTGTTGACGACGTGCAGGTGGCCGTTGGCGACCGTCTCGTGGAGCTCGTGTCCGTTCTTGTCGGCCAACTGATCAGGGCCCTGCTGGCCTAGCCACAGAGAGTCCTCTCCATCTTTGCGTCCTAGCTTGCCATCCGCGTGAATAAGCACGATCTCTGTCTTCCATGTGTCGCACATCTCTCTGAAGTGCCCCCACCACCCACTGATGTCCTTGGCCTTCTGGTACGAGGCGCGGGCGACGGCAATGACGTGGTGGAACAAGGGGGCATGGACACGTACAAAGAGCATCCTGGCAGACGAGTGCAACCTTGTGAGCTGGGACTGCTTGAAGTACAGGTCCTTCCCTTTGAGCTGACCGTGCGGGATCTCGACGTTGAGAAGTAGCGCGCAGCCCCAATTGCCGTCCTGCGCGTCGCTCTGGATGTTGGTGAACCCTTGTCCCGTCCATGTAGCCTCCTTACAGCGCGTCTCCTGCAGGCCGGCGACGTGTACCTTCATGTCCAGGAGCTGGGCTCTCACCAGTGCCCCCATGCTGGATATGTCAAGGTGCAAGTCTGTGGAGGTAAAATCGCCTACCATGGATTGGGCATTGTACTGCACAAAGTTGAGCTTCAGTGTGCCCTTGTTGTAGGTGTCCACGGTGAGGTCGGGGATGTGGTCTGCCTCCGCCTTCTGTAGTGCGGCGTGCTCCTCGAGCTGTCCGTGCGTCCAGGTTGGGTATGCATGTAGGTCCTTGCAGGCCGGGTTGTCCATCCAGGCCCATTCCAGCGCGTTGCTGTACTGTACGATGCTAACTAGTTCTTCTGCTGGCGGTGGTGGTGCCGGTTGGAGTGCTGCGTATTGTGACAAAATATCTGCTGCTTCGTTCCAAGGTGAGTCTCGATGAGCATGTCTATGTTCGAAGCAGATGACCTTGGTGAGTTGAAGTTGCTGGAATAGTATTCGTGTGAACCTTGCGAACGGACGGTTCCTCCTCGATCTGATCCTCGACGTTCTTGCTGCTGCTCCCAGGGCTGCGGTGTTGTCGCCGATGATAACGATCTCGTGCTCGTCGTCCTCCTGGATGCATGCGATGCCAGCCCAGAGCAGGGCTCCGAGTTCGGGACTAGTACTGGAGGTGATGTTGTCGGCCATCCCCTCGCTGACTGACAGGGCGTGGTTGGAATACATGTGTCGGTAGTAGGCGATGCCCTGGTCGTCTTCCCTCAAGTGGACCACCGCCCATGCCGATGTGCCTGGCGCCTTGGCGTGGTAGGACGCGGTGAAGTAGTAGTGCCGCTTCACAGAGGTCAAGGGCCTCGGGGGCGCGAGTTGACTTACTGCCAGCCTTGTGTGCTCGTGCAGGTCGTGGTCCTCGAGGTCGTGGTGCCATGTGAGCTTCTGGACGTGTTGTTGGAACTGCCGTGGTAGGAACTGTGGTGTTCCAATGTTGGCATGGCGCCGTTGGGTGATGCTAGTACTGCTGCGCTGTTCGGTATCTTCCTTCCGTCTGTGCGTTGCTGGTCTGGTTCTTCTTCGGCGCCGTCGCCTGCGCTCGCATCGCAGGTAATCGTCGCTGTGATCGCAGTCGTCGTTGATGTGATAGCTGTCCTGCTGTCTGTCAGCAGCTGTGCAGCGCTTGGGTGGAGTGCGGACGGGGTGCATTGCTGTTGTTGTTCGGCTGTGTGGTGCGGAGGTGGGATGGTGCTGCAGTTCAGTCGAGTCGCAGTGCATGCCGCGATAGCACTTAAAGGGGAGCATTGCACGTCGAGGTTGTACGCCTTGCTGGAACTGCTGGTGTTGTCTCGGCTTTGTAGCGCGAGCTGGATGTGGCTGTGCTGGCTCCGCGTGGGCAGCCGGGGTGGAGGGTGAGGCGTCAGCCCGCAGCACGCTCCACTCCCGAGGTGGTGGTGGTAGTTGACGTCGCTCCTCATCGAAGTTCAAGTTGTCCGATCCAGCCCGCACGGCCTGACTGAACAGGAGCTCGTGTGATTGGGCGTGGAGCATGCTGTCACGTAGACGATGAGGTTTGCCGTCAGGGGCGTCGGAGTGGCCTGTGACGCTCGAGCCGTGGTGGGAGCCAGCTGCTGCCAAGGGGAACGTTTGCCTCCGCTTGGCTGTTCGCGGTGGGCTGCGTGGGGCAGTCGTGGCTGGAGCCGATGGTGGTGCTGGAACGACTTGGTGATCGCTGGACCTGGTTGGACACCCCAACACGACATCGCTGACGCGAGGGCAAGGCTTCGACCACCCTCCCGTCGGAGGCATGCCCTCGCGCCTTCGCACCTGCAAGGGGGAATCATCCCGCAGCTGCTCGACCCTCGGGGGAAAAGGTCCGCCCGTCGGCGGCCTTACAGTGTGAGGCGACCCCGCGCTAGCGCGCCAACGTAGACAGGTCCTGGTCGGTGTGGTGTGCTGCTCGGGCTCGGCTACGTTGTGAGGTTGCTCTGATGGTGGGTGGTGGGGCTTGGTGTGCTGGTCCATCGCATGGGTGTTGGAAAGGGTAAAGTTGGCATCTTCACCAGGCATTGCTGTGGGAGTAGGTGGATTACCGTGTGCACCGATGCTTGGTGGGGGCCGAGGCGTTGGTCTCCACGCTGTGCGCGTAGTCGTGCCGCTGCCGCTGGAGTCCCGCCTCGGGCGCCCCTGGATGTCGTCCCCGGCCTGGGATGTAGTCGGAGCTGCTAGCGGGTGGGCGGTGTTGCTGGTCGGGATGCTGGAGCGGTGGGCAAGTGGGTCGCAGTTGTGTTCCGATAGATGTGCTGATTCGTAATGCTGTGTTCGATCTTGGAATACTTCGTCGTCGCTGCTGTTGTTGTCGGCAAGTGCTTCGAAAGAGTTTTTTGTCGAGGTCACGTCGCGACCTGAAGTAGCCTCCCTCCTGGGTAACCGTCTGCGTAGCCTCCAGCGCCTCGCCGCTCTCCTGGCTGCTGCTGCCACGGTGGCATCGTTGAGATACGGTTCTGTTAATGCTGGGCTGTCGTTGTTGCTGTCGAAGTAGGTGTCTTGGTGCTGCTCAAGCTCTTCGGCATGAATTGGCCCGTGTTGGAGTTGTCGTTCGTGGTCGGTAGGCTCATGAGATGCGGGGGGTAACCCCTCGCTGTCTCGTAATGCCGTCGCATGTGCATTGAATTTGGCTGTCACAGGTGGACTAGCCAGCCCCCTAGGGGTCTTTCTGTTTGCCTTGCAGCCCTCTTGCGAGCCAAAATGGCTGGTCGGTTGCGTGGTCTGTCCTGGTAGGGGCCTGTCCGGAGTCGCTGCTGCCTCCTTCTGTGGCTTTGTGGGAGGTTGGCGCAAGGGCCAGGCTCCGTCGGATGCAAGTGTCGGGTACTCACAGGGGACCTGGCGCTGGGAGACCTCCAGAGGGTGTGTCTCTGGTAGTCTCGACCTGCTGCCTGGGTCCGCCTTCGCGCGGCTGTGCAGCCTGGCTTGCGGCGCCGCGCGGGCCGCCGCAGCTCCCGCGGAGTGGGGTGTTGGCTCTGGCGTGGCCAAGGGGTGTCGCCTTGGTCCTCGCAGCTGGTAGTGCGGCTGGCTGCTCGAGTAGCTCTCCCACTCTTGTTGCAGCCTCGCCCCGTCGGAGTGTTGGTGGTCTGAGTGCGCTCTGGCGGCCTGGGGGAGACTCCCAGGTACGTCGCACGTCGCAGCCTGAGGGAGTCACTCAGGTCCGCGCTTGGAGCGCTCGTGATTGTCATCGCCTTCCTGTGGGTGGTCCCCTCCCTCGCTCACAGGTGTGGCGTCTAGAGAGCTAGTAGTGCAGAAAGTTGGTCTGCTGCGTCTTCTGTGTCGGGGCTCCCTAGTGAAGCGCTGCTAGTCTGAAGCGGATGCGGCATCCCCAAGGCTCGCATCGGCGTGGGCGTTGGTCAGTTGTGTGATGGAAGCCACGTATGATTGTTTGTGGCCAGTCGGGGGCCGTAGGTGGGAGGGGGTGGGCGTAGGCTCATCACCGCACGGGTCTCTGAGTCTGGGCCCGGTACCCCCGTGGTCTTCTGGTGTGGTTGGCTGGACGCAGGTCTGGGCCAGTTGCCCCCCAGCCTGCGTACCCCCTCTCAGTTTTTTGAAGAGCGGCCCCCGTCGAGGTCGCTTTCGCCGCTCTCAACGAAGGATGCCACTCTGTCGCCTGGGTCCGCGAAGCCGTCGTCCGCGTCGCAGATCCTGACCTTTTTTCGGCTGGCTCCTCGCACTCCTGGGCTCTCTTGGCTGCCTCAGGTTGCCTCTGCAAGGTGGTGCTGAACTCGTCCTCTCTGGCGTGCCCATGTGGAAGCGTGGAGGTGGCGGCTGTGGCTCGTGTGGCACGGTGGGCGTAATGTCCTCAATCGGCAGACGTGGGGGGGTGCTGGGACAGGCTTCCTCGTCGCGGCTGAGGTCGATGAACCGGGTCGTCATTGGTGTTCTGGCTGGCTGTAGCTGCTGCTGTGGGCTCTTCTTTGGCGTGAAGGGCGTGACGGGTGGGATGATGTCGAGCATAGGCGTGGGCTGCTCCGTCGGGATGGGTGAGTCGGCTGCTAGCGTTGGTGAGAGTGAGGCAAGGTCCGTCGGTGCTTCGTCCTCCTTCTCCCCGTGTGAGTCTTGGCCCATCTTCGGCTCTTCCTCCTGGAGGTCCGCGTCGTCGGATTCACCGATTGGGATGCAGTCACTGCTTGCCCTCACGCCGAGCTGTCCCTCCTCCCTAGCCTCCTCAGCAGCGGCACTTTCTCCTTCTCCCAGTCCCAGGCTGACCAAGTGTCGGAATGGGTCGCAGCTGGCGTGCTCCTCGATGGGCGGGTGCTGAGGTGGTGGTAGTGGCGGCGGCGGGAGCTCCACTGCAGGTGGCCTCGGCGCGAACCTCAAGTCCTGCAAGCTGAAGTCGCTATTCAGTGTGAGGCTCGACTCCTCTGGCGTCGGCCTCGACGATGTATGTGACCTCTCTCCTGGCCCCACCATGGCCAGCTCCTCGAGGTACGACGGCAGCTCGGGATGTGGGGGCTCGTACTGACTAGGGAGCAGTCGGAGTAAATCTGCCTCCAGTTGCTCTCTCTGGTACTTGTCCTCCTGGTCCGCCATGACTTGGTCGCGCTCAGCTGTGGCCGAATCCTCCATGAGGTCGTCCGTCATGTCGACTAGCAGGTCCTCATCCACCTGTCCTCCTGCACTCCAGGCGTCCCGTAGAGCGTTCTGGAGTCCAGCTGTCTGCCGATCGTGCTGCCGTTGCAGATCTTGCAGTTGCTGCTGCCTCTGTATGTCGTTCATGTGCTGGATGTGGGCGTGGTGCCGTATCGCGGTCTGCATCTCCTGCTGGTGCTTGTGCTGCAGTGTGCTGTGATACTGCTGAGTCGCATGGTTCTCCAACCTCTGCTGGTGTTGTACGACCTGGAGTTCGCTCGTGGTTGCCGCTTGCCGCTGCAATGCCACCTCCTCTATCCTCCTAACATTGTCCTCAGCTTCCTGCTGCTCTCCGGCGCGCTCCAAGTACCTCTCCTGCTCGTACTGCATCTCGTGGGCCTTCGCCTGGATGGCTGCGTGCTCCAGGTTCAGGATGACCCGCATCGCCTCACGCCTGTTGGACTCCTCCTGATGCTCGTGGACCATCCGCTGGCAAGCCAATGCGATCTGCTGCTCCTCTTCTTTGTGAGCGCTGCGTCGCGCGCAACGCTCCTGGTATTCCGCTTCCGCCATCTCCTGCATCACTCTTTCAGTGTGTTCCTGCGCCGACTTGTGCCTCTGGGCCTCTTGAGCCGCCATCTGTCGTATCGCCTGCTCCTCCTGCCTGGCCTTCTCGACCTGCTGCGTGTAGATGGCTGCTCTTCTCTGGTCCTCTTGCTGCATCTCCTCGCGTAGCATCCTCTTTTCCGCTTCGAGGTGCTTCTGCAAGTCCACGAGCATCCCTTTGGCTCTCTCCTCCTGTGTCCTCTGGCTGCCTCTCTGCGCCTCGTATGCCTTCGCTTCCTCCTCCTCCAGCCTGGCGGCGTGGTGTCTCTTGAGCGCGTTGACCTCCCACGTGTGCCACTCCTGCTGCTTGGCCAGCTGGGCTTCTGTCGTGCGGAGCACCTTTTGCGCCATCGTCTGCTCGCAGGCCTTCAACTCGCTCTTGCGCTTGAGCTCCGCCTGCACCAGCATGTCGCGTTGCTGCTGCCCCCTCTTCTGCTGCAGGTCGAGCCTCTCGGTCAGCTTCCTGATGGCGTCCTTGATCTCGTCGTTGTTGTCGGCGTTGGTCCTTCCTGCCGGTGGCCGGGCTTGTTTTCCTGACCTTCGCTCATCCTCGTCTTTGCTGCCTTTATGTCGTGCTTCATGCTGTGCTGTTGCTGCTGGTGCTGCAGCTGGGTCGCGCCTCCTCCTCGCGGCTGGGTGTGGCGTACGTCCTCTGGTGCGATCGTCGCACCCCTCCTCCTCCGACGTCTCTCCCTTTACGCCCGCCGCTTTGGCCATCTGGTCCCTGGTTTCCCTCAGCAAGGTCTTGTAGATCTTGATGGTTCGGGCGGCCGCCGCCTGGTCGAGCATCGTGTTGAGCCGCTTCTCCATCTCGGTGTGATCCTCCAGCCTTTCCAGTGTAGCCCTGAGCTGCTTCATGCGCTCCTTGTGGGGCAGGACGAAGGAGATGTTCGTGGCTGCGGTCGCCGCTTCCTGCTCGAGGTTCTTCGTGCACAGGCCTGCCGACCTGGCGCCAGCGATGTTGTCGGCGAGGCGGCCCAGTCTCTGGCACTTCGCCTTATACCACACATAGCGCATCTCCTCGTCGTCGGGTGGGGCGGACCAGCTCTCGTGCTCCATCGCAACGGCGAAGGTGACTGGCGTGATGCTGTCCAGGACCTCCTTCTGCTGCAGGCTGTACTGGAAGTTGCCGATGTGGGCTGCCGTTGGTGCATCCTGTTGGTCCTTCCTTCTGCGCCTGCTGTTCCTCCTCCTGGCTGAAGTACTCCTCCATGGTGCACTGTCCTTCCAGTGCTGAGCGTTGTCGCTTCGCTGCTGGTATTGGGCTTGTTGTTGTTGGTGCTGGTGGTGGGCTTGCTGCTGTTGGTGGTTGTGGGCGTGTTGTTGCTGCTGGCTGTGCTGCTGCCTCTGTGCGTTGTGCTGTTGGTATCCGTTGTGCCGGCGTTGGTAGTGCTGGTTGTCCCCTCGGGCCCATACCCAGGGTCGTCCTCCAACGGCTCCAACGTCTCCAGTCCATGAGTCTCTGTCGACTGACTTGGCGCGCTGCTGGCGTTGGTGCTGCTGCTGCGCCTTCGTAGTCATCGCGAGGTCGTGAGGCTGCTGCTGCTGGTACTGTGGCTGCTGCTGCTGGTACTGTGGCTGCTGCTGGTGCTGCTGATGGCGCTGGTGCTGCTGCGCTGAGTGGTGGGCGTTGAGGACGTTGGCTGCCTCCACCACCCGCAGCAGAGCCCTTGCCGAGGAGCGGCGGGCCCTCTCCCGCCTGTGCCAGGCGGGCTCCTGGGGCGTCTGGCCCCTCCTGGCGCGCCAGCAGGCGCGCAGCCAGGCACAAGGTCGCGGCTGCGGCGGCGACTATCGCCGACCCGCCGCGGCGCGCGAGCCCGGCTCCGCGGGCGGCCGATCCCGATTGGCGTGAGTCGATCGGCGCGATCAGACGATCAGGCCGAACGCAAGATCGTTCACGACCCAGGCCCGCCAGAGGCCAAATGGGCTTTCCCCGACCCCTCTCTCTTGTCCGCGACTGCGGCGGCCTCCTTTCCCCAGTGGGCGGAGAAGTTGCCACATCCAGGCAAAGGTACGAGGGCTATCTCAAAGCAGGTACGGCAGAAGTCAGGGCAAGACCTTTTCATGTCCAGCAAAATGCGCTGGCTCACTCGACAGGTACGAGTAAGTATCCCGCCAAATTGCTTTAGCGACAGACGGACCAATGCGTTGAATCATGCAAAGAGTAGCGGCGAGAGAGAGAGAGAGAGAGACAGAGAGTCCGTCGACATGTTTTTGGTGGTGGATGCGGGAGCACGTCCCTTCCCCAAAACCTCCTCCCGCCGCAGAAAAATGACGGCGAAAGGTTGTCTTGCAAATGTTCTGCCAGTGGACGCCCTTCCCTGGCTAAAAGCGACACCACCCCCACCAGGGGGGGCACTTCCAGCGAGAAGGTCCACGGTGCCTCCCAGAGCTGGGGATCCGGGATGTTTGAGCGAGAGAGGGAGGGGGGGGGGCACACCACCAGGGGACCCTCCCTGGCTCCTTCCGCGGGTGGACCCTGGCGGTGGTGGTGTCGCATTTTTTTGTGCCTCGCGCGAGGGGAGCGGCCTTGCAACAATGCGGGGGGGGGCGTCCAAAGAGGCATGCGGCGTCTCCGAGGCCTCCTGGCTTCGGGGATGCCTTCTCGGAAGCCCCTGGGCCATCCTCAGAGGGCCATGCCTTCTCAGCAGCCCCCCCGCGCCCTGAGAAGCCTCCCCCCACCCTCGCGCCACCCTCGTGGGCGCGGCCAACTTCCGCTGTGGTTTTCTCTTGCCTCGACGGGAGGAGGTCTGGGCCTACGGCAGGTTCGTCTCGCGTCGACGCGGCTGCGACCCCAGCGCAGGCGTTCACGGTTGGGCGCCGCCAGTGGCCACGAGCCACCAAGGGGCCGTGGTCGTTCCGGGCTGAGCGGCCCTCGCGGCTTCAGAAGCCAACTCTCGGGGGCGGATAAGATGGGGGTGATGACTAGGGGGGGGGGATCTCGTGGCGTGGGCCATGTTTTTTCCTCAGATTTCATGGCGCCTCTTCTTATTTCGTTACGTCCCTGGCCCCCCCGCTGGGCTGCGCACATGCCGACGGTCACGATTTGCACCCCCCCCCTCTTGGACACCCCCCTCTTGGCCGCTCCCGAAACTCTGGGGCCGTCGCGGCACGGAGTTGCCCTGCGAGGTACCCTCCTCTTCGAGCTGTGCGTCATCCTCCCCGTCGCCGCGGCCGCGGGCGCTCCACGGGGGGGCGGGGGCGGGTAGGGGGGGGGTGGGGGGCTGCCTCGCGCGGCCCTCCCGGGTGCCAGCCTGCGCACGGGATTGGGCGGGTCCCGCGGGTCCCGCGGGGCCCGAGGCAGTCGTGCCAGAGCCGTGCCCGGACGCCGTTCCAGTCGGTTGCGGTGCGCGGCTGCTGCACACGCAGTGCCGCTGGCGCTCGGGGAGCGCCCGGTTCGAGGCGGCGTGTCCTTCAGTGGCCTGGAAACTGTACACGCTGGTCCTTGGGAGTAGGCAATGTTCGGGCCCTCTGGTTCCGATCCAGTGTAGCCGCCTTCCTACTTCAATAGTTGAGCGGTTGTCCAGTTTTCCTTCTCTTCAGGGGCGGGCGGAAGCCCAATCTACTTCCAACGCGTTCCCACGTCATGGTTTTGCCGACGTCTTCTGACCGCCGGGTAAGGATGGGCAGACAAAGTCTCAGCATGGGGGATGGGTGGGGAGGAGGAGGAGGAGGAGGAGGAGGAGGAGGAGGAGGAGGAGTAAGACGAGGACGAGGAAGGAAAAGAAAGAGGCGTCAGAACTCGTCCTCGGGGTAATCGATGCCGCAGGTGCCCCCCAGAATAGAAATTTACATACTTGCACACAGTTTGTAGCCAGGACGCAAGAGTGTGGCTTTGTCTAGATTCTGGCATGGTTGCCTGCATGACGTTTCGCCCCCCCCTTTCTCCCCTCGTCCTCCGCCACCTTTTGAAAACGACGCTTGGCCGAGAAGGGGTGCATGTGTGTCCCGAGTCGGGCATCGCCACGCGCCCCGCTTCATGCAAGTCAGTGTGTGGGAGTCTACAGGAAATGTGCCTCGAAGAGGACCCAAGTATTGACGAAGCGTCCTGCTCTTCCGATAGGCTGGCCCACCACAACGCGGAGATCTCCATACATACAATTTCATGTCCTAGCACGCTTCGTTGTGAGTGTTTGGCCGTGAGTGTCAGTGTGTGAGAGCGAATCCGAGTGGACGACGAGTGCGACGCCGACGACGACGACGACGGCCACGACGGCCACGGCGGCGGCTACGATGAGGGACATCAACAAACAGGGGAACTGCCGGAGACATCCCCACAATCCGGGCGCGAACATACCCTCTGGCGCCCCCCACCCCATTGGGTTCTGAAGCCAGCGCCTCGCTCTAGATGTTCTCACACTCTGTTTGGAAAGCACCGAAGTCCGAGCCCCCAAGCAGGCAAACCGCCTTAAACGTCCCCACCATCTGGGCGCGAACGGGCCCGTGAACTACCCCTCCCCTATCGGTTTCCCCTTTGCGTGTTGATACCAGGGCCTCGCTAAAGACATGCTCACATTCTGCGACTGCGAATTCGGTAGGTCTAAGCGACGGTTAATCTGAGTGTGAGTACGTATGTGCGCGATTGAGTCTAAGTATGAGTGAGTTTGCGTGTGGATGAGTATGCGTGTGAGTGTGTCTGAGTATGAGTGGGTTTGAGTATGAGTGAGTCTGCGTGCGTGTGTGTGTGTGTGTCTGTGTGTGAGGCTGAGTGTGAGTGGGAAGAGGGAGTAGGAAGGAGAAGAGGCGGAGGCGCCACACGAACTTGAACTGCAACATCTGCATATTTAGGAGATGGGAAAGTCTGACATCTGTCTTGTCCTCATCAACTGCTCTGATGCTCTTGAGGACTCCTCCTCCTCCTCCTCCTCCTCCTCCTCCTCCTCCTCCTCCTCGTACGAACATTTAGATCACTCCTCCTGAGGACACCTCGCGGCGGGCCTGCTCAAAAAATACCGGGCCAGTCGGCCCCTGCCCGATCCGACCCCGACGCCGCTCCTCCGGCAGTCCAGTGCGGCCCGACACGTTCGGGGGAGCGTAAGACCCGGGTTTGCCAGGTCGCCATCGTTTTTTGACGACCGCGATTCGGATTTTGACGAGCAGGAGTTTCGTGGGACGTTTGCAGCGGGAGGCCTCGTCAAAATGCAGGCTCGGCCTCGCCATTTTTTTGACGACCTCGTCGGGGATTTCCGAGTCCCCTGTACCCGGTTCTTACGCCCCCTTGACATGTCTGCGGGGCGCTGCCGTGGCCGGGCGCGGCCGATTCGCTTCGGCTCGGGGCTCCGTCCGCAGCTGCTCGACGCCGCAGCTCGGCACAGGCCGTCCGCGCGCGCGCGCTCCGGCGGACCGGGCAAGGGACGACGCGAACGGTCCGGCCGGCTGCAAGAGATCGGGGGGGAGACAGGTAAAACGACGCGAGGATCGGGACAAAATCGGATCGGGATAACTCGAAATCTTTGAGAATCGGCGGGTTTGGAGGATGTATTGGGCGCCGCGGCCGCTCCAGAGCGTTCCGGAACGCTCTGAGAGCGCTCCGGAACGCTCTGGAGCGATTTATCCCGATCCTAGCCCTGCTTTAACAGGCTCAGGAGAAGACAAAAGCACACAGACACAATTCATCGTCGATTCCCAGGGAAGTATGGAAGATATAGGAGGTGGGAGGGAAGGCAAGAGCCCAGAAAATAGGGGAAAATATAGGGAATCCTGGGATTCGTGTGTGCTTATTTGTGTGTCCCAGGGCCCCTTTACAGGCGAAAGCGGCCGCGAGCAAGGACGGGAGGTAGGGCATTCACGTGGCGAGGTGCATCGCCTTGGAGCGGCCGGTGCGGCCAGCCAGTGCGTGCCGCACCACCCTGGCAGTAGGCCGCGGAGCGGCGTCATGGCCACACTCCGGGGCTGAAGCAGAGGCATCCGTCCGTAGACGGCAACGGCCACGTGGGCACCGGCGATGCAGGCTCCGCTATTGTAGGTGGGGTTGGTTCGTGGCCGAACCCATTGTAGGACAGCGTGGTTGGTCAGTTCCTCCATTTGGCCACGCCGCTGTTGCTAGACATTGTCGCGCAGCTGTACTATAGGAAGATGTGGTGCGTGATTTCCTGCAGTTTCTTCGGCGCGAGTTCGGCGCCACAAGAACAAGATGCCCAACATGACCGTTGACCAACATCGCCATTAAGCATGGCCTCCCTGCCCATGGGGCCCAAATCGCTGCCTACTCATGCGCGGTCAGGCAGGCCTCCTAACGTGGCAGAAACCTTCAAGGGGAAACCCAACCTACGCATAGATTCTCGGAGATCGGTACGGATTTCTTCGAACGCTCTTGTGCCCCCTGGGGACACCCCCGGCGTTGCCCGCCAGCGGAGGGGGCCCAGCGCCGATCCAAGAAAATCGCGCGGCCGCGCGGACTCCCGACAGTTTATGTTTACGCCGACGCGTCGAGCTGTTTTATCCCAGGTTGGTGATCTCGTCGGATCCGTGACAGATTCGTAGAACGCTTGTCGATCTACGAACATTCCACGCAGTATTCATGGATTCGACGAGCAAATCAAGTGTGGGACAACTCAGCTCTGCAGCAGGTCACTACTCGAGTGCTTCTGCTCCCAAAACCGCTTCACAGCGTTCTCGGAGCGCTTTGGCGCGGTTCGGACCGGGCGGCGGCGCCTGGTGGCAATTGCTTTGATCCATTGATTCGCCGATCGGCGTGGTTCTTTGGACCAGATCTTGGAGGAGGAGGAGGAGGAGGATGGAGGAGGATGGAGGATGGAGGATGGAGGATGGAGGAAAAGGAGGAGGAGGAGGAGGAGGAGGAGGAGGAGGAGGAGGAGGAGGAGGATGGAGGAGGAGAAGGAGGAGGAGGAGGAGGAGGAGGAGGAGGAGGGCGAGGAGCCTTCGGCGTGGTTTCCGGTTCACCGCCTCAAGCAGGTGGAGTAAGCACCAGGGCCCTACCCCCCCACCCACCCCCGGATGACGCGCGAACCGGTGTTTTCTTTGGCGGCGCTCAAAAGGGGGAAGGGGGAGGGGGGACGTCTTCTTAGAAGCACCCCTGCTTCTTAGAAGGCGCGGGCCTTGTCTGCAGATGTATAAGCCGGGGCCTTCTAAGAACCAGGGTGTTTCTAAGAGACCTTTCCCCCCTGCCCCGTTTTGCGCGCCGCCAAGAAGCGCGAATCGCTGTTTCCTGCACCTGTGCCTCACCTTTTCGAGGCGCCCCTTCTGGGGAACATATAAAAAGGGCCGCAGGCCTCAACAAAGAGCGTACCCTAAGGTGGCCAGCTGCAGAACCCTTCGACCTGTCGCCGGCTGCAGTCTTGTAGAAGCAGGGTTGCCTATAGTCCGTGTAGGACTTGATCGAGTTGGAATCGATTGTGGGATCCTATTGTTTACGCTTCGCGGATCTCCACCAGTCCAGCCAGGAGCCCTGCCCATGAGAGCTGACGGGAAAATGGACGAAGAGACACATATAGTGAAACAGAGCGTGCAAGGAGAAGAGAGGAAGGAGGGTGTTGAGCCATCTTGGAGGTTATCTTGGAGCACCGGAGGCCTTCTTGGAGCTACGGGGCTGTATTGGGGGATATTGGGGTCCTCGTGGAGCTCGGTTGGGGTATCTTGGGGCTGTCTTTGGTGCGAGGAAAGACAGATCTCCTTAGACCACCTGTCGCCTGGAGGGCTGGTGGGATTAGGAATGTGGTTTGTTGGAGCCAGATCCTGTCAGAGTGTAGCCAGTAGTTGTAGGGTCGCCAGAACCGAGATAAACATGTAGCCTCTTGCAGTAGAAATCCATCAGAGTTGCAGCGAAATGTTATGAGCGTCGAGGAGGTCTGCAGCCAGTTGCAATCAGTTGTTTCGTCTTTGAGTTGCAGCCAGCTTTAATGGGATATGGCTACAGCCACAAGCCTTTGCATTAAGGCGGGCGTGTCCCTCTACAGAAAGAAGATTCAAACATAGTCAAACAATAGTCTGGGGACGATTTATTTTGGGGGGTGTCTTTTATTGTTCGTCCAAAATCCCCCTGCAGGGGGACACGCGCGACCTAACCTTTGCAAAAACGATCCTCTGAGAGTTTGCAGCCAGACACAACAGATCAGCAAAGCACGAGCAGAGCGACGAAGCACCCGGCCCAGAGCCAGAAATTCCCGTCGACGCCAGGAGGAGGATATTTTGCGCACCCTTCAGACCAAGCCGCTCGTCGAAGATCCCCAGGACCAGGAGAATAATACTGCAGACCTTCTCAAGACCAAGCCGCTCACCCTAAACCACTCGTCCACATGTTTGTGCAGATGGCTCCATCTCTTGTGGACAGCGGAGCGGCCCAGGACCGACCGCGAGCGCCATTTTGAGCGTCCTCGCTTCGGTTGGCTTCGGCTGCGCCTCATCGGAGGGCACCAACTATACACCAACACCGATCCTGGCCCAGGATCACCCTGGGCCCATGATCGGTGTATATGCCTTCTTGCCCAAGGCAGGAGGGCGTATACACCGATCCTGGGCCCAGGGTGATCCTGGCCAGGATCGGTGTTGGTGTATAATTGGTGCCTTCCTATCTCAGGCGGTTGCGTTCCGACGGGTCGGTTCTGTCGGCTGCTGCTGTTACATTATAGCCCTTCTGGGCCGCTCGCGGCCAATAGCCTCTGGTAGGTTTCGGTGTCGTTGTCGCTTCGGTCGGTGTTCGATTCGATCGTCTCCGCGGATGTCTCGATGGCCATACACCGCGGTGCCGCAAACTCCAGGTGCACACAACACACCCGACCGCAGTACAAACGCGCTCGAAACGCGTGACAGGGCCCACTGGAACGTCGAGCAGCTCGCGGCAACAACGGCAATGGTGACCACGGCCTCGAACAGTGTTCATATCCACAACGAAGACGGCTCACGCATACAGTAGAATCCCCGAGAAGTCCAATGGCAGTCTGCTAGTATGCACCCTCGCGGCCTGTGGGCGGCAGCCCCATCGAGCGTGGACGAGATGTTGAATGGGCGGAGAGGATGAGGGGACGGAGGCTGTGGAAAGGAATGAAAAGGAGGGGTAGGGGAAGAAAATGATGGGGGAGGTGGAGCCACAGTGAGAAGAGGAGGTGGAGCGCACCCGAGGAGATGTCCTGGGGCCGTTTTTTGAGGACGGAGGTGGAGGAATAATGAGGAGGAGGGGAAGGAGGAAGAGGATGATAATAGATGGGTGGGGATGGGAGAGACGGAGCAGGAGGAAGAGGAGGAGGGGGAGGGGGAGGAGGAGGAAGAGGAGCAGAACAGCGACGTGGAGGAGGAAGACCTCGACATCACAGATCCAAGGGTCAGACAAGTATCCCTCTGGAATTGTACGTAGACCCATCATGATTGTTGAACACCTCGACGGGGATCTTGTCTTTTGAAGGTAAATATGCTATGTTGTAGTGTAGCCCTCCAGGAAGGTCACGGGAGGATGAGAAGGAGGTTGTGTTGATCTCTTCTTTTGTGATTGGTTGCTCGCGTAGTTACTCTGCGCCCCAGTGGGCTCCTCATTTGCTCGTTCGTATTGCGCCTGGCTTTGTCCTGCATTTGTTTGCAGTCGTTCTGAGGCGGTATCGCCAAAGTAGCTTGTCTATGGGTTACGGTCGGACCGAGGCATACGATCGAGGTCGTTTCGGAGAGGGTATCTCGATGTGTTTGTGTCTTTGGGATGTCAGTGTGCATCCTGGGGGAAGGTACGCTCGAGTGCTTTTTGGTCTGGCCAGTGGAGGGTCCCCTATCCTTGAAGAATGTGATTATGTCCCAGGTCCGCTGTATTCTTTTTGGGTTCACCATCTTGGGTCAACGGTATCCGTCGATCCGGGTGCAAGATGGATAGTTCAAGTGGGGGGCCATGCCAAGAAACACCCTGCTTGCCTCCAGGGTGCCCTGGGTTTCTTGGGTTTCGATGGATCTGCTCTGCAAGGCGTCACATTCCCGCATCAAAAGTCAAGGGACGACCTGGGGTCTCAGGGTTGGGTCTCCTGTGTAAGGTTTTTTTGTGGAGGACGAGGGAGGAGGGAGACGAGGAGGACGAGGAGGACGAGGGACGAGTAGGACGAGGAGGACGAGGGACGGGCCTCCACTGTAATGGGGAGGAGGGAGACGAGGAGGACGACGAGCGCCGGCCGAGGGGCAAGGTGCGTTGCGGGAGTGCCTCGTGGGCCTCCTGGTGGGGGCTGCCCTGTGCGCCCGCTTCTGGATCCGCTTCCTGCAAGACAGGCACGCCGGGGGGCCGAGCCAGTGCATTCGGAGGTTGACGGACCTCCTACCCTGACACGTCGATTAGCGAATTGGCCGTTTTCGGTTCGCGAGAGGGTGTCGCGGCCGCCATTTTTGCGGGTCCAGGTCCGTCGGTTTCGGTCCTAGGCCATTTTCACTAAAGGGTGGTTTACTAAAGGGAGTTTAGTCCACCGCCGAGCGGATGCGTCGGGGCTTAAGAGAGACGAGGGTCAATGCAAACGGGGGGTCAGTCAGAGCGCTGGATCTTGCAGGATCCTGCAGGGCCAGGGGTGCATGGATCCAGGCTTGAGTACAGGATCCAGCAGGAGATCGCAGGATCTTGAAAAGCCTGGCTGACCCGGGTCTGGATGGACCCAGGTCAGTAGATTCCAGAATGCGAGGGCGGGAGCCCACACCGAAGGCACATCTTTGGGCTAAAGGCTATTTTTGTTGGCCCGCTGCAGGCGATGATTTTTACCTAACAGCGAAGACTGATAGGTTTCTAGTGGTGTAAAAAGAGCTCACAGATCACTCCACAGGGGGGTCCGGGCAGGTGTTGGGGCGTTTCCGGGCGGCATGAGCCGGGCTCGTTTTTCACCAACAGTCACACACTTCGTGCTCTTCGCCTTCCCAGAACTCCATTCCCAGGCCACATTCTGGGGGGCCGGATGCAACAGTCACACACAAAGTGCTCTTCGACATCCCAGAACGCCATTCCCGGGCCACATTCTGGGGGGCCGGATGCAACAGTCACACACTTCGTGCTCTTCGAGTTCCCAGAACGCCATTCCCGGGCCACATTTTGGATGCCCGGAGCCAACTGTAGGCCACTTCGTGCTCTTCTATTTCCCAGAACTCCATTCCCGGGCCACATTTTGAATGCCCGGAGCCAACTGTAGGCCACTTCGTGCTCTTCGAGTTCCCAGAACTCCATTCCCGGGCCACATTTTGAATGCCCGGAGCAACAGTCACTTCGTGCTCTTCGAGTTCCCAGAACTCCATTCCCGGGCCACATTTTGGATGCCCGGAGCCAACTGTAGGCCACTTCGTGCTCTTCGAGTTCCCAGAACTCCATTCCCGGGCCACATTTTGAATGCCCGTAGCCAACTGTAGGCAACTTCGTGCTCTTCGACTTCCCAGAACTCCCATTCCTGGGCCACATTTTCAGCAGGGGCAAGAGCACGACGAGGAGGAGGACGAGCAAGACCAGGAGGACGAGGACGAGCAGGAGCAGGACGAGGAGCAGGAGGAGCAGGAGAAGAAGGACGAGCAGGAGGAGGAGGAGGACGAGCAGGAGGAGGAGGACGACCAGGAGGAGGAGGACGACCAGGAAGAGGAGGAGGAGGAGGAGGAGGAGGGGAGGGGGAGGAGTACCAGGAGGAGGAGGAGGAGGAGGAGGAGGAAGAGGAGGAGGAGGAGGAGGAGGAGGAGGAGGAGGAGGATGAGAGAGGAGGAGGAGGAGAAGAGGAGAGGAGAGGAGGAGGAAGGAGGGGAGGAGGACGAGGAGGGGAGGAGGGGGGGGAGAGTTCCAGGAGGAGGAGAACGAGGACCACCAGGAGGAGGAGGAGGAGGAGGAGGAGGAGGAGGAGGAGGAGGAGAGAACACCAGGAGGAGGAGGACGAGCAAGACGAGGAGGACGAGAACGAGGACGACCAGGAAGAGGAGGAGGAGGAGGAGGAGGAGGAGGGGAGGGGGAGGACTACCAGGAGGAGGAGGAGGAGGAGGAGGAGGAGGAGGAAGAGGAGGAGGAGGACGAGGAGGAGGAGGAGGAGGACGAGGAGGAGGAGGGGGGGGGAGAGCACCAGGAGGAGGAGAACGAGGACCACCAGGAGGAGGAGGAGGAGGAGGAGGAGGAGGAGAGAGCACCAGGAGGAGGAGGACGAGCAAGACGAGGAGGACGAGAACGAGGACGAGCAGGAGGAAGAGGAGAGGAGGAGGAGGAGGAGGAGCAGGAGAAAGAGGAAGGAGGAGGAGGCAGGCTGAGGCTGAGGCTGTGACTGCGACTGCCGTTGCCGCTGCGACTGTCATCGCGAATGCGACTACGACTGCGAGAACAGCAGAATTCGACAACTGGATTTTCATCTGAATCTTAAGGGGAATGCTTTCAGATATGCTTCTACACATCGCTGTTAGGTTGCTTTGCCGGGATAATTACCTAACAGCGAAGACTGATAGGTTTCTAGTGGGACTCAAAAGAGCTCACAGATCACTCCACAGGGGGGTCCGGGCAGGTGTTGGGAGTTGCCGGGCGGCAGGTGCCGGGCTCGTTTTTCGCCAACAGTCACACACTTCGTGCTCTTCGATTTCCCAGAACTCCATTCCCAGGCCACATTCTGGAGGGCCGAATGCAACAGTCACACACTTCGTGCTCTTCGAGTTCCCAGAACTCCATTCCCGGGCCACATTCTGGAGGGCCGGATGCAACAGTCACACACTTCGTGCTCTTCGAGTTCCCAGAACTCCATTCCCGGGCCACATTCTGGAGGGCCGGATGCAACAGTCACACACTTCGTGCTCTTCGAGTTCCCAGAATTCCACTCCCGGGCCACATTTTGGATGCCCGGAGCCAACTGTAGGCCAATTCCTGGTCTTCGAGTTCCCAGAACTCCATTCCCGGGCCACATTTTGAATTGCCGGACGCAACAGTCATACAATTCTTCGTATTTGACATCCCAGAACCTTATTCCCGGGCCACATTCTGATTAACGGGATGCAACAGAAATGCATTTCGAGCTCTTTGGCATCCCAGAACCCCATTTCCAGGCCACATTCGGAATAACAGGATGCAAGAGTCAAACACTTCGTGTCCGAGACCTCCCAGAACGCCATTCCCAGGCTACATTTGGAAAAATTGCACACAAGAGGTATACACGCCGGGTTATCTGGCTGTCTGGAACGGCAATCCCGGGATACATTCAGAGTAATCCCACGCGACAGTCACACACTTTGTGCTTTGTGACCTCTCAGAGCTTCATATCTGGGCGACACTCCTGGGCAACACTCGTTCTCACACTATCATGCAACACTCATACACAGTGTCCTTGTCGTCTTGTCACATCTCAACTTTCAATTCCCTGACACAACCGTCACACACACACTGATTTCTCTGAGTTTTCACTAGGTTAGTCTCGGGTCACATCTAATATTCCTTCCGCGACAGCCGTGCTTGGTTCAGGAGTTGCTAGTGACACTGCAGTCCATTTCACTCAACGTGCTCGTCACTAGAGTTTCGATTGCAATGGCGTTCCCCTGGCCGTACCGCTATATGGAACGTTCATCCGCAGCCTCTGCTCCGCGAGGTTCGTCCGAAGTATCGCCGCCTCGCGGTGCTTCTCAGCCTGCGGAGGAAGGTCGACAGACGCCTGGTCCTGGCGCTCTGCAGCCTGCGTCTTTCACGGTCGCCTCCTTCAATTTCGGGTTCGAGCAGGGCATGATGACTGGTAAGCAGGCGGCCACTCACTGCGCTAACTTCGGAAGGGTGTGCGCCACGATAGTGGAGACCGCTGATGCTGATATTGTCTGTGCATGCGAGGTCGGTGCGTTCCGTGAAGGCTTTCGCCGAGCAGCGATCAACGTGACAGAGATCCTCAGTAAGCCTTTCGGTGATGGCATTGGCTTCTCGGAGGTCGACAACTACTTGACTCTCTGGGGCTTCCGCGGTGCTTCTCAGCCTGCGGAAGTGACTCCGTGCGAAGACAGCAAAGTTTACAGGCCTCCTAGCGGGCGAGAGATTGATGCTGTCATTTCACATTTTGAGGTGAACAAACCAGGCCATGACAAGTTCTACGTGGTGATCGCCAACATGCACATCGTCTGCGGCAAGAAACCGCCGACCATTCAGACTCGAAAGCGGACAGTTCGCCATCTCCGCTTGCACCTGGACGGCATCGCTCAGATTCTCAATGCTTCGGAGCCGCACGTGCCAGTCGTTCTGCTTGTAGTCGGCGACGACAACCTGACTTTCCAGGAGGCGCGGGAGGCTTACCAGCGCCAGCAGAACGACGAGAAGCTCTGGGAGGTCCTTGCCACTCCGGCCGACCTCAAAGGCGACCACGTCGCGGTCTGCGGAGCAGTCGCCCGTTTCCGCTCGATTGCCGTTGGCGCGTCTTTTACGGATCGTGGCATGCGCAACGACGCACACGATGCCGTGGCGGTTGTGCTCACTCCCCCTGGTGCTTCTCAGCCTGGGGAGAGCAAGAGGCGGAAGATTGTCGTCGAAAACGTCTCCGACGCCGACGTCAGCGTACAGGCGGACGCCGAGTCTTCTGTGCACTGGGATCGGTCGCCGAGCCCTACTCCTCCGCTTTCACCGACTTCACCGGCTGATCCCGACTACGTCGAGGATGTCGTTCAAACTCGCGCGAACGACTTGCACAGGGAGCTGAGGCAGTTTTGGGGCGAAAGGTACGACGATGAGTACGATCCGAAAGTCCTCTTTCATCTCAGTCTCTTGCTTGTCAAAAAGAGGAAGTCCACGGAGCTAGCGGACACTGATCCAGCTGGTGCTCCTCAGCCTGGCTCGGCATATGACGCGGCCTTTGCGTCTCAGGAGGAGACTGGCCGAGCCATTATCTCTGTCCTTCAGCTTCGACATGAGTTTCTGCGGAGCAAGAACATCGACGACATGCGCTACGTTCTCACGGAGCCTGAGCGCCAGGAATTTGTCAGACTAGCCCGCGACCAGTACGAGCAGTCGCGGCAGCAGCGTGCGCTTCAGGAACGGGATGTCGAAAAGGGAAAAGCGAGAGGCAAGTCTGCGCCACAAGGGGGCCATGCGGTTCCGCAGGGTCCCAACAAAGGGCCAGGCGGTAAGAAAGGTTCTCGCGGTGCTTCTCAGCCTGTGGGAAAAGGTGGCCAGGCCAAGGGTGCAGGTCTGGGTAGCCTCGCCAAGTTTGTGAAAGACCAGAAGCGTAAGCGGTGGCATCGCCATTTGCAACGTGTGGCCGGCACCAAACAGATCTGGGAGGTGCTGGCCTTCTCAGGGCGCTTCGACGTTCATTGGCTAACGCAAGCGTTGCAAGCTGATCACAGTGAGGGCCGTGATACAGCAGCTCCCGAGGAAGCTCTGCGGGAACAGCGGCGCCGTCTGCACCACCAGAAGGCCGAAGCCATCGCGCGCTACAACGAGGGGGAGCGGCTTTCCCGCCATCGCGAAGAGCTCCGTCGTGTCGGCGCTCTTCCGTCTGCCCAGGCTGGCCAGCCAAAGCCGAACCTCACGCGCAGGCAGCTGGACGTGTTGCAGATGTTTGACAGCGGAGAGCTGCTTGAAATCCGCAACCAAGCGATTCTGGCGTTGGGACACGGCCGTTTGCGCAGGGCCGGAGGCGACTACCTTGACATCGGCGGCAGCACGGGCGGTGGCTCCAGGCGCATCATCGATTCTTGGCAGCCGCCGGACTGGCGTGACTTCCTCCAAGACGATCAGGACATTTGAGTTTTGCAAGCCTCCCTGCCCGCGGTGCTTCTCAGCCTGCAGGTTTCGCAGCTTGCGCTCTGCAGTACAAGTGCTTTTCAGCATGCGACATCCTGCGGTGCTTCTCAGCCTGCAGGGTTCGCAGCGTGCGGTTTGCAATGCATTCCTTTTCAGCATGCGAGTTCCTGCGGTGTTTCTCAGGCTGCAGGGCTCCGAGGCTCTTCGCTTCGATGCCAATGTTTTCAGACGCGTTAGCTCCGTTCCGTAAACATCTTCCAAGAGCCGCTCGCAACCTTTTGCAGCTTGCGGTCTGCAGACGTAGTTCTTCTCAGCATGCGAGCTCCCGCACGCTTCGCCGGCTTTTGCTGCGCGGACAATTTTCTCACACACGTCAGCGCCGTTTGTAGGCGTCAGAAAAACATGTACACATTCACGAAGGGCTCAGTCTGTATATCGTCACATCATTACATACGCAGTCGTCGAACACATCGGTGCACACTTTAGCGCTTTGTCCTTCTATAGCATTCTTTCCGTTGATAACAGTGTTCTGATGGGTTCGCTTCGTTATAAAAGCGTTGATAGCAGTGTCTCGTTTGCGGGCAACTCATTGCATATCAACTCGCTGATACCGGGTTTCCTTTCACCATAAGTGAATGCATAGCAGTGTATGTTGGTTACTACAACCGACTTCATGATCGCTATCATCATCGCAGATTTCAATCATCCTCATCACCACGACTGGTGCACGTTGGCCTGCGGTGCTTCTCAGCCTGCAGTTCCCTTGCTACGCGCGTCTCCGCTGCGGTCGCCAGAAGTGTTCAGTTTGCAGAGACCTCTCGTGTTGATAGCCATGGGTCACTTCAGGCACAGATCGTTTGTGAATCGGTTGATGGCAGTGCCTCGTTTAAACTCCACTTTAGTATGGAAGTTGAATCGGTTGATGGCAGTGCCTCGTTTAACCTCAACTTTAGTATGGCTAGTAGTGTCAATAGCAGGGTTTCTTTTTAATTATATAAGTGTTGATAGCAGTGTCTCGTTTGTGGTTAGTTACAACAGCGGTGATAGCAGTGTCTCGTTTGCGGACAACTCATTGTATATCAACTCACTGATACCGTCTTCCTTTCAGCATAAGTGAATGCATGGCAGTGTACGTTGGTTAATGGCACCGACTCCATGATCATCATCACCATTACCGATTTCCATCATCATCATCACCACGACTGGTGCACGTTGGCCTGCAGTGCTTCTCAGCCTGCAGATCCTTTGCTACACGCGTCTCCGCTGCGGTCGCCAGAAATGTCTAGTTTGCAGAGATTTCTCGTATTGGTAGGCATGGGCCACTTCAGACTGAAATTGTTTTGTGATATTCTTTCATTGGTAGTTGAATCCGTTCATGGTAGTGACTCGTTTAAAGTCAACTTTAGTATTGGTGGAAGTGTCGATAGCAGCGTTTCTTTTTAATTATACAAGCGTTGATAGCAGTGTCTCGTTTGTGGACAACTCATTGTATATCAACTCATTCATACAGAGTTTCCTTTTAGCAGCAAGTGAATGCACAGCAGTGTATCTTCATTACTGGCCCCCACTCCATTATCACTATCATCATCAACGATTTCCTACACGCGCGTGCGCGGCGGTCGCCAGAAGTGTATAGTTTGCAGAGACTTCTCGTATTGATAGCCATGGGTCATTCAGACTGAAATCATCTGTGATCTTCTTTTATTGGAAGTTGAACCGGTTGATGGCAGTGCCTCGTTTAAATTCATCTTTGGTATTGCTAGTAGTGTCAATGCCAGCGTTTCTTTTTCATTATACAAGCGTTGATAGCAGTGTCTCGTTTGTGGTTAGTTATAACAGCGTTGATAGCAGTGTCTCGTTTGCGGACAACTCATTGTACATCAACTCACTGATACCGTGTTTCCTATCATCACCATCATCATCATCCTTAACCTCCTCGTAGCCATTTTGCTTAGTGCTGTCCTGTTCTGTACATGCCTTGCTCCGTGTCACCACTTCGCGCGGTGCTTCTCAGCCTGCGTAGTTCTTCCAGGTGCTCCTCGGCGTAGTAGCCATGGTGAAGAAATTCTTTTTGAAAACGAAAAAAGATGTGACCAGGAGGTTTTTTACCCGCGGTCGTTCCCACCATGGAGAAGAAAGACTTGGCCACCCCGAGGAGTGCTACTATGGTTTGGCATTGCTCATTCCGTCCGCCCATGTTGTATTTCGTTTTCGTTGGGTTCTGCTTTGAGACATCTCCATACTTATTTCATTGTTTCGGGAGTGTTGTTCTGCGGGCTTCTGGCGCATTGCTTCGTGCATTACAGGTTTTTTGTTGTGTGTTCATATTTCGGAAACATCGTTAATTATTTGGAAACTCCCGGGACAGCTTTCGACAAAGGGGTTGACCGAAATCATTCTGGACAACTGCTCATTATCTATTTCGGATTGCGGATTTCAGGTCGCCGCCGTGCTGCGAGGAGAACGACTAGGCGCTCCAAGTACAATCGTCCTGTGAAAGTGTCGCTGCAGTTCAATGTCATATCTTCATTGTTACTGGGCCTAAAGACAGCAAGGAACAGGTATGAGCGGTGCTTGCTCAGAGATGCCGTCGCTCGCTCCCGCATGCGGAGTTTTCCTCCGCCTTCGAATTCAGAAGTTCAATTCGCATGTGGGGCATGTGCAGCTAAGCAAACGCGTGATTGCATATGCTCAGGCATAGCATCAATGCATGGCTGTGTGAATGACAAGCTCTTGTCCGAATTCGTTTCAGGTGTTCGATCGCCAGACAACCCTGTATATCAACCATTTGACCCTGACGATCAACGCAAATTGCAGGAATCTCTGGAGCATGGTGCCGCGGTGCTTCTCAGCCTGCGAGGTTCGCGCAGCATGAGTGTTCTGGTACGTTCCCGCCACCTTGTGCGCATGATTTACATTGCTGCCATGACGGGCTTGGCAGCGACCGTGGATGCTGCAGCGCCATACCTTGCTCAGAACGATTTGAGAGGCCTCAGGCGCTACCTTGATACTGCGGAGGTAGTGCACCGTGGCGGCCAACATCCTGGGAAGATTTGTCGCGGCAACCTGACAGTGCAGCTTGTTCAGTTCATGCGCGTCGCGGGGAACAAGATGGCGCGTTTGCTCTCGTCGTGCACGGCTTCCCTGCAGACTGTTCGGCGGCGACAGGTGCTTCTCAGTCTTGTCAAACTAGTCTTCCAACTCGCGAACAAGCGCGGATTCGAGGTCGACGGCTGTGGAGCATACAAATGCAAGCGGATTCTGGAAATCACCTTGCTGGCTGGGCTCAGTTCCAAACTGACATTGCCACACTTGCTGCCTGGTGACCTTTGCGCTTTGTCTGGTTCGTGGCCGGTTCCAAGCGGATCGCGCCTTGGCTTGGGAAAAATCATGCCCGGCATGACTTCGAAGATTCGGGGGCAACAGGCTTTGAAAGCGATCTCTTTGACACTCGGCTCCGGCGGTAATGGCAAGTCGGTACCTGTTTGCACTATATCTGCAATGTTGTGCTTTTGGAACGAGCATAAGAATAACGTCTTGCAGTGGGTGCAGGAGTGGGTGCCCAAGATGCGGCCGCACTAGGCAGCGAGTTCCTGAAGCCTTGTTCGTTTGCCTGCGGTGCTGCTCAGCCTGTGCTGCTCAGCCTGCGTGTATGCTCATGAACAGCATTCTCTCCTGTGGCCACATCTCGATCTTCCTTAAACATGCAGGTGCTGATGGGGCAGCGCCGATCCGTATTGACTTGGAAAAGGAAAAAAAGATTGGAAAGAGTGAGGACACATCAATGCGTTTGGCAACCTAAGCACAGACTGTCTGTCTGTGCTTAAGTTGCCAAACGCATTGATTCACGTTGGCATGCGGTGCTTCTCAGCCTGCAGATCCTTTCCTACATGCGCTTGTTGTGCGGTCGCCCCATATTGATATATGCGGAGACTTCCCATATTGATATCCTTGCGCCCCATATGTTCTGAATGTGGTTCATTGAATTCCGAATCCGTTCATGGCAATGCCTCATGTAAAAACAACTCATGTTTGTAGTAGGGTCGATACCACTGTTTCGTTTAGTTATAAAAAGCGTTGATAGCAGTGTCTCGTTTGCGGACAACTTATTCTATATCAACTCCTTGATGTCGTTTTCCTTTTCGCATAAGCGAATGCATGCCAGTTTCTCTTGGCGACTAGAATCGAGTCATCGCACGAGCATGAACACCACAGCACAGAGCAAGCACCGCATACAGCATACGCAAGAAAATATAGAGACCACATACAGTGCCGCAGCAAATTGAATACTCACAGACAAGTATGAAGCACATCACAAAACAATACAGTACACCACACAGCACACACATCGAATCCATCCAGTCACGCACACATACAGCAACACGCTTTCTCGACTCCACAGGGGGGGTGCTTCGTGGAGGCATCACTTGTAACTTTGAAATTCTGTAATCATTGCCGTTTTGGTTCAAAGAACTTGGATTGCAGGAGTTCGAGGCAAAAGCGAGCCTTGTCCGCATCCGCTCACCCAGTCTCACCATGCCGTGCACGGTGCTTCTCAGCCTGTGTCGCTGTGCGCTCCACGGTGATCCTCCGAGTGAGCTACCATGGCTGCTGCTGCAGATCAGCCGACGTCTCCACTGGGTTTTCTCACGAAGAGCAGCGCCAAAACCCAGGACTTCCTTGTCCGAGTATACAAGCCCAGGGAGATCAAGTACTCGTACAAGAGCAGGAACAATGGCCAGCTAGTCCATGCAAACCGATTCACATGCATTCTGCTTGGCACAGACTCAGAGCACTATTGTGAGGCCATCCTCAAAGGAACTCCAGCAGAAGTCGAAGCTGCTCTGAAGAAGTTCCCTCCGATGACGGCGTGGAAACTCTCCAGCGTCGGCCTGGACAGTCGGCAGCAGGACGCTTTTGTGCATACGTCTGTTCGTGTCGTGGTCGACCTCAAGCGCACAACCTGCACTCCAGTGCTCAAAAGCTCTCCGGAGGAGACCTCCTTGGCATCGGCGCCGGCTCCAGCGACTACAGTGGCAGACATGATGAACATCAAATCGCAGCGTTGCTTCGATGTCATGGCTGTGGTTCATTCTGTTTCAGAAACCCGCACTCCCGCTGGCCACCCTCCAGTGGCAAGTGCACATCTGGTCGACGGCACACAGACGAGTAACTCCAAGACAGCGGAGGCTGTGATTGCAGTCTGGGGATCCACCAACATAGAGCTTTGTCGCTCTCACAAAGGACAACCGCTGCTGTTTCTCAACGTGGCGGGCAAATTCGACGGCAAACTGGAGCTGAACTTGTCGCAGGATCGCGTGGTGGATTCTGCATGCTCTTGTCCCAGAATGACTCAACTACACGACTTAGCAGCCACTCAAGACTTCGCGAAGGACCGGGAGCAGCTGACCACCGCTCATGCGGGTACATGGGATCCAGACCACGCTTCGCAGATTCTCACCGGAGAAGCACTCCTCTCCTGCTGTGCCTTTCTGGCTATGGCGTCGGATGATCCGAATGCAACCTTGCCGCTCTTGTTGCAGGTCAATGGGATGAGGCTTGAGGAACCGGAGCCAGCCGACTCTGTGGTGGAGAACACAGGCGAGCGCGTCTTCTTTACGACTACTGCTCGTGATTTCAGTGGCTCGTGCAAAGTCGGCGTATCCCAAGCGGCAGCCTTCGCCTTGACTGGCATTGATAGCATGCAAGAATTCAAAAAAGTTCACGACGAGAAAGCTATCTCCTTCCCTCCACTGAGCAATTGTCGCATCATACGACGCGTGCGCAATGTGGCTGCGAATGCACAGGATGACACACCTCAACGGACTTTCGTCAACACGACTGTGGTGGCCGTTTCACCGCTTCAGATATCGCACGCCCCGAATACGTCTTACAATGTCGTCTTGGAGATCCTGAAGCAGTGCCGCGAGAGCCAGGATGCAATGCTCGCGGCACAGCTCTCTGAGATACGGTCTTGTCCCTTCTACGGCATGCGCGTGCAGTACTCACCAGCGGGTGGCGGGGGTGATGCTTCTCAGCTTACCCGGAACTGCCACTTGGCAGTCGTTCTCGTTCGTACCACGCAGAAGTCTCGGTGCGTATCCACTGCGGCTGGCTTCGTCGTGTCCACACCAGGTGTCACGGACGCTTCTGACGGTGAGTGTTCCCACTCAGTGACGATTCACGGACATTGCTCAGTTGACAACTTGCTCTCGTTCAAAATGGATCCGCCCAACCGAGCGAAGCACAGAGTCTGCTTGTTGCTCATTACTGGCTGTTCAAAAGATGGCATGACGGTGCACAGCGTGACCCACATTGACGACTCCGTCGTGTCTGAGGCGCAGTACTTCATTAAAAAATTGAGAACACTGGGGATGCGCACAGAGCTTCAGCAATCTGGCGAGCATAAGCGGATGAATGAGTGGAGCAAGACGCCGGAATCCGCCAAGAAGTGCCGAATTCTTGAAAGCCACCCCTCAGGAGAAAGCTTGAGATGAGCTTCTGATGTCTTGTCAGCGATGCTTCTCAGCTTGCTGGACATGGCAAGCGTCTTTGTTCTTCTCCTTGCGGGATGCCAGCTAGGTTTGCCTCAAACATGTCGTTTGGTAGTTTCCTTTGCCTTGTTTATTTATGCGGTGCTTCTCAGCCTGCACTATTTACTGTTGTGGCGTCTGGTGCAAGAGTAGTGTTTGCGGCCTGCATTGCTCTTCAGCCTGCCCTGGCTCCCTTGAGAGTGCCTGCGCAGAGTTTCGGTCTGTGCTCAGGTTGCCCAACGGATTGATTCACGTTGGCCTGCGGTGCTTCTCAGCCTGCACTTCCTTTGCTACAAGCGCCTGTTCTGCAGTCGTTCAAAGTGTCTCGTTAACAGAGAATTTCCGTATTGATATCCCTGTCTTTTTCCCGAAAAAAAATTCTGCATGTGTTTCATTGGGCCCTAAATCAGGTCATGGCCGTGCTTCATTTCAAGACAACCCCCATGTTCGTAGCAGTGTCGATATCAGACGTTTGTTCAGTTATAAAAGCGTTGATAGCAGTGTCTCGTTTTCGGACACCTCATTGTATATCAACTCTGGCCGTGCCTCATTTCAAGACAACTCCCATGTTCGTAACAGCGTCGGTATCAGAGGTTCGTTCAGTTATAAAAGCGTTGATAGCAGTGTCTCGTTTTCGGACACCTCATTGTATATCAACTCATTGATACCGAGTTTCCTTTCAGCATACGTCAATGCATAGCAGTTTATCTTACTTACTGGAACCGACTCCATCATCACTATCATCACGACTGGTTCACGTTGGCCTGCGGTGCTTCTCAGCCTGCTGATCCTTTGCGACCTCATCATCGCCATTGATCACCATCACCATCATCATCACTGATTCACATCATCACCATCACCAACATCCTCCACAACGAATCTCCATCATCATCATCATCCTCATCATCAATGTATCCGTAGCCATCTTGCCTAGAGCGATCCTTACAAAGGAACTTTCCAGCACCCACTGCACACAGTAATGCCACGGCATGCTGGTAGCTCTCGGTCTGGGCGCCATGCTCCTGCCGTTGCTGCACCCAACAGCGGTGCTCCTCAGCCTGCTGCAGTGAACAGTGCTGCTCCTCAGCGTGCTGTGTTGAGCGGTACTGTGCAAAGGATTGTTGACCTGGTGAAGCAGTTCGGTCGTATACCGAAGCGCCAGAAAGGAACGTCCGAGGAAGCACGAGCTGAAAACAAGTTGGCCAAACGTTTCTCCGACCACCGCGACAGCATTCCGAATGACGTTCTGTTAGAGTTGCAAGCCCTCGAATGCGCCACGCCTTCAGAGTCAGCCGCTGTCAGCGCTGCCCTTCAGCGCCATGCTCCTGACGTTGCTGCACCCAACACCGGTGCTCCTCAGCCTGCTGCAGTGAACAGTGCTGCTCCTCAGCGTGCTGTGTTGAGCGGTACTGTGCAAAGGATTGTTGACCTGGTGAAGCAGTTCGGTCGTATACCGAAGCGCCAGAAAGGAACGTCCGAGGAAGCACGAGCTGAAAACAAGTTGGCCAAACGTTTCTCCGACCACCGCGACAGCATTCCTAATGACGTTCTGTTAGAGTTGCAAGCCCTCGAATGCGCCACGCCTTCAGAGTCAGCCGCTGTCAGCGCTGCCCTTCAGCGCCATGCTCCTGACGTTGCTGCACCCAACAGCGGTGCTCCTCAGCCTGCTGCAGTGAACAGTGCTGCTCCTCAGCGTGCTGTGTTGAGCGGTACTGTGCAAAGGACTGTTGACCTGGTGAAGCAGTTCGGTCGTATACCGAAGCGCCAGAAAGGAACGTCCGAGGAAGCACGAGCTGAAAACAACTTGGCCAAACGTTTCTCCGACCACCGCGACAGCATTCCTAATGACGTTCTGTTAGAGTTGCAAGCCCTCGAATGCGCCACGCCTTCAGAGTCAGCCGCTGTCAGCGCTGCCCTTCAGCGTTCTGCATTAAGCGGATCTTGGCAAACGCTCGTCGAGGACGTGAAGCAGTTCGGTCGTATACCGATGCGACACAAAGAAACGTCTGAGGAAGCACGAGCCGAAAACAAGTTGGCCAAACGTTTCTTTGAACACCGCGAGAGCATTCCTAATGACGTGATGTTGGAATTGCAAGACCTCGAGGAGTCGCGCGCCGTCAGCGCTGCTGCTCAGCGTGCTGCAACCGAGGAGTTCCAGCGGAAGCAGAAGACCGATGATCCTGCAGCAGGTGCGCGAATTCGGCAGCTGGCCGAAGGAGAGCGCTCAACGCCCGCTTGCAGAGCGGCAGTTGGCTTGGCACATCCGAAAAACACGGAAGGCCAAGCATTTCTCACCGGAGCAGGAGGCCGAGCTTCAAACTCTGCAGCAGGCGGATACGAAGTCCGACGGGCTCATGCAGCAGACGAAGCTCGAGGAGGTCATGCAGCAGGTGCGAGACCTCGGCCGCTTTCCCAAAGAGTCCGCCGGGCGTAGTGTTGCAGAGCGGCAACTAGGCTGGCTAGTTCGGAAAGGATTGAAGGCCAAGCAGTTCTCTCCCGAGCAGGAGGCCGAGCTCCAGGCACTCCAGCAGGCGGAAAGCGATGGCAAAACAATGCTTCGCATCGCGGAGGCGGAGGAAAGGCCAAACCCCATGGAAGGGTTCGCTGAGGAGGCGCAGAACAGGATCGACCAGGATCTGCTGATGCTGGAGAGTGGCATTCGTAACAAGGCAATCCTGCGGCGCCTGGCCACCTACAAAGAGCTTGTGTCCAGCCGCGGTGCTCCTCAGCCTGCGCAGCACAGGGAATTTGCGCAGAGGTACGCGGAGCGAGTGCGGAGAGCGTTGGCTGCTCCCGCGGGGAAGAGCTGCTACGTCCCCGGCGGCGAAGTAGAGGGGAACCAGTTGCGCGTTTTCTCTAACCGTGCAGTCATGACGGGACCGCTCGTCTGCCAGCTCTGCGACTGCGATTTCTTAATAGAAGAGGACTTTGCGCGGCATAAGCAGTGCAACCACGCCGGCGAGGCAGAATGCCGCAAACGGGTGCTGTACCTGATGGCACACGCTGGCTGCAGGCCGATAACCGCTCAGGAGAAGAGGATCATGGTGCAAAATTGTGCTTACTTCCAACAGTTCTGTCACCCTGGCAGCAAGGCCAACCGCTTCTCGGGCGGCGAGGCGGTGCCCCGAAGCGAGGCAGCCTGCGTAGTCTGCGCGCAGAAAGACTACCTGGAGCATCGCCACAAACTCAGCCTGTTTGGAGCAGTGCCGGAGGAGCGTGTCTTTGAGCACTGCGCCGACTCAGCAAGCGATCGTGATGACCTATCCGATGGCGAGGCAGATGCTCCACCCAAGCGTGCTCTGCTGAAGCACCGCGGAGTGTACTACTTGCAGTCTCCGGAGCTCGTGCACAAGCTCCTGAACGTGGACAGGTACAGCCGGCGCTGGCCATTGATCCCGCACGAACAGTTGCACGCGTCCAGCGTTCAGCATCCGGAGCATTCAGAGTGGCGATGGCTCCTGCACTCCCGCCGAGTCCGTGTGGTTGCGCCATCAGAAGCAACGGCGGGAACCTGCGGTGCTTCTCAGCCTGCTGCCGACAGGTCCGGCCGCGCTTCTCAGCCTGCTGACGAGAGGCCTCCGTGCGCAGGAGTGGGCGATGCGAACGCGTTGGTGTGGGTGTGTTGGGAGTGCCTCAATGACCTCTGCGCCAAGAAACCGAAGATGCCGTTCAACGCCTTGGTCAACGACAACTGGATCGGTCGGGAGCCCACGCACGTCCGCAATGCTTCGAAGGCCACGAAGATGCTGGCGTCTCTTGGCCGATGCTGTTGGAAGCAAGTACGTCTCGGCAAGGGCGCTCCGGATGTCCAGCAGAAAGGCGTTTCGGGCAACACCATCCTCTTCGCCCAGCCCACTGCTCAAATTCCATCCATGGAGCTGCCGCCGGCGGAGGGCGCGCTTGTAGATTCTCTGAACGTCGTCTTTTCAGGCGCCGCGCACAATCTCACCAAGGCGTACTGGGCGACTGTCAAGCGCGCGGAGTACATGCAGATTGTGAAAGACCGCAAGCAGCAGTGCGCAACTTTTTCTGAGGTGACCATCCAAGAAAATGTTGCTGTAACACGACTGCCTGAGGACGGGGTGCCAGACCACATCCAGGCATGTCTGCAAGCAGTGGAAGGTGCCGACAAAGCGCCAGTACGTCTGTTGGGGCCAGCATCCAGAGCGCCAGAGATGGGCAGAGACGACGAAGCGGGCGAAGAGTCTGACAACGAGGACGACTCTGACGAGCGTACGCAAACAGAGCACGACGGACAATCACCAGAACAGCCCGACATGGCTTACTTGCATGAAAACGTCGCAGAGTTCACGGTTGCAGTGGATCCAGTGCATGACGTCGCTCCAGTCCAAATGATGCAAGCGCTGCAAGGCACGCTGGTGGCACTGCAGGAGCAGGCAGCACGCATCGCAAAGAACGAGACGACACCGACAGTGGCAGATAGCAACGGTGCTCTGCAGCCTGTTGCTGACGAAGGCGGCAGGCATACTCTGCGCGGAATGGTTCTCGATGTGCAGAGTGCTGCTAGTTCGTTTGACGAGCGCGCGCAAGTGGTTTTGGAAACAGCGCAGGCTGGAGCAGATGCATGCAGGGTAGTGGGCCCGCAGTCCCTATCGGTGCCTACGCAGAAACCTTTGAGTTCCTTCGACAGCAGGTCCTGGCCGGCGTGCTACACGGAGTTCTGGTTCGGGGACGGCGCGCCGAACCTCGAGCGGGAGCGGCCCATGTTGTTCGAACAGGTCATCCCCAGGAGGAACGAGGAGGGAGGATGAAGCGCAGGGGGGTAGAGGAACGAGGAGGAACCGTGAGACGCAGGCTGCCTTGTGGCAGGACTGTTCATCCCGCCCCTTTGATGCTTTCCAGGCAGCACTCGCATGTGGCGTTTCGGCCTACATCCATTGATAGCAGTGTCTCGTTTGGACCTCCATCCATTCAATCTTCGTGCGTTGATAGCAGTGTCTCCTTTGAACATGCATCCATTCATTCTCCACGCGTTGATAGCAGTGTCTCGTTTGGACATACATCTATTCAAGTTCTGTGCGTTGATAGCAGTGTCTCCTTCTTTGCAGGGGCGTGGAGGAAGGAGGAGGAACCGTGAAACGCAGGCTGCTTTGTGGCGAGGAGGAGAGAAGATGAAGCGCAGGGGTGCGAGGAAGGAGGAGGAGCCGTGAAACGCAGACTGCTTTGTGGCAGGACTGCTTAGTCTGCCCCCTTGGTGCTTTTCAGCCAGCACTCGCATGTCTCGTTTGGACCTACATCCATTGGTAGCAGCGTCTCGTTTGGACCTACATCCATTCAATCTCCGAGTGTTGATAGCAGTGTCTCCTTTGAACATACATCCATTCATTGTCCACGCGTTGATAGCAGTGTCTCGTTTGGACAACCATCCATTCAAGCGTCTTGCGTTGATAGCGTTGATAGCAGTGTCTCGTTGTTACGCGAATGCTGCGTTGATAGCAGTGTTTCTTTCTTACACGATTCGTCTTACTGATGGCATTTCCTTCGTTGATAGCAGTGTCTCGTTCTTTGCACGACTACCATTAAATGCTCCGTTGATGGCAGTGCCTCCTTCTTACACGATTCATTGTATTGATGGCATTTCCACTGATAGCAGTGTCTCGTTCTGATCACGATTGTCATTCTTGATAGTACCGTGTTGTAAACTTAGCTTCCCTGCGAGGTCGCGCGACGCCTCATCAACCTGGAGGAGCTCGAGTACTCTCTCGCGAGCGACGAGGAGACCTACGAGGCCGCCTCCCAGAGCCGCTTCAACTCTCCAGAGATCCATGCTGTTCTCGGGGACGTGATCCGCCGGCTGCGGCTCCTGAAAGGCACGCGAGCTGCGATTGGCAGGAAAGGCTTCGGCACTGACCTGCAGATCCTGTCACAGGCCTCGGCGGAGGATTTCATGGAAGCGCTGAACATCTCGAAGCCCGGCGACTGCATCGGCTCCGCCATTTCACGCCCGGGCATGCCTGCGAAGGTCAAGACTGCCCCGAGGACGTTGCTACTCAGCACTTCCGATGTGCCTGGCACACAGGGGCGGAAACAAGCACTCCGCTTCAACGGACACGGCAACAACCTCAAGTTCGGCGCCGCGAGCTTCTTCGTCACACCGAACTTCGCAGACACGTACAGCCCGTTGGTCCTCCAGCTACACGAAGGGCCGGGAAAGCGGAGCCACTTCGACATTCGCGGGCACGCGGATAGCGCGGTTCCCACAGCCGGCGGCGCTTCTCAGCCTGCTGGCCCTGACCTGCGGAGTTCAGCGCCGACCATGCCTTCTCTGGAGCGGATGCACCAGATAGTCGCAGCAGACCCGCGTGCGCAGGCCAAGTTTTTCCTGTTGATGACCGAGGTGCACTACCGCTACATCATTGGCTTAGAGCGCCTGTTTGTTGGCCGCGCAACGCTAGCCCGACAGGCAGTGTCAACGGAGGACGACGTGGCAGCGTCTCTGCAGCCGTGCGTGGCCCCAGGAAGCACTGATGTGCAGGCGCCTTTCGAAGCGCAGGGTCGGGGCTTCACGCATGGCCACGGCAAAGGCCACAGCGTCATCGGGCCTACGATGGCGCGGTTGCGCTCGGCCGTGGTCGGAGGGCTGCGCACCGCGGCTCGGAACCTGCGCGCTGCGCTTCTTTCCACCGCGGAGACCGTGCAGTACGAAGCTGCCAACGAGCCCGCGCGGCAGCTGGGGCTTCCTGATGTCGCGCCAGAGCCTTTCACAGCCAGGCAGCAGCGACAGAGCCGCATGGACGGAGGCGAAGAGGAGGATGGCACCAGGCGCGACGAGGTGCCGCTCGGCCCGCCAGTGGAGCAGCCGTACCTCGTGGAGGAGCGCGCGCGGGCAGCTGCAGAGAACCGGATGCCTGCAATCGGCGCTGCAGCGTACCGGAGCCTCCCGCTCACAGGTGCCTTTCAGTCTACGTTTCCGAGCTACCGCCAGCGATCTAGCTTCGGGCAGCTCGGTGGCGCTTCTCAGCCTGCCATGGCAGTCAGCCATGGTAGTCTCTTCCAGACGAACGAGGATGGAGTGATTCAGGAAGTCCTCAAGCACGATGGCTCGCCGGCTTCGGTCGAGGAGATTGACGCAGATGCGGAGGCGTGGGCAGTAGCCTTTAGCCATGACTTCTTTTACAACATCTGCTCCAACCACGAGCACGATTGCACGGAGACGTGCGTCAAGTACGTCAAGAAGAAGCTCGAGGCCAAAGAGAGTCTGCGCTCCAACAGAACCCCGTCGTGCCGCTTCTGGTTCTTCCGCATCCAGCAGCTATCTCTGGCAGGCCGCACCAAGCGAGTGCGTCGGCGTGGCAAGCCTTTGGTCCGCACTCCGTTCATTGACTTCTCTGACGAACGCAACCAGCGGTGCCGCTGCCAGCTCAAACGCGACCAGCCGTTCAGGAGCTCAAGCAACGACGTCTCTCAAGTGACAAGCCGGTGCAACGTGGATTTCCAGTTCTTGCTGTGCGCGCCTGACGAGTCCGCCGAGGCAGCAGACGTGCCTGAGCCTGGTGGTGCTCCTCAGCCTTCTCAGGGTGACCTGCCGGCGGCCGCTCCTGCTCAGCCGGCCAAGCGCAGAAGGCTTACCAAGAAGACGAAGATCATGAAGGACCCAGACTCGGCAACCACAGCGCGCTCATCAGGACAACTCAGCAGGCGCAAAAAATGGCTCTACGGTTGTGGGTCCTTGCTGCAGCAGAATGCATCTGTCGTGGAGAGCTTCCAAGCTGCTTTCCAGAAGGCTTTCTCCATGGACTTCTACATCACGAAGTACCAGGGGAAAATGATGGAGTCCATGACGCCGCTCTTCCAGGCTATGCTCTCCGGCATGCAGCGTCTGGAGCAGCAGGAGAAGGAAGAGGAGGACGAGGAAGAAGCCCGCAAGGTGCTGAGTGAGGTCGCCGCTGATGCCGAGGGCCAGGCGCACGCCAAACGGAGCCGCACGCAGGAGGATCTCGCTCGACGCGCTCGACGCGTCTGTATCCGGCTGGCGTCGATGGCGAATCGGTGCTTCTGGCTCTCCACGACGGAGGTAGCCGTGCACATCCTCACAGGCGGCGACTGCCTCCAGTCGCACCACCATACGCGGCTCTTCATGAGACAACTGCAATGGGCTGTCCAGCAGTGCAAGCGCTTGCTCAACCATGAAGGTACTTGCGAGGAGCAGGATAGCGATCAGGTGCCAATACACGCAGTCCGCATCCAGATCCACGTGGCTGACGAGGACCAGGAGCACGCAGCAGGTGTGATCAGCGGTGCTCCTCAGCCTCCTGAACACATCCCTTCTGATGCTGAGCAGGCTGACGGCGGGGACTGCGACGAGCAGGCTGACGGCGGGGACTGCGAGGACATGCACGCGTGCACCACCAGCACGAACACAGCCGACGACTACGCTCACAGGGGCGCTCGCCTGCAGACCATGCCTTACTACATCTACAGGACGACGACGACGACCACGACGATGATGATGATGACGATGATTCGGATGCTGCTGCTGGTGATGATGATGACGATGACGAGAACGACGACGACGACGACGAAGACGAGAACGACGACCACGACGACGACGAGTACGACAACGACGAGGATGTACGTCCGGCGAGTCCTGAAGCCGAACCGGGCAAAGGCTTCTGGACCGCGATTCTTCCCCTTCGAGAACCACTACGTCATGGCTCAGCGGTACGTGCAGGAGGTGCGGCTGCGCAGTAATGTCCCCACCATCGATGGCTTCCAGTGCCCGACCTGGGCACAGGACCCCGAGCAGAACTCGCTCTTCAAGGCCCTCCTCTTCACGCCTTGGGCATGCGAGGGTCCCCTCTCTTGTGGCTGCGTTACTCAGTACAGCCATCTGCTGAGGAACTGCGACTGCCCCGCCGTGCGCCCATACTCGTTCGAGCGGGCGTGGCGGCTTCGCTGCGCGGAGATCCACGTGCTGGCGGCGCGCGCAGACACCAGATGCCGCCTGGCCCGCAAGATGCTCGTGCTCGCGGACACGACACTCTTCTCAGAGCTGAAAGAGCCTCGGGCGAACCTCGACGAGGGTGAGCTGGTGCTCCTCAGCCTAGCGTCCTTCGCAAGGTCTCAGCTGGCGCGGCGCATGCCAGTGGAGGCGGCACGGCGCATCCTCGCCTTCAGTAACCACCATTGCAGGTGGCACGAGGAACAGTGCACTCTGGCAGAGTTCTGCGCGTACGTGGCGCGAGATGTGCTGGCGCACGTGGAACTCGCGGCGGAGGCGCGGGTGAAGCCTCGGCCAGCGGCGAGTGCCCACCTCGAGGCCGATGAAGACTCCGCGAGCGATGCCGAAAGGCCCAACGGCCGAGTCCCGCTGGAGCTCGTTGACGTGGGTGGAGGCGGCGGCAGCGACGTGGAGGAGGATGTCGAGGACGCCGCGATTACAGAGATCTCCCTGTTCCCGCTGCGGGACCACGTCAGAGCAACCGAGCTGGCCCTGCAGCAAGATCACCTGCACCGCTTGGATCAGAAGGGCCGCCTCAGCTACGCCGACAAGCAGCTGAATAATCTCAATCGAGCGTACGGCGGCATGCTGCACGCGAGCTTTGCACAGCCAGCCAGCACGGGCGCGCGGGAGCATCTGGGCACGCGACTGAACGAGAGCTTTTCTGACATGCTAGCCTTGCAGCGGCAAAGCATAGCGCTACAGAAAAAGCAAACGAGCGCGGATGGAGAGATCTTGCCCGATGCTGCGGACGACTGGCTCCCCAGCGGTGCTCCTCAGCCTGCTGCCGAGGACGCCCAACCAGAACTCGTTCCGCAGCTCTTGGCCATGCAGGGCCCGGCGGCTGTTGCGTGGAAGCTCGTCACTGATGCCCACTGCACGGAGGAGCAGATTGACGCGGTGGCGTTGTTTGCGTTGTCTCTGCAGAAACGTTTTGACGGCAGACCAGACAAGACAACGCATCTCCTCCCCGTGGCGTCCGCGACAGGCAACCACAGAGCGATCTGGCTCGGTGGAGGCGGTGTCGGCAAGACGCGCACCCTCTCCAAAGTGGTGGAGCCGATGGCCATCACTTACTTCGGCGAGCAGGGGTACCTCGGCAAAGCGCAGTCCAACCACGCCGCACACAACCTCGGCCCGCGCGGCAGGACCATGCATTCCTCCAATGGCCTGCTCATGTCGGATTCCATGCAGACAGCCAGGCTGCGCTTGACGCCACAGACGCAGAAAAAGCTGGACCGCCTCACAGGCACACTCGGCGTCGACGTGATCGATGAGCTGGGTGCTGTGCCGGGGCCTTTGCTGCATGCAGATGCACTGCGCACGACCTACGGCAGGGCGTTGCGCTACAACCTGGACCCCACGAAGTACATGCGGCCGCAGGAGACGTGGGGACGCATGCCTGTGAAGATCTTGTGCGGGGACTTCTACCAGTTGCCGCCAGTCCCCGCCACCGCTTCCCTGCTGGCGCCTCACGCGGGCCAATCCTACGAACACCAACAGGGTAGGAAGTTGCTCGCCGACATCGAGTACGTCATCGATTTCGCGCAGATGCAACGCTTTACGGACCCGTTGCAAGTCGAGGTTCTCCACGCTATGCGAACTCCAGGCGGGAAAAAGATCTCTGACGACAGCTGGCAGGCGATCGTCAAAACAGAAATCGTTAGCTCTGGTGGTGCTGCTCAGCCTGCTGCCAGCAACAGCGAAGCCGATCAGCCACTTCAATGGGATCCTCGGTTGCGTGCAGCGAGAGGCTGGTACGAGTCGGCCTATGAGTGGCGCATCGTCTCTTACGCCATGCATGCACAGGCGAAGCTTGATGCGCACGATGCTGGCCAGCTGCTCTTTTACGTACCAGCAATCGACAGACCAGCTGCGCGCCTCGCGAAGCCTGATTTCGACGAGATGCGCGCGGAGCCCAACATCGGCGCTACCGCAAAAATGCCAGGGCTGCTGCCGCTCTTCATTGGCATGGAAGTCATCCTGACGGAATCCGTCCTGCCGCCGAAGTATGTCCGCGGTGCGCCAGGCAAAGTGGTAGGCATAGAGCTGCACGCTCTGGAGCCTCCGCTGGAGGGCCGGCCGTCCATTGTATCGGACGGTGTGGTCGTACTCTACTACATGCCAAAGGCTGTGTATGTCAAGATCGATGACAGCGATGAACTCTTCTTGACGGCCGCGAAGGTAACAGCTGGCAGTGCTTCTCAGTCTGCCGGCCCTGACCTGCGCGGAGTGCTCGCCATCACACCGCAGGCGCGCCCGTGGAAGTTCAAGGCGAAGACAGGTGGCCCGGCCATCGCGGTGTCCAGGACGCAGTTGCCCGTGTTGCCCAAGAAGCAGGGGACTCTGCATGGCGTCCAGGGCAAGACGGCGGATCCAGGCTTCATCGTCCACTGGACGTTTCCGCCCGGACTGAAGAAGGAGTCCATTTGGCTTGCCTACTACGTCAGCCTGTCGCGCCCCAGAAGCTTCAAACAACTCTTGAGCCACGGCTTGCCTGACAGGAGCATCATCGAAGGCGGTCCCCCCGAACAAATCGCCAAGGTTTTCGCCGAGCTCTTCGCGGACAAGATTGCCGCGACGAAGATCGCTTGCGCGAAAGCTCGACAAGACTTAGGCTGGCCTGCACGAGCCTGAGGAACCGTGAGTTGCAGCATGATGAGCCGGCCAGTTTGGTGCGTCAGAGCCTGCTCTCGCGTGGTGTTTCTCAGCCTGCCGCTTTCTGTATGCTAGCCTTAGCTTCAGCCTCCACTTGCGCGGCCGCGGTGCTTCTCAGCCTGCGACTCTTTGCGGTTCTTCTCAGTCTGCAGCCGGTTGTCGCGTTGTGCTTCTCGTCCTGCGCTTCCTGTATGCTAGCCTTAGCTTCAGTCTCCAATTGCGCGGTCGCGGTGCTTCTCAGCCTGCGACTCTTTGCGAGGCCTCTCAGCCTGCAGCCGGTTGTTCGCTTCAGATGCCGACTGTACCTGTGCGCAAGGAGATACAAGCATCCCCGTCTGCTGTGCAAACGATGATAGACATGAGCGCTTCCAAAACAACATCACGAGATAAGCACACACTAATGCATACAGGCCGTCCTCGCTTTCATCGACATACATCGTTTGAGATTCCATGCGTTCATAGCAGAGTGTCGTTTAGATACACATCCATTCAAGCTCCTAGCGTTGATAGCAGTGTCTCGTTTGGACGGACATCCATTCAAGGTCGGTGCGTTGATAGCAGTGTCTCGTTTGGAGAAACATACTTTCAAGCTCCATGCGTTGATAGCAATGTCTCCTTTGAACAAGCATCCATTCATTTTCCACGCGTTGATAGCAGTGTCTCGTTTGGGCATATATCTATTCCAGTTCCGCGCGTTGATAACAGTGTCTCGTTTATACATGTAGTCATTCAAGCGACATGCGTCCATGGCAGTACCTTGTTTGACAACACATCGAATCAAGCTCAGCGCGACGATGACAACAGCTTTTGCATCACTATTACTGTTACTGTTGATATCACAGTGCCTCTCACTGCTGCTGCATGTTTCAGTTATACTTAGAAACATCGCTGTTAGGTTGCTTTGCCGGGATAATTACCTAACAGCGAAGACTGATAGGTTTCCAATAGTGTAAAAAGAGACCAGCACATTACTCCACAGGGGGGTCTGGGCAGCCGTTGGGGAGCCGTTGGGGGGCCGTTGGGGGGGCCGTTGGGGATTTCCGGGGGGGATCCGCGGAACCTCGTTTTTCGCATACAGTCACACACTTCGTGCTCTTCGAGTTCCCAGAACTCCACTCCCGGGCCACATTTTGAATACCCCGAGCCAACTGTAGGCCACTTCGTGTTCTTCGAGTTCCCAGAAGTCCATTCCCGGGCCACATTTTGAATGCTGAGGCAGGCTGAGGCTGAGGCTGAGGCAGGCTGAGGCTGAGGCAGGCTGAGGCTGAGGCCGAGGCTGAAGGCAGACTGAGGCTGAGGCTGAAGCAGGCTGAGGCTGAGGCAGAGGCTGAGGCTGAGGCTGAGGCAGGCTGATGCTGAGGCAGGCTGAGGCTGAGGCTGAGGCTGATGCAGGCTGAGGCTGAGGCAGGCTGAGGCTGAGGCTGAGGCCAAGGCTCAAGGCAGACTGAGGCTTTGGCTGAAGCAGGCTGAGGCTGAGGCTGAGGCTGAGGCTGAGGCTGCAGGCTGATGCTGAGGCAGGCTGATGCTGAGGCAGGCTGAGGCTGAGGCTGAGGCTGAGGCTGAGGCTGATGCAGGCTGAGGCTGAGGCAGGCTGAGGCGGAGGCCGAGGCTGAAGGCAGACTGAGGCTGAGGCTGAAGCAGGCTGAGGCTGAGGCCGGCAGGCTGAGGCTGAGGCTGAGGCAGGCTGATGCTGATGCAGGCTGAGGCTGAGGCTGAGGCTGATGCAGGCTGAGGCTGAGGCAGGCTGAGGCTGAGGCCGAGGCCGACGGCAGACTGAGGCTGAGGCTGAAGCAGGCTGAGGCTGAGGCTGAGGCAGGCTGGCTGAGGCTGAGGCTGAGGCTGAGGCTGAGGCTGAGGCAGGCTGAGGCTGAGGCTGAGGCTGATGCAGGCTGAGGCTGAGGCAGGCTGAGGCTGAGGCCGAGGCTGAAGGCAGACTGAGGCTGAGGCTGAAGCAGGCTGAGGCTGAGGCTGAGGCAGGCTGAGGCTGAGGCTGAGGCAGGCTGATGCTGAGGCAGGCTGAGGCTGAGGCTGAGGCTGATGCAGGCTGAGGCTGAGGCAGGCTGAGGCTGAGGCCGAGGCTGAAGGCAGACTGAGGCTGAGGCTGAAGCAGGCTGAGGCTGAGGCTGAGGCAGGCTGAGGCTGAGGCTGATGCAGGCTGAGGCTGAGGCAGGCTGAGGCTAAGGCTGAGGCTGATGCAGGCTGAGGCTGCGGCAGGCTGAGGCTGAGGCGGAGGCTGAAGGCAGACTGAGGCTAAGGCTGAAGCAGGCTGAGGCTGAGGCTGAGGCAGGCTGAGGCTGAGGCTGAGGCAGGCTGAGGCTGAGGCAGGCTGAGGCCGAGGCCGAGGCTGCAGGCAGACTGAGGCTGAGGCTGAAGGCTGAGGCTGAGGCTGCAGGCTGAGGCTGAGGCTGCAGGCTGAGGCTGAGGCTGAGGCAGGCTGATGCTGAGGCAGGCTGAGGCTGAGGCTGAGGCTGAGGCTGAGGCAGGCTGAGGCTGAGGCCGAGGCTGAAGGCAGACTGAGGCTGAGGCTGAGGCAGGCTGAGGCTGAGGCTGAGGCAGGCTGAGGCTGAGGAGGCTGAGGCTGAGGCTGAGGCAGGCTGAGGCTGAGGCCGAGGCTGAAGGCAGATGAGGCTGAGGCTGAGGCTGAGGCAGGCTGAGGCTGAGGCAGGCTGAGGCTGAGGCTGAGGCAGGCTGAGGCTGAGGCTGTGACTGCGACTGCCGTTGCCACTGCGACTGTCATCGCGAGTGCGACTACGACTGCGAGAACAGCAGAATTCTACAACTGGATTCTCATCCGAATCTTAAGGGGAATGCTTCCAGATATGCTCCTACACATCGATGTTAGGTTGCTTTGCCGGGATAATCCACCGAAGTCGGAAAAGTCTTTGCCCATTGACGGCATCATTAGTTGCCTTCAGTGAGACGGGCAAGCCAGGTGGGAGGAGCCAGAAGATGCGCGGTCGGGAGCGCCCGCGGGTTCTTTCGCAATTTTCGGCGTGCCAGCCACAGGGCCGTGAAAACAAAATTCACATGATGAACAGTTTGCCCCAGGGAATTGGTCGACATTCCCATGGGAGCACGCCACAACAAGTTGCAGCGCCTGAGGAGAGGGATTCTGTTGTAACAGTCTGGCGATGGATGGCGCTACCCGAGAGGGGTGAGGGGGGTATGTCAGGGCCCATGAAGAGACCAGGACGCTGCAAAGCAGGGCCTTGCAGGATCCAGCTTGAGAAAAGGCGAAGCATGGAGAACGCGTCGGACCACGGATGCAGTTTCTTGGGCACGCCGATGTAATTCTTTACGCTTCGCGTATCCCCACCAGCCCATCTCACAGCAGCAACTCTTGCGAAGCATGCCGACAGTCGTGTTTGTCAGGCGTGTGTCCGCTTGGCCCCGCATATCTCCCCTGTTCCTCCTTCCTCCCGCCTCCTTGTACATCCTCCTTGTGGGGGGAGCGGGAGAAGGACGAGGCGGAGGAGGAGGGAGAGAAAGCGCTCCTCGTGATTTGAGTCGTTTGGGGTTTCTCGTCCTGGTGTGAGTCGTTCGGGCCCTTCTTCCTGGTGTGAGTCGTTCGGGCTCTTCGTGGTGTGAGTCGTTCGGGCTCTTCGTCCTGGTGTGAGTCGTTCGGGCTTCTCGTGGTGTGAGTTGTTCGGGCCCCTCATCCTGGTGTGAGTCGTTCGGGCCCCTCCTCCTGGTGTGACTCGTTCGGGCTCCTCGTGGTGTGAGTCTCGTGGTGTGAGTCGTTCGGGCTCCTCGTGGTGTGAGTCGTTCGGGCGCCTCGTCCTGGTGTGAGTCGTTCGGGCCCCTCCTCCTGGTGTGACTCGTTCGGGCTCCTCGTGGGGCCTCTTGGGGGCCTCTTGGAGCCTCTTGGGGCCTCTTGGGGCCTCTTGGGGCCTCTGGGGGCTTGGGGGCTCTTGGGGGCCTCTTGGGGCTCTTGGGGCCTCTTGGGGGCCTCTTGGGGGCCTCTTGGGGCCTCTTGGGGGCCTCTTGGGGGCCTCTTGGAGGCCTCTTGGGAGCCTCCTGGGGGCCTCTTGGGGCCAGCTTGGGGCCTCTTGCGACCTCCTCAGAAGCGCAAATGAGCGCTGCCCCCTGAGAAGGACAAAATGAGCCCAAAACCTTTTTGTAAAATCAATGATTTTGCTATGAAGGACGATGAGCGCGGCCCCCTCAGGAGGGCAAAATGGGGCCAAAACCGTAGTAAAATCAATGATTTTGGCTTCAAAGAAGAGGAGAGGGTTTTTTCTCCGCCCCCCCGTCGGGGCCAGAATCCTCGTGAGGGTCGTCGTTTTTTAGCCCTCCCAGGAGTCGAAAAAGACCCCTCCAACCACCCGCGAAACCCCCTCTCCAGGTCCAGGGGGAGGGGGGAGGGGGAGGGGTAAACCCCTCCCCGAAGGGGAAGACGGGGGTTGAGAACAGAGAGAGCTCCCTAAACCACTCACGCCCAAAGGGCTGGTGGGATTTCAGGTAAGGTCCCAGCCTCTGGGGGCCCCAAGGAGGAGGCTGGCGGTAACGTCGGGAAGCCGTCTGGGGATGAGGGCCCTATGGCCGCTCCCTGCCCACTGGAGGAGAGACCACTTACCCCGCCGTGTGGCCCACTGACTTCGACACCGCATTCGAAGGATCGTCCATACCATGGGCGAGCCCAGGGCGTAAGGACCACAGCTCCCCCAGTTGTGGCTGGCGGAGGGGGCCGGTAGCGTCCGCCCTGGTGAGCAAGGTGTGTCGACAGTTCGTTGGGGCCGCCGGCTTCGCAGTCGATTGCATTCGGTCGGCGGGGTTCGGTCGGTTGTTGCGCCGCTGCGTCTCTCTACGCTGCGTTGGTTGTCCGCTGGCACGTGTCAGGGGCTGCGGCCCGCAGGCCCTGGGGTGCCTCGGAGAACCTCCCATAGAAAGACCGATGGAGCCTGGCTCCTCTTTCGGAGGTTCACATTGTCTCGGTGACGTCAGGTGCAGGTTCGCCGCGCCAGAGGCAGGCAGCTCGTCGTCTCGTTCCTCGTCTAGCGTTCCTTCTGGTAGCAGCCTGACGGCGCTCTGTGGACTTTCCGCCCGCGCGCGATGGGCTGCGTTCTGTCCATCAGTTTCGGTCGGTTCCCACTTCGCTGTCGGTTCGTTCGGTGTTCGGTTCCGTTGTCGCAATGTGCGTCTGATTCTTGGCACGTCGAATAATTTACAGCTTCCCACAGCAAGTCCCGCCACCGTGCCTGGGTTGTGGGTTCTAAGTCTGGTGGATGTTCGTCGGAATCTCGCGGGAGGCCTCTCGGAGGCCTCTTGGAGGCAGTTTCAGGCCTTTTGGGGGCCGTTCTGGAGCCTCTTGGGGGCCTCTTGGACACCTCTTGGGCGCCTCTTGGGGCCTCCTGGGGGGGCCGATTGCTGGCACGTCGAAGAGTATACAACGAGCTCGAGGGTCGCGCGGCCCCAGACCTCCCGCGCACTGACGAGATCAGGGCGTTCCCGCATCTGATTCGGCGTTGTGGTTAAATCGGGCCTGTCCCTCTACAGGAGGAATATTCAAAAGTAGTCCATAAATACTCTAGGGACAATGTTACTACTATTTTTGACTATTTGGGCATATGTTTCCCTTTTTTAAATGTGTCGTCCAGAATGCCCCAGCAGGAGGACATACCCGACCTAATGTTATGGCTTCGGATCCCTGTCCGCTCTGAGCCTTCCAGCGGCTGCGCCTTGTCCGCAGCCCGCACGGAGGCGGCCAGAATCGTCGAAAATGGCACGACTTGTTGCCAGCTATACCCAGAGACCCGACGCTTCATTGTCTGCCGTACGGTCTCTCTGATAGTCCCGAGCCGCGCGTTCCCGAGAGCCAGATCTAGTTATCCCAAGAGCAGTTGCCACCGCCAGACGTGCTCTGGCAAGTCAAAGCGATCAGGACAACCACAACGGCACAGCAAAGCAAGGTTGAGGAGGAGGCAGCCCCCAGCGGTGAGTTGACGGTCCCCGGAGGCCCGTTGAGGCCGTCTGGGCGCCGAAATTGACGACAGCCGGCATCACCCGCTCATATTTGCGCCATGTTTTTTGTGCGCGTCAGCTCCACAGGGGCGAAGCGCGTGCTCCAATGCGTTCCAGTTCAACGCCGCGGCGGCCGCTTTCTGGTTCTTAGAAGCACACCTGCCTCTGAGCAGACGCGGGCCTTGTCTATGGGTGCAGCGCTGGCGCCCTCTAAGGTGCAGCCTCCCTCCAAGCAGCCGTCACCCCTCCCCCGACCCCCTTGTTCAGGAGGGCAAAAAAACACACAGACACAATTAATCGTCGATTCCCCAGAAAATATGGGAAGATATGGGCAGTGGGGGGGGGAAGACAGAAACCCAGAAAATACTGGGAAAGTATGGGGAATCCTTGTATTTGTGTGTATTTATCTGTGTGTCCGGGGGCTCCTTCACTCTTGTCCTCGCCGCCAGTTCTGGGCACACCGCTCGGGCAGCCCCCGCTCGGGCTGGACGCGCGCCTCTCCGAGACAGAGGCACGCGGAGCACGGCTCCAGGCCACCCCCGCGGGGGCGCGAAGCTCATCGCGGCGTCGCGCCGCGCGGTCCGGGCCAGAGCGGTCTGGGGCGGTGCGAGGGTGCGAGGGCGCAAAGGTAATCAGAGCCCCGAAATCGTCAGGGGTAACTCGGGTCAGGGCTAGCTCGGGTTCCTTTTTCGGGAATCCGAACCCGAGTTACTCCGGACCCGAGTTACCCCGGATGACTCGGGCGCCCAAGGTAACCGCGCGTCGCGGGGCGCGATGCGCGCGAAGATAGGCAAACCTGCACTCAGGACGCTGAAGCGAGAGCCACTTTGGGCCCGGGCTCCTGGGGCCCCCTTGCCTCATGGCTCCTTGGGAGCCGTGGAGGGCCTCTTGGGGTCATCTCAGCGAGCGACGATGGCAAGAAAGGGGGTCGTACCGTGTCTTTCTCGATCTGGGGCCCTCGAAATCGCCCGGTGCTCGGGTGTTCGGCCCGTTCTCCTGTTCTGGGTCTCGGAACCTCTTTTGGTGGCCGGGGCCCGCTGGGGCCAGACAAGCGTCGGCGTTCCCCAGTCGGCGTTCGCGGTGGGAGCACGGTGGCTGTGGATGCCGTGTGTATTGGCGCGCCCTGGCCAGTGTCCGGCCCCAGAGATCCGAGGCTTTGATTTGTCAAGGCGGTGTGCCCGGAAGTCTCGACCCCTTCCCGGGGCCAGCATTTTCAGCCTGAGTTCGGGAGCGGAAAAGAGGGGGGTGATGACCAGGGGGGGGTGGATATCATGGCGTGGGCCATGATATTTCCCCAGATCTCACGGCGCCTCTTCTTGTTTCATTACGTCCCTGGCCCCCCCGCTGGGCCGCGCACATGCCGCCGGTCATGATTTGCACCCCCCCCTCTTGGACACCCCCCTCTTGGCCGCTCCCGATGAGTCGTTTTCTGACAGTCTGGGGGGCCCCGCGAGAGCCCCCAGTTTCAGAAACTAGCGAAACAAAGCAGATGTGTTGGTTGGTCCATGCGCTGGAGTTCTGGGTCCTGATCTCGTCCGAGGTGGGTCCTGATCTCGTCCGAGGTGCCGTCGTGGCTGTCTGCGCGACCTGTTCGCCTCCGCCGCCCCCGGCTCACGGGCCTCGGGGTTCGGCCCAGGCCCGCTGTTGCCCAGAGCCCAAGGGGTGGGGTGTGGTGGAGAAGCTTCGACGATGGGGAAGGGGATAAGGAGGAGGAGGGGGAGAGGGGGAAGGGTAGGAGGAGGAGAGGAGGAGGAGGGGGAAGGGAGGAGGAGGAGGAGGAGGAGGAGGAGGAGGAGGAGGAGGAGGAGGAGGAGGAGGAGGAGGAGGAGGAGAGGAGGAGGAGGAGGAGGAGGAGGAGGAGGGAGGAGGGAGGAGGGGAGGAGGAGGAGGAGGAGGAGGAGGAGGAGGGAGGAGAGGAGGAGGAGGAGGAGGAGGAGGAGGAGGAGGAGGAGGAGGAGGAGGAGGAGGAGGAAGGAGGAGAGGAGAGAGGAGGAGGAGGAGGAGGAGGAGAGGAGGAGGAGGGGAGGAGGAGGGAGGAGGAGGGGAGGAGGAGGAGGAGGGGAGGAGGAGGAGGAGGGCGAGGAAATGCCACATCCAAGAGCCAGACCTGTCTGCCCCATACCCTGCACGGGAGCCACCGGCAGAACTCAGCGAGGACAACAAGGCATCGTTGTTTCCACACCCTTCGAAGTAGCCCACCAGGGCATGCCCAATGAAAGGGCATCACGGCAACACGGCCATTTGACCTAGAGTTGATTATACAATGTGCCAGCAGCAACACCACCATTCGATACTTACACAAACTCCATATCACGATTCAGACCGAGTGTCTGCCCATACGTTGCGTGGGAGCCATTGTGGCATACTTGGGGGAGGGTTACACGACACACTCTGATCGAACAGCAAAACCAGTAGCAAACATCAAATACCACCGACTACGTAATACAACTGGCACAGCACAACACTGCATCGACGTGTCGTTATCGACCTCTGACACTGACAGGCAGTTCAGTGTTTAGGCACTCACGTCCCACACCACGCACGGGAGCCCAGGGGCATACTCGTGAGACGGACATTGATGGATTGACCGACCGTTTTCCCTATGATACTGGCCACCGTATTTCTGCAATTCATGAGGCGATCCGACAGTCCAACTACTCTACAAAACCACGCATGGTATACAATCGATTGCCACTCTTTTATACCACCAGCATTAGGACGCTACTGCACTGACGTCGATGATTAATACAGCAATGCCCCATGGAGCATACGGTTGGGTTCGGTTGATATCATGTGTGCGGTCTTAAAACATTTCAACGTTGAAACACGCCTGCGTAAGGTCAGACTTGAATAGAACAACATCAATACCAACGGCGATTTGACCGAAGATGACGAAGACGAACTACAACCGCTACTGGCAAACAGGCGGCGCGAAACTGACAACCCAACCCTGCAGAGCACAGCAGTTCCAGTTGCAGACTACGGTCCCGACGCAGCCACGCCATTCCGAGCATACGCACACGCACCTGGCAAGACGAAGTACAAGTCCACGAAGCTCATACAATCTACATCGCTCTCTGGCTTGGACACGAATGTGCTCCTGTCTCCATTATGACAAATTGGGCATGTACCTTTAGACAGCCACATCACGATCGCTTACCTATCTGACAGCGACCAGGCCTATCTCCAGCTACTACACCAATATCTTAACGCAGCACTAACCAGATGGAAGCAGACCGACAGCCACGCCGACAGTGAACACCACTCGGCACCGCGACCATACGATATAGCACGCTACAGACCACTACAACGACGACGCGCCGAATCACCATTCCCACATGTCGACATTGCTTCAACAGGTCCGCAAACATGTGATTCTTGCCATACGTTGGGATGCGCTGTCGCAGTTGATTGGCGAGAACAATGTGACTTTACAGCCAGCTCGCTGCAACGCTGACGGTTCAGAACAAGACGTCAAGCAGACATTGCACAATCTCTACAGCCAGCAGGTCACCAAGTGAGACGATTTGGCAAGCGACGAAACCAGTGGCACCTACGCCATCAACCGACAAAACCGGCGCTCTTTCATCTCATCGATGAGCCCGCCCACCAACAGCCTCACTGGTTTCAGAGCTCCTGTCCTTCACGAACTTACTGGCAGACGCAACGCGCACCCCCCCGACGCGACAACGTTTCGCCCACCACCGGCACTGCTCACCAGCAGCCGAGCCGAAACGACAACGAAGCGCTACCACTCACGGACTGCCTCTGTCAATATAATGTGTGGAATCACCAACAGCAGCACGCACCGTACAGGGCAGCCGCGCAATCCAACTCCGACAGGCAGCAGGCACCAGCAGGACATCCACCCGCCGACCACCCGCAGCACCCTTCAGCACCATGGAGCACCATAAGTTTACTTTTTGCTGCGTGTCTAGAAATATCATGGACGCGACTGTCAGCTGCGTGCCGCTATCTGCACGGTTCTGCAGCTCTGCAGACCAGAACAACCAGACAACGGACTGTTTTTCATGTTTTGGCAGCCTTTCGACCACAGAAGCATAATAAAATAACCAACAGGACTGGCAGCACGGACCGACCACTACTTGCACCGCCAGTCCTACTTGGCGGAGGGGCGCGTCAAGGTCTGTGTGAGCACAGTCATACACCGAGCGCCAGTTCTTCCTGTGCGTGCATATCTGCGCACAGGCAAGACAGTTCATGATGCTGGAGGGATCGGTGGGTGTACTCTGTGGCGCGGGACCTGGGGACGCTGCACTGCTCGCCGGTGTATAGAGTTCGATTCCTAATGCATTCCTACATTGTCCCTCTACAGGAGGAATATTCAAAAATAGTCAAAAAATAGTCCGGGGACGATGTTTGAGTATTTTCTGATTATTCTTGAGTATATGTCGGGTATTTTTTATTTTGTTCGTGCACAATCCCACCGTAGGAGGACAGGCCCGACTTAAGACAGGGCGTGTCTAGCCTGGGCCTGGCAGCCCTAAGCCGCCATTGCCATGTCGTCCCTCCCTCCACCCCATCCGCCTTTACGCACCGGTCGCTGAGAGACAGAAGGTATGTGTGGACGCCCGAAGCCCAATCTGATGGTCGAGTGGCTTCGCTTTTTTCCGTCTTCCTTGGGGGGCGGACGGACCCAATCTATGTTCAACGCTTTCCTACTTCATGTTTCTACCTAGTTCTTCCGACCGATGGCTACTTTACACGGCTACATTCGGGGGGGGGGGGTCGGAGACAGGATCGAAGGAGGAGGTCCACTCGTACGCCGCCCCTCCCCGGGTCTCTGCGGGCAGGCCTTCCCCATGCCCAGCGGGCCCCGAACGGCCCGAGGCAGAGGAGACGCGCCGATGCATTCAGCCATCTCCTACAATCTACCTTCTACACTTCCTCCGGCTGCCTGGGGTGCTTTCATTTTCACTTAGGATAGAGCGGGTCTTTGCCACGCTTGCCATTTGTTTACATCACTTCTGCTTACTACTAGAGCAGATACGACGCCAGACTAGGGCAGCATTGCTTTTCCGCTGAAATCGACATTCGTATGACGTGTGGTTTGCTATGTTCTGTTTCAACGCACTAGGCCAGCCTGCTTTCGCAGTGCACATGTAGTAGCTTTTCGCAGCGCTTCCTTTCAAGCAATTCTTGGTTCAGCCTGCAGTGACAGAGCCAGCCTACGGCCCGCCCAACCCGATATTGCAATCTTAAGTGTGGCATCTATCATGGGAAGGGGGATTGCGAGGTCTGGGGAAGTGGTGGTGGATCCTGGTGTATGCGGGACCCTGGTGTATACATGTTTCGGCGTTTCCCCGGGACATCGGGGACAAAAAGTATACACCACACCACCCCAGCGTCGTCCTTGACCTTCAAGAAGTCTTGGGATTGAAAGACAACCCGCCACTGGTTATGTATATGTTCCAGTTTCCGAGCATGGGTGGTGAAGCTCAGGACACAAGGGTACCCTTGATTTGGCAGAGCCGACCTACTCATCAGTCTCGACTGCAACCAGTCCGTGCCATGGCACCCCCCGTGAGAGAAAAAGTGAGCTGCTGGCGGTGCGCAGCGGGCAAAAGGAGGCCCTCCCTACCCTCTTCCCAAGGGAGAAGGAAAAGGAGGAGAGGGAGGAGGAAGGGGAGGAGGAGGAGGAGGAGGAGGAGGACGACGACGACGACGAGGTACTAGAGAGTAGGCTCAAGGTGTATCAACGATGCTGGCACCCTCCCGTCCAAAGACCTCCTCGCACAGGACCACACAAGCTCCCCCTGGCCTTGCAGGCAGCGCCCTCCCTCCAGGCGAGCTCCCGATGGGCTTGCCCTTCGGGCGAGGGTCTCTTCTTGACAACAAAATGCCATGCACCGCTCTGGCGAATTTCGAGGCGCGTGCAACAGGTGTCCAGCGAGAGTCCCCCTGCCGAGAGGGAACCGCCTCCCTTCCGTGCCACTGGCTCACAGCACATGGCCACACGCCTGGTCGTTACGTTCGAGGGTGTGTCAAGCGAGAGGCCCAGTGCGAAAAAGAGTCGCCCTCCAGGAGTGCAGCCGTTAGACATACTTCCGCAGGCCGAGAGATTTTCCTCTTGAGCCCACACGTCGGAAGCGACGCGCCGCTCAGGTGAGCGGATACATGTAGCGGTCTTTTCGAGGTGGGGTAGATATGTTATGGTTGGAGATGCGGGAGTTGGCGGGGCCCGGTGTGGCGTTCGAACAAATGGGAGGACTTTCGGGAGATGGCCAGGCCCGCGGTGGCGCTCGAGCAACCACATCTTATGGGAGAAGTGAAGGGAGATGGCCGGGCCCGCTGTGGCGCTCGAGCTTCCGACTTGGACACTTTGCTTGTGTGTCCTCGCCCTCCCTCATCCCTTCCTCTCCTCCTCCTCCCGCTTCCCCCCTCCTCCTCCCACCTCCTCCCTCCTCCTCTTTCCTCCTTCGTCCGTCCGCCTCCCTCCTCTTTCCTCCCTGCTCCCTCATCCTCCTTCTCCTCCTCCTCCTCCTTCTCTTCCTTCCTCCTCCCCCCTCTTCCCTGATTATTTATCCTCTCTCCCCCCTTGCGTCCCCTCTGTTCTCCTCCCACCTTCTCGCGCCTCTTCCCTCATCTTTCCCTTCTTCATATTGGGAAGACCCCCTCCCCCGTAGAATCATAGCATGGGTCTGCATATCCACAGCACCGTGGATAGCATGATGCTTCACTTGCGGTGCCCCGCGGGTCCCATTTCCCCTGGGTCCCAGATGTTTATTATTATTATTAGTATTATTATTAGTATTATTATTATTATTATCATTATCATTATGCCTATCAATATTATTATTATTATTATTACTATTATTATTATTAGTATTATTATTAGTATATATATAATAATATTCCCGGGAAATAACTGGATCCATCGTTTTTCACACACACACACAGGAAATTTGATCCGCGCAACACAGAAATAGGATCCACGGAACGCTCCCACACCCGAAAAGGGATGCAATTGGATCCATGGATGTTCCCGTATTTTTAGTCCAAGGGAAAAAACTGTCGGCCTGGGGATGTATGTTGACGTTTCTATGTTGTCGAATGTTGATGAAGTCTTCAGCGAGGGCTCCAACGCAATCGTCGTCCGTCCTTGATACTCCATGGAAGCGTTCAAGCCGAATGCGCGCGGCGATAAGGCGAGAGCCCCTTTTCGAAAGGAACGGACCTCCATCCTGGAAGCTCGTGCGCACGTTTCAATCGAATGTGCGCGGCTCTGAGGCGGGAGCTTTCTTTTTAAAAAGGAACAGCTCTCCCTTGAAGTTGTTGTAGCTATTCCTTCTGCGGGCACGGCCGGTGGTGCTACAGGGTCTCGCGTTACATCAGGAGTAGGGGAAAGGTGGAGGGAGGAGGAAGGACGTGGAAGATGGAGGCCGCCCGGTGCGACCCCTCCTGCCCAGATTCCTCTACCACCCGCGCCGCTACGACGCGCTCCCCTTGTGGGACCAGGCGGGGCGATGGGTAGGAGGGCTTGTCGGCACAAGGCTTCGGGGGAGGGGGATGAGCAGGCGAGGGCGGGGTGGGGCCAGAGAAGGGAGGCACAGGAAGGATGGGTCCAGACGACCACAGATTAGATATTCCTCTTGGGTGGCCTGGACACCTGAAGACACGTGGGCCCTTCGGCCGCACAGCTGAACAAACACATGGATCCATTTCGCGCCAGAGTGGAACAAGCGTGAAAACACGCGGGCCCCTTTCGCCCCAGAGCGCAACAAACATGAAAACACGTGGGTCCTGTCCGCGCCAGAACAGAAAAATGTTCCTTTTCACGCCAGACCGGAACACGCGTGAAAACACGCGGTCCTTTTCGCGCCAGAGCGGAACAACCGCGAAATCGCGTAGATTTGTTTCGTGCCACAGTGGAACTGATGTGAAAACACGCAGGTTCCTCTCGCGCAAGAGCAGAACAGGGTCCTTTTCACGCCAGACCAGATGACGCGTGAAAGTGCATGTGTCCTTTCCGCGCCAGAGCGGAACAAGCGTCAGAACACGCGGGTCTCCTTTCGCGCCAGACCGGACGACGCGTGAAAGCACGTTGCCCCTTTTCGGGCCAGAGCGGCACAAGCGTAAAATTTCGTGGGTCCTTTTCGCCCCAGAGCGGGACAAGCGTGAAAATTTCGTGGGTCCTTTTCGCCCCAGAGATGGAGAAGCGTGAAGACATGTGGGCCCTTTCGACCCAGAGCGGAAATAGCGTGAAAACACGTAGGCCTTTTCCGGCCCAAGGCGAAACGAGCGTGAAAGCACGTGGGTCTTTTCCGCCCAAGAGCAGAGCAAGCGTGAAAACACGTGGGTCCTTTTCGCGCCAGAGCGTAACAAGCGTTAAAGTGCATGGGTCCCTATCGCGGCAGAGCGGAACAAGCGTGAAAACGCGTGGGTCCCTTTCGCGCCAGAGCGGAACAAGACGTTCTTAACTCCTCATGTTGGACATCCGCCTGGGCAACCTGGATACGTGAAAGCAAGCGTCTCGCTCGAGACATCCTCAACACACCTTCATGTCAGACATCCGCATGAGCGACCTGGACCAATGAAAGCAAGCGTTTCGCCCGAGACATCCTCAACACATCCTCATGCTAGACATCAGCCTGGGCGACCTGGACACGTGAAACCAAGCGCCTCGCTCGAGACATCCTCAACGCATCCTCATGCTAGACATCCGTCTGGGGCGACCTGGACACGTGAAACCACGCGTCTCGCTCGAGACATCCTCAACACATCCTCATGCTAGACATCTGCCTGGGCGGCCTGGACGCGTGAAAACAAGCGTCTCGCTCGAGACATCCTCAACACATCCTCATGCTAGACATCCGCATGCTAGACATCTTGGGCGGCCTGGACGCGTGAAAACAAGCGTCTCGTTCGAGACATCCTCAACAAAGCCTCATGCTAGACATCTGCCTGGGCGGCCTGGACGCGAGAAACCAAGCGTCCCGCTCGAGACGTCCTCAAGGTCTGGGCACGTGAAAGCAAGCATTTCACGATCTATAATACAAAACAAGCGTCTCGCTCGAGATATCCTCATCAAATTCTGCAAAACAAGCGTTTCGCTCGAGACTTCCGTGCGCAAATCGAGGCCCGGCATCTGGTTGACCAGCTAAAAGAGAGCCCTCGAGCATATGCCCATGAGGTCCAGACGATTTGTCCGCAGAGGTGGTTCGTGTCGTTTTCGGACCTCCATGCGTGTCTGGTGATTCCGTCGGCCAGTCAGGCACACGCACACGAGAGTTCACATAGTTCTTGGCAATCGTGGCCTCGCGCGCACTGACGAGGCGGAGACAGTCGGTACGCACACACACACACACACACACACACACACACACACACACACACACGCGCGCGCGCGCGCGTTTTTCGTAAGCGGCGAGGCGGCGAGATCCACACCAGCGTGAAGCTAGATAGGGGCACGAACTAGCGAGTTGGTGGGCAAGCAAAGAGGGAAGGGCACGGCCGAGAGGAAGGAGGGACGCTCATACGCCGAAGAGTTTACACACCCACACACACCTTTCTCGCGTCGGCGGCTAGGCAGGAGGACTGCTCTGGCGATGCAGCATCAGTGGGACACAAACACACAGACACACAACGCGAATGAAGCCGCGGCGTACGGGGAGAAAGAGAGGAGGCCCGGCGCGGGCGAAAAGGAGGAGGAGGCCAGGCCCGCTCAGAGCTGGGCTCCTCCTCCTCCTCCTCCTCCTCCTACCTCCTCCTCCTCCCTCCATCCTTCTCCTCCTCCTCCTCCTCCTCCTTCTCTCCTCCTCCTCCTCCTCCCTCCATCCTCCACCTCCCTCCTCCCTCCCTCCCTCCCTCCCTCCCTCCCCTCCCTCCCTCCCTCCCTCCCTCCCCCTCCTCCTCCTCCTCCTCCTCCTCCTCCTCCTCCTCCTCTTCCTCCTCCTCCTCCTCCTCCTCCTCCTCCTCCTCCTCCTCCTCCTCCCGCTCAGAGCTGGGCCGGGCGGCGGCTGCGGGGGCGCCGGGGCTGGGGACCAGCCGCAGCGGCAGGGCAGCAGGGTAGGCAGCCAGAATCAGGTGATCGCAAACATGGATTAAGGGGGCGTGGCGTGGATTTGCGACGGCTCACGTTTCCATGGGAAATCACAGATTTCCGCCGCCGAACGAGGCCGCACCGGCCGCATTTGGGGGAGGGCACCTCCCCCGATCCATGATTTGGCGACCGCGCGCCAAATCCATGGATCGCTCATTCATGTCTGCGCGCCCCCGGCAGGGCTGCAGGGCAGCAGGCCCAGCGCGCGCCAGAGACTGAAACAGTACAGCAAGGCGGACGGTGGTGCCGAGATCCGAGTGGCCTCCAGGCACACACACACTCACACACACACGCACACACACGCACACACACACACACACACACGCACACACACACACACACATACGCACACACACACACACACACGCAGTCACGCAGGTCACGCTGGTCCACGGGAAGAGGTCCACGCTCTCGGGAGCCACGTTGTGAGAACCACGACGTCGGATGGCTCTGGAGGTAGGTGGGAGGGGGGGAATTGGTGCTCGATCTGGTGATCAAGCTGGAACTGACACGGACGAAGGTCAATCGGCGAAAGCCTCCAGGGGGCCCGCCGCTTTGGCCGGATCCGCCTCGAAGTCCCGGTCAAGGCCGAGCTCAAAGACGGATCGGGGGGGGGGGGTCCGGCGGCTCTGCGCGGGCGAGGAGCGGTGTCAGATCTCGTGCAAGGGAACGATTCGTGGGGGCCTTGCGTGTCCTCGGAGTGCCATGTGCAGATTGCCGCAGCGCGCGCCGGCGTCTCATAACTGGTGAAAAAGTCGCACAGCAAGCTGCTGTGAGCGTGGCTTCGACCAGAGTCGACCGGCGTCGGCTGGCGCCGATCCGCAAGAGGCAGCAAGATGGCGTGGGAGGCCCCCACGAGGAGCTGCCACCGAGCATGTGGTCCGCAGTCCGAGAGTGCCTGTGCCAGGGCGGCTGGAGTGTTCATAAAGGAGGTTCGTGTCGCGCCGACGCGGCAGCTACCCCGCCGCGGGCGTTCAGGGCTGAGTGCCGCCATTGGCACACGATCTGCCGGTACGGAAGGACCTGGCGATCGAAAAGCCCCCGATCGTGTTGGGGTTGCGTGATCCGCGTGGTGTCAAAACACAATTTCGGGGTGGTCACGGCACGAACCCGCCACGGCGGCACGTGGGACGTAGAGATGTTCCAGCCGTCTTTGGACCATAGTGGGCGCCCCGGCGGCAGTAGAATGAGTATGATCGACCGCTCGTAGTTTGCCGAGGCTCTGAGGGCGACGGGCGATTTTTAGGGCGAGTTGAGAGAACTGGGCGTGGTTGCTGTTCGGCCGAGTTCGATTTTCATGAAAACAATGATACACCTGCGTGGCTATTCTGTAAGTCGAAGACGGCTTCAAAAGGACACGTGGCTATCTGATGCGAGCGATATTGGGAATCATGGGCGGCGTACTCGTGCGCGGCGGTGCGGCGCCGAGAGGACGATCCACACGGCAGGACGGAGCGGAGGGGAGGCGTACGAGTTCGGCGGGCAGATGTGCACGATGGAGAAGGCACCTGCCCGCCTGCGTGCGCCTCCGCCGTCCTCCCCCCCTCCCCCCTTCTTTTGGCTACGGGTCGTCGTCCTCCCCCCTTCTCGTCGCCTCCCACCCTTCGCCAGCTCGAGGCTCGAGGTCTTGGGACGTTCTCGTCGTTTCTCGACGGTTCCCCACCCTCGGGATGCCTTTCTTGCCGCTGCGCCTCGCCGAGAGCTTTCCCTGTGGCGCCCAGCTCGTCCCGAGCGGCCGTGCCGGAGACACGAGCGACCCGAGGGCCAGACGACTCTTCGTCCGTGGAGTCCCTGGGTGCGCGCCTTCCGTGGGCGCGGGGGCGGGGGGGGAGCGGGGCGGGGCAGGCCCAGGCACACGGGCCTCAGGATGTACCGTTTGGGAGGTTCAATTCAGCATGGGCGCTGGTACATCCGGGGTCGAGGAGGAGGAGGAGGAGGAGAACCCGCCTAGCCTGGCGAATCCCGCCCAGCCCCGCTCAGCCCGGCTTCATCTGGCCTCATCCGGCTGAATGGCGAATGGCAAGGCAATTTGGTTTCCTAGCCCCCCAATCGTTCTTGTGAAGATCTCCCACGGATTGCCTCCCCACGGGCCGCTACCTGTCGCATAGCGTGCCGCCATCGGCAGGCCGCGAGCCAGAGGTCATTCTTGTCCAGGGCTATTCCTGCGCGTGTAGCAGCCCTTTGACGTCGATCGCCGGAGTCGCCATGGGCGTTCTCGTCGGCGACGTCGTCGTCGTCGTCATCATCCAGGTCGTCGTCGCCCAGGTCCTCGTCGCCGCCGTCGTTGTCGTCTTTCTGGGTGTCGTCGTCGTCGTTGTCCAGGTCGTCTTCGCCCAGGTCCTCGTCGCCGCCGCCGCCGTCGTCTTCGTCGCCAACCGAAGTTCGAGGGATTGAGGCTCCTGGATCATTGGCCTCTGTGTTGATCGGAGGCGACGGTGGGGGCGGATAGCCCAGGGGGAGCAATCCACGTACCCAGTGGCGCCAACGGTACATGTCTTCGGCGAGGCTCCCACAGGGATAC
>CAUYUJ010022359.1:466966-491966 GCA_963575745.1 Prorocentrum cordatum
CATCGAAGAGCACGGTAGAGCATAGCACAGCGTGGCATAGCGTGGCATTGCGTAGTGAAGCATTGCATCACAAAGCATAGCAACGCAAAGCACGCATCGCACAGCGGTGCGCAACATTGCATGCCGTGGCATGGCACCGGATGACTTGGAGGGTAAGTGGCCCGTTTACGCGAGGACAGGGCCTGTCGGGAATGCTTGCTCCATGTCCTCCGCAACCGTGCTTGCCCGATGTGGGCGCTTTCGAATGCCAAGTGCAGTCTGGTAGGGGTGTTGTAATGCAGGCTTGAAGGAGGTCAGCGGGAGGCGGGGGCGCGGGAACGAGGCCAGCGATGCAGCGGAAGCACAATTTTGAATGACCGAAGCGCGGAAATGAGGACGGCGTTGCAGCGAGAGCACCATTTTGGAAGAACTTGAAACGACCAGATTGAGCCACGACACATAGACAAAAAACGAATCATGGAGTTTTGTGGGTTGAAAACACTACGCGGAGAGGACAGGACACTCTCGGGACAGAGTCAGGGGAGAGAGGAAACTAGTATTCATATCGTGCAGTTGTGGAGGAGGAGGAGGAGGAGGAAGTGGAGGAGCAGGAGAGAGAGAGAGAGAGAGAGGGTGCGAGGGAGTAGAGGAGGAGGACGAGGGAAGGAGAGGAAAAGCGAGAGGAGGAGGGGGAGAGGGAGGGAGGAGCAGGATTTTCCTCCTCCTCCTCTTCCTCCTCCTCCTCACCCTAGCCTCCCATGACCCTTCCTGGGTGGTCAGTCCCGCCAACCTGTTCATATAGCTGTGCATTGGCTGCGTGGACGAGAGCCAGAAGTCGTCGTCGCCGTCGGCCCGTGAGGTCTCGGAGGAGGAAAAGATACCGATACTGCTGCTCGTCCTTGAGATCCCTCGTCACCACGGTTGGACATTCTTCGAAATTCGCGTCAGATTGCATCCTGGAAGAGGTGCGGGGAGACGCGGTGTAGGTACTTGTTTGTCCACCCCCAACATGTCCGAGGTTTGGGGCGGCCCCCCCGCGGAGGTGCTTCTTCGAGGACCGCCCAACCCACCCCGAGCCATGACCACCACTCCCGAATTGGTGATCCAGGCTGGGGGTTGGTGGCCCAGCCCCCAAAAGCCACCCCCAGCCTCAGTCAGAACCACCTGGATCACCAATTTGGGAGTGGGGGTCCTGGCCGTGGGTGGGGCTGGTTTGTGCTGTCGTCGTTCAGACTCCCGGAAGTTCAATTGCGGGGAGGGGGCCGGGCGTGGCGAGGCACGGAAGTCTGGACTTCACGCAAGTCGGGACTCTTTTCCACGCCCCCTCTCGGCCCGGCGTTCTTTGAAATGGTGGTGGGGAGGCCAGAACGCAGATTGAGAACAAACGCGCGCGCCGACCTGTTTTGCCCACGATTCGACCCGCCGAGCGACGTCTCCGACGCAGACGTCGCCGACGACGAGCGCGCGAGGTCTCCTACGCCATCCGGCGGCCGATCCTCGGCTCCTTCGAGCAGTCGGCGTTCCTGCTGAGGCCCGAGTCCGGCGTGTCCGTGCTGTGGGTCGTCCACGGCGGGGGGGGGTAGAGGGGCGTTTGGTAGTCCCCAAACGTGGTGGTGACAACACCTGGCGGTGAGTCTCGGGCGATTTGGTGTCACCACCCGGTTTGGGGACTCATGCGGTTTTCCGAGGATGTCCCGAACATTGGTGGGTCCAGGAGTCACAAAACCCAGTGGTGACCCCGTGTCCCCAAACCCAGCGGTGACCTTTTTTGGGATTCCAGGTCGCCACCTGGTATCTCACCACCTGGTTTGGGGGTTCCCAAGGCGTGCTTCGTCCCAGGAGAGGGGGGTGATGGGCCGAGCGAGTTCGTCTGAAGGAGTCATGATGTTCGTCGGAGGTGGACAGACCTCCTGCCCTGACGCGTCGATTGAGGAATCGGCCGTTTTCGGTTCGCGAGAGGGCGTCGCGGCCGTCATTTTTGGGGGTCCAGGTCCGTTGGTTTCGGTTGCAGGCTGTTTTCATTAAGGGGAGGTCTACTAAAGGGAGGTTTGTACACCGCCGAATAATGTTCGAGCGAACTCCAGTGAGGAGTTCACTAGAGAGGTGTCGTGACAAACTCGGGCCCCGCCCGTACCTCCAGTGGAGAATGCGCAGGAGAAGTTTCGTGGCAAGTTCGTGTTTGTCTCGGGGTCCAGCTAGTGGCGAAACTGGCGATTGGGTACGTGCTGAAAGGACCCTAAGCGTCACCCGCTGGAACTTCTTGTGTTGGCCGAAGCCTGGTCCGCCTCTCGGCGCTTGTCTTATATTATCTTATCCCTCCTCCCCCGCATTCCTCACGATGGGGCGAGATCCCAACGGGACTGGTGAGATCTCAGCCAGACCGGTGAAATCTCAAGGTTACGCACAGGCAATTCGGACGGGGAACGGGCACGAGCGACTCTGTGTAAGGTTGCATAAGTCACATGATCATGTTGGTCTTTCGAACCGACGGGGCATCTCCTGAGGAGCTCACACGGTGTTTATCGTGCGCCGTTGGAATCTCAACCATCCAGTCGCAGTGTTGCATTGAAGTCTAAGTGCTGAGAGACGGCCTAATATGGCTTCACAGCGCTCCGAGATGGCCTCAGGACCCCAAGATGGCGCCAAGGGGCCTTCCATGAGGGCCTGGCGACGCCCAAATCATTCGCCTTCGCGAGGGTTATTTAATGGTTTTCGCGTTCTCGCCGTTTCGGGTGTCCGATTGCCTCAGAGACCTCCAGGATCGCCCCAGATGTCTCCAGAGAGCTCCGTGCCAACAGGCCCCAAATAGGACCCTGCGACGGACCAAGAAGGACGCAAGACGGCCCACGAACCATTTCAAACGGCCCCAAGACAGCCCAGGGGATTTTCAAAACGACCCTAAGCGCCCCAAGAAGGCACACAAGACGGCCTCCGAAGGCTCAGACAGGCAAAGGGTGGCCAAAGGTGGTAATACAGCGACGATATTGCGACTACAGGGCGCCTATAAGGCGTAAGGCGCTCATGAGGCGCTTACGAGGCGCCACCTAGATGGTGCTTATGAGGCGTTTGTCCGCCAACCCCCGCTTGCCGGGAATTAGAAGGCGTGTGAATCATTTAATGTTTGGCTGTCCCCCTCCCCCTTTACCCCCTCCCCTTGGGTCCAACGTCCCGTTAGAGGAGTGGGTTTGCACAAGTTCCCCGGCGCACCAAAATGCCTAAGATGTTTTCCAAGATGGCCCAAGAAGGGTTTCCATGCGCCGGAGAAGCCCCAAGACGGCCGCAGAGGCCCCCCAACAGGGCCCGGCGATGGCCCAAGAGGGGCAAAAAGGCCCTCCAGGGGGCCCTAAGAGGATTTCTGGGCCTCCCAGGTGGGGTTTGGGGTCGGATGATCGCGCCGCATCGCCGATGCATCGGCGATGCGTCTCGATGCGGAGCCCGATTTTCCACACGCCGACGTCGCCGATGCATCGCCGATGTCGCCAGTGCATCGCCAATGCAACACCGATGCATCGCTGATGCGTCGGCGATGCGGCGCGATCCTCCGACCCCATCTACTCCGACCCCATCCAGGAGGCCTCTAGGATTCGGATTCGGATTCGGAACGATTGCAAAGCAATATCCAACACCTACAACTTGGGGGAAGATTCCTTTCGAACGTCGAGAGGCATTCCCTCCGCTTCTTAGTGAGTCGCTGGGGATCGCATTCGGATGCTAGGTCACGGAGCTGCACAGCCCCTGAGCAGCCACACGCTTTGCAAATCCAAGCTCTCGAAACGACATTCAAGCACACTGCATGACTAGGATGTGCCCGCCCCCCTGCCAAATTAACCGGGACCCCGAGGCTGATAGAGGTCCTGGCATACGTGCGCAGGGAGGAAGCATGGAGATCCGAGCCAGATGATTCAGGCGATCGCAAACATGGATCAAGGGGGCGTGGATTAGCGACGGGTCCCGTTTCCATGGGAGATCGCAGATTTCCGCCGCTGAGCGAGGCCACGCCGGCCGCATTTTGGGGAGGGCCCTTCCCCCGATCCATGGAATTGGCGACCGCGCGCCAGATCCATGGATCGCTAATCCATGTTTGAGCGCCCCCGAATGATGCGCCCCGCCTTGGCTCACGAGTTGAAACACTGCGTGCACTTCAGCCCGTCCTCGGCCGACGAGAGCTACCTTTTATGCGCCCTTCCGAGTGGCTGGCGCATTTGGCCGAAGGTCATTGGGAACCTTTCAGAAGACCCAGACCTGCTTAGTTTCTGGCACGCCGTGCACCCTTGTGGCAAGCCGGAGGGGGCGGCGGATGACGGAAAGCGCACATAGCGTGCAATCCGTGAGTCGGACGACATGAATTAAGAGGGGGAGTCTGAGGGGGTTGGCAGGCGGAGGCCCAGGGATCTATTATAGCCCAGGTGGGGGGGTCTCGCTCGAGGCACCCTCTATGAAAGGTCAGATGTCCTGGGATCGCTCTCGGAAGGTCTCAAGGCGCTCCAACATAGCCCAACAACATGGCCCTAAGCCGCCCTAGATGAGCCTGCATCCTCCAAGGGGTCGGGGGCGTCCGAGAGGGGCGGAAGGACTACGGTGTGTGTGTGTGTGTGTGTGTGTGTGCGTGCGTGCGTGCGTGCGTGCGTGCGTGCGTGCGTGCGTGCGTGCGTGCGTGCGTGCGTGCGTGCGTGCGCGCGCGCGCGCGTGCGCGCCAGTGTGCGCGCGCGTGCGTGTGTGCGTGTGTGCGTGTGTGCGTGTGTGCGTGTGCGCGTGTGCGTGTGTGCGTGTGTGCGTGTGTGCGTGTGAGAGTGTGTGCGTGTGTGCGTGTGTGCGCGTGTGCGTGTGTGCGTGTGTGCGTGTGTGCGCGTGTGCGCGCCAGTGTGCGCGCGTGTGCGTGTGGCGTGTGTGTGTGTGTGTGCGTGTGTGCGTGTGCGCGTGTGCGCGCGTGTGCGCGTGTGCGCGTGTGCGCGTGTGCGCGTGTGCGCGTGTGCGCGTGTGCGCGTGTGCGCGTGTGCGCGTGTGCGCGTGTGCGCGTCGTGCGCGTGTTGCGCGTGTGCGCGTGTGCGCGTGTGTGCGCGTGTGCGCGTGTGCGCGTGTGCGCGTGTGCGCGTGTGCGCGTGTGCGCGTGTGCGTGTGCGTGTGGTGTGCGTGTGGCGTGTGCGTGTGCGTGTGTGCGTGTGCGTGTGCGCGTGTGCGCGCGTGTGAGTGTGAGTGTATGTGTGTGTGTGTTTGGGGGGGAGGGGGGGGGGGGGGAGGGGGGGGCGAGGGGGGGGAGGGGGGGGGGGGGGCGGGGGGGTGGGTGTGGGTGTGGGTGGGTGGGTGTGTGTGGGTGTGTGTGGGTGTTGCTCTCACGACCAGGGGCATGAAGCCTCCCCTCTCTCATGGTTTTTTCCTGTTCTTCTCTCGGCTCGTTCCCCGGGTCCCCCCGTCGCCCGTGCACACGACCTGGGGCGTGCTGCTCCGACCCCCAAAGACCTGGGGGTCCTCCACCTCCTCGCCCTCCTCCTCCTCCTTTTCCTCCTCCTTGTCCTCCTCCACCTCCTCCTCCTCCTCCTCCACCTTCTCCTGCTCCTCCTCCTCCTCCTCCTCCTCCTCCCTCCCTTCCAGGCCCATCCTGAAACAGATCCTGCCCCAAAGACTGTCATCACCTTTGCGGGCAATGATTACATCCACATCCAGTGCGTCGTGGCTCTCTTCCCCAGAAACCGTAGACGCACTGGACATGGATAAAAATCTGGCCCCAAGAGGCTAGATTTTATCCATATCCAGTGCGCCTCGGCGTTGCGGCACCTCTTCCCAAAAAGTCCACGACGCTCTGGATATGGATATAAGTACTGCCCGCAACCTTAGCTCCGTTCCGATGCTGTGGACTGGCCCCGTTTCTGAGGGCACGTCCCTACGGTTGTCGTCGCCTGCAGGCCTGCCAGTCCCAGGGACAGGAATGCGACCGAGGTCTCTCCGAGATCCCCCTCTTCGGCGCACCCAGCTCTGGATGAGCCCGCATCCACCCAAAGGTGCACGGAGCGTGCAAGACGGGGGGGGGCCAGCCCGAGTATGCGCGGGGCGAGTGGAGGCGGGAACGCGATGCTGGCGACGGATTGGCTGTCCATCCTGGACGGCGTGCTGCGGCAGATACCACCGATCGGCATCGGCTTCCTGCTGGTGGACTACCCAGGACGCGCGTCCAACATCGATCCGGTCGGGTCCGCCTCCGCGCGGTGGTAAATCTCAACGAGCGGTTTGGGCCAAGCTTCAGTCTCTGGGGGCCCTCCCCGGGCCCGGGGACGTCAGCAAAACGACTCGGGATGAGAATATGGTCCCAGGGAAGGGTCCAGACCTTGGGGTGTCGACGCTGTGGGAAAAAAAAAAAAAACACGACTTGAGTCCGATCGGGCCGTTTCGACACCTATGTATGCCCGCCCGATCCGATTCGATCGCGGTATTCCGACGATCCGTTTGCGGCCCAATGCTGGATGGTGTCCGGCGGCGTGGTAGAGGAGAAACGAAGGGAATAACCATACAATGTCGGTGAAGTGCGCGGATCTCTTGGAGATGGGCCCCCTTTCTGGACGCCAGGGCGGCGCCAGAGGCGACGCCATGGGGGCCCAGTGCCGACCCAGGAGATGCGCGCGGACCTCTGACAAACGGTATGTATGTAGCTTGTTCTTCACCGAGCCGCGCCTTCCGAGCCGCCACCGCCGCCGCCTGCCACCGCGCCGTCGACGCCGCCGCGCCGGCGCACAGCCGCCGCCGCCCCCGCCGCTGTGGCCGCCGTAGCCACCACCCCGGGCCGCCGCCGCCGCCGCCGGCGCGCAGAGGCTACGGGCTCAACGCGGGCCGCCCCTCGCCCGGCGCGGCGCTGGCCGCGAGCCAGGCCGCCGTGGCGGCCGCGCTGGCGGCTCTGCAGGAGGCGCCGCCGATGCCAGCTGTTTAACGGGCGAAGAACGGTATAAGATAAACTTTTTTCGCCGTCGGGGACACCTGCCCCAGGGCGGCTGGAGGGTTTCTGCCCCTACGGTGCCACCGCAGGGGCATGAACTTTCCAGCCGCCCAGGGGCAGGTGTCCCCGACGGCGAAAAAGTTTATCTTGTACCGTTCTTCGCCCGTTGAGGCGGTGGCGCCGCCTCGCCCGCTTCGACGGCGGCGGCGGCGGCGGCGCGACGGCGCTATGGCGGCTGCGGCGGCGGTGGCGGCAGCGGCGGCGGCGGCGGCGGCGGCCCGGAAGGGGGCCTGGGCGCCGGCCTCGCCGGGAGCTGCCAGGAGGGGAGTATGTTGTCGAAGGGGCCCCAGGGCACAAATTAATACACACAAATGAAGATATTCCCCATCTTTTCGTATATTCTTCTGGGTTTCTGTCTTGCCCACCGCCTCCCATATGCTCCCATATTTTCCTGGGAATCGACGATTCATTGTGTCTGTGTGTTTCTTTCCCTCCTGAGTTGTAAGGATTCGGAAGAGGGTCTTGGTCCTCGGAGGCGCTCTCGCCTCGAGGTGGTCTCCAGCAGCTGCGCCTTGCCGAGAGCCGTCCTGGGAGGGCCCAGGTCGTCCCGAGCGGCCACCAGCGGCCCGAGCTGATGCCCGAAGGCCACAGGACAAGGGGTGTGTGGATGGGCTATGGTCGGGCCATGGAATCTCCCAGATTTCATGGCCTTCTTGTTTTTTTCAGGAGGGGGAAAAACACACAGACACAATTAAGCGACGATTCCCCAGAAATAATATGGAAATATGGGAAGTGGGGGGAAGACAGAAACCCAGAACAAATGGGAAGCTATGGCGAATATGGTTATTTGTGTCTATTTATTTGCGTGTCCCAGTTCATCTTCATTCTTGCAGTGCACTCCTTGCCCGCCCCTCGTCCGCGCACGTGCCTCGGGCGATGACGCGCTGACCCCCATCCCTCTTCCTTGCCCCCTCGTCGGCGCACCAGACCTCGGGGGCATGCGACGATAATCGGAAGCTGGAACATATACATCACCAGTGGCGGGCTGTTTTTCAATCCCAGGACCTTTTGAGGGTCGGGGACGACGTCGGGGTCGTGTGGTGTATACTGGTTTCCGGATTTTCCAGGGGGAAACAGCGACAAATGTGTACACATGTAGATCCCGTATACACCAGGATCCGCTTTCCTATGCGAGTTCCGGTGCGGAGCCATAAAAAGTTTCGGTGTATAGAGTTCGGTTTCCTAGATAACGACGGCGAGGATGGAGAAGTTTCTGGGGAGCCAGCGACCAGGGAATCGCTTGCATTGCACGTTGTCCAACATGCAATGGCGTTCCCTGGTGTAGTGTGGTCACGCGCGGTCTAATCTAGTATGACCTGGCGTAGTGCCTTGTCGATCTTGCGGACATGTGGGCATATGGGTATGCAAAGTCGGCATTGTTGATAATTACGATATGCAAGAGTGGTGTTTCACCTTCTTGTTCGTCATGCGATTGCCCGCTTTTGAATGATTGTCACCAGCATCCGTTCAACCTCCATGGAAGATGTCGTATGTCTCGTGTTGTTTTACATGTACTGCCACTTTTTGATATCTCCCTTTCCCGCGCCTCCTTCTCATTGTTATGTGCAGCAGGCCACCTATGTGTCCGCAGTCGGCCCTGGCAGATCTGCTGATGCATGGGTGGCTTGCTCTCCTCTGGTTCGATCTGCTCTGGCCGTTTTAACTTGTTCCGTGTTGGCTCAGTCTCTTCGTCAGGGGTAGGGGTGTGCTAAGTTGTTCGGCCGATGCCTAAGATATTGTTTGGCATTGCACTTACAGAACAGATGCTGCATGTTGCGTTGTGAAAGGATCTGGTCCGTTGAAAACGAGTTTTGGTGGGAAGTTCAGGGCGGAAGAGACGCGACAACAGAGGTCGGAATAGCCACACACCATTGATATCATGATTTCTTAGGCTAGCCTCTGGTGAGAAGGAGGTTTGCGGGAGGAGCTTACATGTCGATTTGCATTTTCACATGTATTCTGGATTTGCATGTTGGCGTGAATTGCGATGCGCGCTTCAGTGTGCACACCGGTGGCAGTTGTATGGCAGTGCATTGTTTCCTCACGAGTGCTTGCACTCGGGGTCCCTGGTTTTGTTTTAAGACGGGCCTGTCCCTCTACAGGGGAACTGCTCAAGAATAGTCCAGATATAGTCTAGGGATGATGTCTCGACCATTTTTGCACATATTTTGGGTGTATTTTGGGGGGTGTTTTGAGTTTTTCGTCCACGATCCGCCTGTAGGTGGACAGGCCCGGCCTAAGTCTGCTCCTACGACGAACTGGACGGGCCCTCCCGGCTTACGGCGGGAGCCCGCCCGTGGTCGCCTCCGTGGGCGCTCGTGGGCGCCTCCTCCTCCCTCTCCCTCCTCCCTCCTCCTCCTCCTCCTCCTCCTCCTCCTCCTCCTCCTCCTCCTCCTCCTCCTCCTCCTCCTCCTCCTCCTCCTCCTCCTCCTCCTCCTCCTCTCCTCCTCCTCTCTCCTCCTCCTCCCTCCTCCTCCTCCTCCTCCTCCTCCCCCCCCTTCCCCCCCTCCTCCTCCCTCCTCCTCCTCGCCCGCCTGCGGGCGCCTCGTGGGCTCCCCCCTGGCTGGGCGGGGGGTGTGCGGGGCCTCGCCCGCTGTCGAGTCGGGCCTGCCCCTCGCACTCGGGCCGGACGCGAGAGGGGGGGGGACAGGGAGAGGTCGGGGGTGGACAGACCTCCTGCCCTGACGCGTCGATTCGTGATTGGTCCGTTTGCGGTTCTCGAGAGGGCGCCGCGGCCGTCATGTTCCAGGCTGGCGCCCGCCAGGTTTGGGCCCGAGGTCGCTTTCGCGAAACCACGTTTTACTAAAGGGAGGTCTGTCCATCCCCGAAAAGGGAGGGTCACGAAATCTGCTGCATGCAGCTGGTTTCGGCCCCACCGAGGAGCCCAGTCCTCGATACATGGCCGCCTCCGGCGCCGGGAGGCGCCGGGAAAATCTGCTGGGTGAGCCGATTCTCAACCACCCACCCCTTTGTTATTCCCCCCTTTCGCCCGGCCCGAGTTAAGTCGGGCCTGTCCCTCTACAGGGACGATTTTTCTGCAAGTTGTTGCCCATTTTGGGCTCTTTTGGGCCTCCTTTTAATTTTTCGTCCAAGATCGGCCTGTAGGGGGACAGGCCCGACCTAAGGATAGTTACTGAGGTTTCGCTTGCTGCGCACCCGTGGGCCCCTCGCGGGCGCCCCGCGCTTAAGGGGTATACCGAGGTGTCGCTTGGTGGGCGCCCCAACAGACTGCACCACGTAGATTTATCACTTGCACCACGCAGCTTGCACCACACAGCCTGCGCCGTGTAGCTTGCACCACGACTGCACCGCGTAGGTTGCACCACAGCTTACACCACACAGTTTGCACCATAGTTTTTTTCACCACGTAGCTCACACCGCATAGCTTGCACCACATAGCTTGCACCACATTGCTTGCACTAAGTAGCTTAGGCCACACAGCCTTGACCATATAGCTTGCACCACGTATGTGACAGTACATAGATTGCACGTCAAAACTTCCACCACCAAGCTGACACCGCGTATGCTTCACCAGTTAACTCGCGCAACATAGCTTGAACATAGCTTGCACCACATAGCTTGCACCACGTAGAATGTCACCACAATGCCTCCACCAGATGGATGCTCCACATATCTTCCACCGTGCACGTCCACTATGCAATAGCTTATGATGTGGGATACACGCTCGGTCATTCATTGTTTTTTCACATTATGAGTGTGTTTCGATGTGCATGTCGAGTTGTCGATCTTCGAAATTTGCGCGACAGCTCCCGCGTTCATCTTGAGCTCGAAAAAGGGGCTCGATGACAGTGGGTCCTTCACGGGTCTTCCCCCGCCGCCCTTCCTGCGCTTGGGCGAAGCCGCAGCCCAGAAGGGGGCTCCTTCCGTCTCCGCAGATTTTTGTGGGAACATTCTGGTTCCACAGCCGGCAGGTCGGGGCTGTTTGATTGTGAAGGCCTGACGGCCGGTGCCGCCGACCCTGAAAGACATCGACGACGACCAGGAGGGGAGGAGGACGAGAAGGAGGAGGAGACGGAGATAAGGAGGAGGAGGAGGAGCAGGAGGAGGAGGAGGAAAAGCACTCCCTCCTGGGACCCCTCCCCCTGGAGATGAGGACCGAAGAGTCCACTCCTTGATTCCTCGGCCTTCTTGTTGTCCTCCCCTCCCCTCTTGCCTTCCACTCGCGAGTCGAGCGGACACGCGGCCGCGTCCCCGGGTGTCCCGCCTCGTTCTTTTGTGTGGACTGCTCGAAGCAAAATTCTAGACTTAAGTCGGGCCTGTCCCTTTACAGGAGGAATATTCAAAAATAGTCAAAAATAGTCGGGGGACGATGTAGTGACTATTTTTGAGCATTTGGAAATATTTTCTCATATTGTTCATTTATCGTCCAAATTCCACCTGTAAGGGGACATGCCCGACCTAATTCTAGACGCTTGGCCTAACCCCACCAGCCCTCAGCTTGCACGGCGTTCGACTTGTCTTCGCGCGCCCGCGTCCCAAGAAGTAACCCCACCAGCCCATCCAGAACGATGCCCAGACGAGTTGCCCTGATCAGGGATGTGGTGGAGCGCTGCCCTGATCAGGGATGTGTTGGAACACAAGGGCTGGGTAAGACGTCATACCCCAAGAGGGGGAGGATGGATGAGGAATCGGAGGAGCAGGGGAGGAGTAGGAGGGGGAGGAGGTAGGAGGAAGGAGGTGAGACATAGGCGGATGAGGAGGAGGAGGAGGAGGAGGAGGGCGAGAAGGCAGGCCAGAGGCTTCATGATGCCTCTCGGAGTCTCTCCGGATGGGCGTCTCGGGGGCTCTTGGGAGTTTCTTGGAGGTATCGTTGGGGCCTCTTGGGGGCCTCTTGAAACTTCCTGGGCACCTCTTGGGGCCGTCTTGGGGCACCGTTTGGAGCCTCTGGGGCCATCTTGGAGGAGATCAATCAAATGAGGGGGCTCATCCCCTCCCCCCCTGGAGACCAAAATGTCGCCAACTCGAGAAACATATTATTTATTTGGGCCTTCTCGCCGAGGCCATCGTGGACGCTCTCACGCCCAGTCCAGGTTCAAGGGGGGGGGGGGGCAAGTGGGAGGGGTGAACCCCTCCCCGAAGGGGAAGAAGGGGGGTGTGGAAGCAGAAACTCCCTAAACCACTCATGCCTTGAAGGGCTGGTGGGATTATTGGTTTTCTGTGACGAGGCGAAGTGCGACGATGACGACCAAGAGACGGATGGCGAGGCCACGGACGAGGAGTGGAATGGTGCGTTCCGGCTCCCTTCCCCGACACCAGTGGCTTGCCCGGTAGGGCCCTGTAGCCGTCTCGAGCCGCAGGCGGCCCGCACGGAGGCAGTTTTTCCGCGCACGCACCGAGGCCCTGCCCGGGCCCAGGAGCGGCTTCACGCGAGAGTGCCCCCCCCCCGCAGGAGTTGGCCTCGTGCGCGGGCCCAGAGAGAGCTCAGCGTACGTAGGGAAGGGTGCCCACACTGGCTCGTCGTCGTCGTCGTCACCGTCGTCGGCCGGGCGGCGGCGGGCTCCCGCCACACCGCCACCTTCCCATCGTGGTCCTTCTGCCGGGCCTCCTCGAGGGCCCTCGTCGCCCAGGCTGCCTTCGCCGCGAGGTCTCGGTCGGAGCACACTCCGGGAGAGGTCCGGGGGGCAGCGGCAGCGGTGCCTGTTGGCTTCGCCGAGGGCCGCGCACCGGAGGCGCGCGCCGGTGGGCGCAACACCGAAACGCTGGAGCATGAACCTCGCTCTCAACGGCAGTGCAGCCGGCGCCGAGGCGAGAGCGCCAGAGTGGATCGAGGGGGTCCAACAATGGTCATTGCTTAGTAATTGTCCTGCTCCGAGCGATCCCCGCCCAAGAACGCGGGGCGGGATACCGAGGGAGTAGCGGCACACTTTGGGCCTCGCGGCCGCGGCATTCAACCGTCTCTCGTCGAAGGCACGAGGCGGGATATCCAGGGACCACGGGCACGTTTCCTTGTCTGGCGGCCGTGCTGTGCAGATCGTGCAAAAAGCAGGTCGGGAGCTCTCTCGCGCATCTGGCAGAACGGAACCTCCTGCGGCGTGGGGGCATGAAGAGCCAGAAGCACCAACGACCAGTGGCCCCGCATTGGCCGGCGCGCTTGGATCGGGCCTCCCCACGGCCCGCCAGCCGCACACCAGGGCCGCGCGTCGCCCTGGCGTGCAGCCGACCAGATTGTGGCAGCCGCCGCCCCCCCCCCCCCGGGCCGAGCCAGAGGGGCGCCTGCGCCCTCGGGAATGCCACGTCTTGGTGCCTGTCAGGCGGCGACCCCGGGAGTCTCGACCTCTTAAGCAGTGGAGCCTGTTTTTTTGGATTCAGGCAAGTTTACTTGCATGGCGTTCGCCCCCCCCCCCCCCCCGCCCCCCCTCGCCCCTCTTCAAGCGAATACTAGCGTGCAATGCCTTTCGACTTGCGTGATTTCCGCGCCCCCCCCCCCCGGGCTTGCTTCAGGCTCAAGCCCCCCCACCCCCGTCCAAGCAAGTAAATTTGCTAGAGCCTAAAAAAAACAGGCCCGTGGCGAAGCGCCCGGGCTTGTCTTGAGGCCCACCAGAGAATGCTCTAAGAACCCTCTGCTGTTTGCACGAAATCTGGTTAGAGCATGTCCTGGTGGGGCTGTCATGTGTTCAACCACTAAGTTGGTGCATGTTATAAAGAAGATTGGGTTTCTGTTATGAGAACGCTCCTTTCTCGTATGGTAGGCCTATAGGCATTCAAGGACCGTCGGCCCCTGCCCATCAAACGGCATCCCCAGAAGTCTCGACCCCTTCTTCGGGGGTCGCTAGAGGTGCCCCTGTCCCAAGGTGCCCCTTGGCTGTTCGCTCAGTTTTGGAGCCCCTGCGGCCCTCTCTGGGCTTCGTGAGGGGTGCTCTGGAGGCCATGGGGGGCCTCCTCGGGGGAATCCTGAGGGCCCCCTGGGCCAGGGGGAATTTCCAGCGGCACCCGACTTCTGCGGGACTTCTTTTCCGTCCCGAGCCATTGTTGTTCGGCCCCGGGGCCTTGCGACAGGCAGCGAAGGCCGAAGTCTGCGAAATCGCGCTGCTTCGAGCGATCCCCACCCAAGAGCGCGGGGCGGGATACGCAGGGAGCACCGGCCCACTTTGGGCCTGGCGGCCGCGGCATGCAGTCGCAGTTCGTCGAAGGCACGAGGCGGGATACCCAGGGAACACGGGCACGCTATGGGCCAGGTGGCCGTGGCACGCAGGGTGTGCGAGGCGTGTCGGGAGTTCTTTTTCTTACATCTCACAGCCCCAACCTGTCTCAGGCGATCGCAAACATGGATCAAGGGGGCGTGGATTAGCGACGGGTCCCGTTCCCATAGGAAATCGCGGATTCCCGCCGCCGAGCGAGGCGGCACCGGCCGCATTTTGGGGAGGGCACCTCCCCCGCTCCGTGGGTTTGGCGACCGCGCGCCAAGTCCATGGATCGCTAATCCATGTTTGCGCGCCCCCGACTGTCGGGTGGGGATGTGTTCATTAACGGGCGAAGAACGGTATAACATAAACTTTTTCGCCGTCGGGGACACCTTCCCCAGGGCGGCTGGACAGTTTATACCCTTACGGTGCCACCGTAGGGGTATAAACTTTCCAGCCGCCCAGGGGCAGGTGTCCCCGACGGCGAAAAAGTTTATTGTATACCGTTCTTCGCCCGTTAAGTTCAATGCGTTTGAGGTCCAGGCCGATGGTGCCACGCGCGGGGCGCAGCCTGCCGAACGTGCTCCGTCCAGCGCAAGCCCTGGGCCGCTGACGGCACGCGCGGGCAGGCCCCCCGGGTCTGCCTGCTGGGCCACAGCCTCGGCTGCGCCGCCTCGGCGCAGCTGGCCGCGTCGCTGCGGACTGGGGCCGCCCTCGGGGATGTTCGGACGCAACTCCCGGGAGGTCCGAAATCTGGCTTGATCCAGCACAATCCCGCTTGCTCCCGCTGGATCCCGCCGAATCCGGCTTCATCCTGCTTAGTCCGAGGCCCACTCCGGCGTCACAGCTCCCGAATGGGGCCTAAGCCTCCTTGACCCTTCCGACGAAAACCTCCCAGTAGTTGCCTCCTAAGGGAGGGGGGGGGGGCGTCCCCGCCCGCCGGCGATGGCGGCGCCACTTGTTTCGGGATCGCTGCTGAGGAAGAGGGTGCCTTCCCAGGCATTCCAGGCCTTCCAGATGGGGTCGGAGCAGATGGGTTCGGAGGATCGCGCCAAAACGGCGATGCATCGGCGATGCGGCGCGATGTGGAGTGATTTTCTCAACGACCACATCGCCGATGCATCGCCGACGTCACCGATGCGGCGGGATCCTCCGACCCCATCTACTCGGACCCTATCTCGGGAACCTCTAGACATGCTCGCGTTGTGAAAAATGTCTGCCTTTCCAGACACGCTCCCTGAACACGACGGAACGTTGTTGGCAGTTATCAGTATTCGGAAGCCCTCGCCGAACCTCCGGACTGTCAAAACAATTCGGGTCAAAACAAGTCGGGGTGAAAGTGCGGCCTTGAGGAAAGGGCTTGGACTTCTGGGGGGCCCGTATTGGAAAAAGTCAAGGCATCGGATGTTTGGGTTCGGAAGTTCTCTTTGGCCCTCGGAGGTTTCCGAGCCCTGTGGTGCTTTCCGTCAGGTGCGCCTTCTCGAGGAGCGTCTGGGGGGGCCGGCATCGTCGCGAATGGCCACCTGAAGCCCGAGTTGCGGTTCGGAAAAAGTTCAGTTGGCACTTCGCGTCGTGAAGGCGTCACTACGTCAGAGCCCCGAATCATCAGGGGTAACTCGGGTCAGGGCTGACTCGGCTTCGTTTTACGGGAATCCGAACCCCAGTTACCCCGGGCCCGAGTCACCCCGGATAATTCGGGCGTCCAGAGCCCCAAATCATCAGGGGTAACTCGAGTCAGGGCTAACTCAGGTTCGTTGTTCGGGAATCCAAGCCCGAGTTACCCCGGGCCCGAGTTACCCTGGCTAGTTCAGGCGCCCAACTAAGGAAGGTTTTTGGGAATCTGTCTGCCCTTGGCACCCCGGCAAGGCCTGGGGCCCTCGGACAACGGCTCGCGGATGTAGGGGAAGGTGTCGCCTCCGGTAAAAGCACGTCGCCGTGAGGCAAACATGTCTTGACGGGAACGGGTGCTCAATGGCAGTCACCCTCTTCGGGACGTTGGGGCTCTCCCGGGGCTTTCAAACATCGATTTCGGGTGAAAAGTTGGTCCTGGGGAAAGCGTCGCTTCCTTCAAACGCTTTTCATACCAAGGCACTACAGAAGCCTAATTAGCCATGAATGTTATTGTGTGTTCTCGATTGCGATACTCATCTGATTGTGTCAGGTGCGCCTCTCGCCGACAGAAGTACAATGGCTAGGGGAGCGAAGGGGACAGAGGATACCGTAGAGCATTTGGGCAACAGGCAGCGACTGCAACCGCACAGTGGTGGCGATAGTGGACATTTGTGTATCGCCGATGAGTTCTGTTTCTGATGTCAGCTTGTGATTAGCAAAAGGCCAGACCCCCCGGGGTTGATGAATAGACCCCCCCGGGGTTGATGAATAAACACGCGCGCCAGGGTGGAGGAGGAGAGAGGAGGGGGAGGGAGGAGAAGGAGGAACAGGCGGAGAATGAGGAAGAGAAGGAGGAGACGGAGGAGAGGGAGGAGGAGGAGGAGAAGGAGGAGGAGGAGGAGGATGCCCGAGCGACGAAGACAGCGGCCGCTGGAAACGGGGGACGGCGGCGACGACGGCAATTGAGGGGGGGGAGGAGGACTGCCCGCTTCGCTCGGGTCGGACGAAAAGCTGGGGAGATCAAAGGGAGGGGGTGCGAAGCCTGCTGCGCGCAGCTGGTTTCGGTCGCCCCGCCGAAAGGCCAAGCCTCGACGCATGGCCGCTCTAGGCGACGTGAGCTGCTTGGCAAATCCCCCCTTTGCTGCGCCCCACTTTCGTCCAGCCCGCCGTGCCCGCAGGCCCGCATCGGCTCGACAAAAACGGGCGCCCTGGCTCGCCCTTGCCTCCCGACCCCCCCTTGCCTTTTGTTGGCGGCCGGGCGTCTGCGCCGCCAATCACTGGCGCCGCCCCGCTGATTTTCAATTTGGCGCGCGCCACTTCGCGAGTCGCCCGAGCAGGGGAACTATGTTTGAAACACGCGCCCCCCACGGATTTGTTAATCACAAAGTGGCAGTACCCGAAGTACAGGTTGTGACCATTTGAAAGAACGTTGCGCTTTGCAGTTTATCGTCGTGCTTGTTTTTGTTCCCCAGCACCCTGTGGTGTTGGATCCTCGTTTTGAAGAGACAGCGCCCCGCGTCCCTCCCCCCTCCTCCTCCCTCCCTCCTCCCCCGTACCACACCCATTTCGGCAGACGACACGCTTCGTGGCCCCATTCGGAGCCCCACCTGAGGCCCCAGTGGGAAAATTGACATGGCGGCCTCGGGCCAGTTCGGCGCACCCCTCACGAGGATCGTGGCCCCATAGGAGCTCCACCGAAGGCCCCAGTGGGAAAGTTCGCATGGCGGCCTCGGGCCAGTTCGGCGCACCCCTCACGAGGATCGTGGCCCCATAGGGAGCTCCACCGAAGGCCCAGTGGGAAAGTTCGCATGGCGGCCTCGGGCCAGTTCGGCGCACCCCTCACGAGGATCGTGGCCCCATAGGGAGCTCCACCGAAGGCCCCAGTGGCAGGGTTCGCATGGCGGCCTCGGGCCAGTTCGGCGCACCCCTCACGAGGATCGTGGCCACATAGGGTGCCCCACGAACGGTTATTTACCTGCATATGGTTAGGTCCTTCGCCAGGCTGGTGTTCATGTCTTGGTTGAGTTGCTTAGCTTGGTGCTTCCCGTTTGCATTCACATTGGCACACATCTGCGTATCACAAGACGTATACACTGGACTCTTTCGTTTCTTGGCTGACGAATGGGAAAAAGAGAGAGAGAGAGAGAGAGAGAGAGTTAGACTGGATAAAGATGAGATGCGTAATAACGTATTGTAATGGCCTCTGGCCCATGCCGCCCATCCAGGGGGGGTCCGGGAGCTTGTGCGACAAAAATGTGCGCAGCGGGCTCTTACCCTGCCTCGCTTTTTTAACAACAAATATGTTTGAAAAGCTGAGGTGGGGCTATGCGAGGATTTTCGGAGACGCCTACGGCGAATACCGCCGCCACATGCCTTTGAAATCGCCCATGTGGCCGAGCGTTGTGGCACGAGCTCTGCCAAGCTATCCGACCATGCGTCCCCCAACCGTTGTGGAAGCCCTTCGGGGAACACAAGGGAGGATGCGGTGGCAGATAGGAGGGGAGGAGGAGGAGGAGGAGGGAAAGAAGGAGGAGGAGGAGGAGGAGGAGGAGGAGGAGGAGAAAGAGGAGGAGGAGGAGGAGGAGGAGGAGGAGGAGGAGGAGGAGGAGGAGGAGGAGGAGGATGGGGCATCTTGGGGGCCTCTGCGGGCACGCTTGGGACCTCCTGGGAGCTTCCTGGGAGCCTCTTGGAGGCATCTTGGGGGCCTCCTTGGACCTCGTGAGGGCCTTCGGGGGCTTCTCGGGGGCCTCTCTGTGGCCGTCTCCGGGCATTCCCGTGCGGCGACGCCGGCCCCGAAGTGCCCCTTTAGAGGGCAGTTTTCTGCATTCCCCATTGAGGTCCCCCCCCGTGGCCACCCGGCCGACCAGACCCAGGGTAAAACGACACGAAGATCGAGACAAAATCGGATCGGGATAACTCGAAATCCTTGAGAATCGGCGGGTTTGGAGGATGTATTGGGCGCCGCGGCCGCTCCAGAGCGTTCCGGAACGCTCTGAGAGCGCTCCGGAACGCTCTGGAGCGATTTATCCCGATCCTAGCCCTGTTTTACAGGGCGGAGCTGACAAAACCACGAGCGCATGAGGCAATTCGTGCACAGTCGATTCAAGAGCTGTCCCAGCGACGGACACCATCGTTGGAGTTGTGAATGCAGTGTTGTGGCGCCCGTTTCGGTGGAGCTCCCCTATGGGCCGTCCAAAATGGGCGGCGCCGCCATGTGGACCCTGCCACTGGGGCCTTCGGTGGAGCTCCCTATGGGGCCACGAACCGGGTGAGGGGTGCTCCAAAATGGGGCGGCGCCCCCGTGTAGGCCCTGCCACTGGTGCCTTCGGTGGAGCTCCCCAGGGAGCCACGAAACATGTGAGGTGATGGGTGCGCCAAAATGAGACGGCGCCAGCATGTGGACCTTGCCATTGGGGCCTTCGGTGGAGCCATCCACGGGGCCACGAACCGTGTGAGGGGTGCGCCAAAATTGGGCGGCGCCCCCATGTGGACCTTGCCACTTGGGCCTTCGGTGGAGCTCCCCGTGGAGCTACAAACCGTGTGAGGGGTGCGCTACAATGGGCGGCGCCGCCATGTGGATCCTGCCGCTGGGGCCTTCGGTGGAGCGCCCTACGGGTCCACGAAGCGTTGCACTGGGTGCTCCGAAACACAGACATGTGGAGGGCAGAGGCAGGGATGGGAGGGTGGGAGGAGGAGGGGGAGGAGGTGAGGTGAGGAGGGACGCGGGGCGCTGCCTTTCAAAACGAGGACCCAACACCACAGGATGGTTGGGAACAATATCGGCGCGCGCGCGCGCCGCATGGAAGAGACAGGAGGAGGAGGAGGAGGAGGAGGAGGAGGAGGAGGAGGAGGAAGCGAAGCACGGGGGAGGGGGGCCTGGCGCGCAATTCACCGCCTGGCCGGGGCCGGGCGGCGGGCGCCGCCCCCCTGCGGGCAGCGGGGGTGTGCCCAGGATACCCCCAGCGCACATGGTGATCTCCGCCCCCTTCTCGGACATCCCGACCATGGAGGGGGCGGGGAGGCGGGTCAGGGGCAGCGTTGGGTGACCCAGCTCTCTCTCACTCTCTCTCTCTCTCTTTATTCTCTCTCGCTCTCCCTCTCCCTCTCTATCTCGCTCCCTCTCTCTCTCTCTCTCTCCTCTCCCCTGTCCACCTCTTCTGGGGCGGGGAGGGGAGCGCGGGGAGCCACAGGCAAGGCGGGTGGCCCTCGGGCCGCGGGGGGGGTGGAGGTGCAGATCGTAGGCAGGCCGGGCAAGCCAGGGCGAGGCACAGCTGCCAGGGGCAACGGTTGCGTTAGAGGGGGGGGGGGGGGGTAAAACAGGGCTAGGATCGGGATAAATCGCTCCAGAGCGTTCCGGAGCGCTCTCAGTGCGTTCCGGAACGCTCTGGAGCGGCCGCGGCGCCCAATACATCCTCCAAACCCGCCGATTCTCAGAGATTTCGAGTTATCCCGATCCGATTTTGTCCCGATCTTCGCGTGGTTTTAGGGGGGGGGGACAGGCTCAGGGGGGGGGCGTGTCGACCCCCAGGGAAGGGAGAGGCTCAGGGCGGTGACAGGCTCCAGAGGGGGTGATGGGCTCAGGGGGGGCAGGCTCAGGAAGCAGAGGGGTCGTGGGCCATGATCAGGGGCAGCCTTCGGGGGGAAGGGTAGCCTCAGAGGTGGATGCATCGACCCCCCGTCGCCCACTCATCGCCCGTCGGGGCCCGATAGCCCACCTCGCCCAGGGGCGTGCGGTGTCGCCATCGGGGGCCTACTGGCGATGTATCCATCGATTCCAGGTCCGTGCTTCCCCCCCCCCGAGCCGGTTCCCCTCCATCGTCCCCTTTTCAGTCGTTCCCTGTCATGCCTTCCCCCACTCCTCCTCCTCCTCCTCCTCCTCCTCCTCCTCCTCCTCCTCCTCCTCCTCCTCCTCCTCCTCCTCCTCCTCCTCCTTTGACGCCTCCCATGCATAATTGTCACATGCAGATCTGTTTGCCGATGTCTTCCAATGCAGGCGCCTCGGCGCCCACTCCGCCGCGCCTTCATGGCGCCACACGCGCGGAGCCGAGTCCGAGCCGAGCCGAGTCCGTTCCCTTTCAGTGGGGCAGGCAATCCGCGCCGCCTCGGAGACGCCGAGGCGGCTTGCTTGTCCCAGTGTTCGCGTGGGCGCTTCCGGCGGCCAGCGTCGGGTCAGGACGTCGGAGGAGCCGCGCTGCGGAACAAAGAGCGCGTCGTCGGATGTTGGTCACGCAGTGGCGAAGCGTCCTGGCTCGCCTATATCGGAGTTTGATAGACCTCCTTCCCTGATACGTCGATCAGTGAATTCGACGTTTTCGGTTCGCGAGAGGGCGTCGCGGCCGTTATTTTTGCGGGTCCAGGTCCGTCGGTTTCGGTCCCACGCCGTTTTCACTAAAGGGAGGTTTACTAAAGGAAGGTTTGTCCACCGCCGACTATAGGCCCAACAAATAGTGTTCTTAGAACATATATGGCTGAGACTGTCTTGCTTTAGCACATCGGGCTTATGTTATAAGAGCTGTGCATGTCTTATTAGAGCACGTTTGTGTATTACAAACACGTCGCGGTATGCCTGTAGGAAGGCTGAGACGGCCGGTCCCAGCTCAAGTTTGGCATTTTTTTCTTGAGCTGTTCGTATGTTCCCAGAGTCCAGCAGTGGCGAGGCTTCCTGGCTTCCCTACAGGCCCACCGAAGAATGTTCTAAGAACCGATCGTGGTTTGCACGAGCTGTTCTTTGAACATTTCTGGCTGAGACCGCCTTGGTCGAATGCATCGGGCTGATGTTCTAAGAACATTTCTGTTCTTCCGAGAGCTGCTTTCTCTCTCAAGAGTAGTTCGCGGTAGGCCCATAGTCCGGAGGGACAGAAACACACAGACAGAATCACACAGACAGAAGTGGGGGGAATACAACAACCCAGAAAGTAGGGGAACATGTGTGGGGAAAACCTGGGTTTGGGATGTATTTGTTGGTGTGTCCCTGGGCCCCTTCACCTAGGCATGCTGGGAAGGCCGGTCCCTGCTCAATCAGGGTACTGCCTCAAAAAATGCTTTTCGGCGGCTGCGCCTCGTCGGGGGCGCTCATGGAGGGTCCGGGTCTTCCCGCACGGCCGCGGGAGGCCCGAGTCTGTGGCCCGAGGAGGAGGAGGAGGAGGAGGAGAGGAGGAGGAGGAGGAGGAGGAGGAGGAGTAGGAGGAGGAGGAGGAGGGAGGGCGGGGAGGAGGGGGAGGAGGAGGAGGAGGAGGAGGAGGAGGAGGAGGAGGAGGACGACGGGGAGGCGGAGGGGGTGGATGAGCAGGAGGAGGAGGCGGAGGAGGAGAGCCGCGCGGGTGGCAATTGACGCCAGAATGGAAAGTTGCGAGTGCGATGGTGCGCTGGACCCTCCTCCAGGGACGTCTTCGTTGGCCGAGGGTCCCCAGAGGAGTCCTCGGCCCCTCCTGTGGCTACGTATTGACCCACGGAGTCTCGATGGTGGAAGCAGCGCGGGGTGGACACTGGCGGCTTGCACAGCCTTCAAGGTGGCTGGTCCCTGAACACTGTTGAAGGACAGACAGCCCACCGACGGCCAAAGGAACCCGCGCCGATGACACCTCGAGACACGTTATTGCATGTTCACAAGAATTGGCAGGGGGAAGTGGAGAGGGAGGGAAGGAGGGGAGGGGACGAGGAGGAGGGGGAAGGGGGAGCAAGAGGGGGAGCAGGAGGAGCGGGAGCCGCGGAGATCGGGAAGGGCGGCAGGCGATGCAGGTGCTCGGAGGCCCCCCGCGGCTCCGCAGCTTGTCTCTCTCGGGGAGGAGCGCCGTCCACTCTCACGAGGATGAGGAGGAGTACGAGGAGGAGGAGGAGGAGGAGGAGAACAAGTAGGAGGAGGAGGAGGTGGAATGTGGAGGAGGAAGAGGAGAACGAGAAGGAGGAGGAGGAGGAGGAGGAGGAGGAGGTGGAAGGAGGAGGCAGGAGGACGACGACAACGACGACTGCGGTGGCGGCAACGGCGGCGGAGGCGGCGACGACGACGTCAATGTCGACTGCGACAGCGGCGGCGACGGCGACGGTGACGACAGCGGCGACGGCGACAGCGGCGGCGACGACGGCGACGACGGCCACGTCGACTACACTGGCGGGGTACCTCGAGTATCAAGGTGTTGGATTGTCCGAGCTCTCTTTCTGTTGGGCCTCCCGCGGAGTTCTGGTCGCCGCGAGGTTGGGCTAGCCGCGGGATTCTGGTCAGACTGCGCCATGGGACAGGAGGGTCAAGTAGAGAGAGAATGAGTACGAGGACGAGGAGGACAGGGACGAGGAGGAGGAGCAGGTGGAGGAGGAGCGGGAGGAGGAGGAGGAGGAGGAGGAGGAGGAGGAGGCAGTCGGAGAAGAAGCATGACGACGGTGAACGACGACGACCGGGACGAGGACGAGGAGCAGGAGAACGACGACGAGCACGACGACGACGACGACGACAACGGCGACGACAACAACGATGAGGAAGGGGAAGAGGAGGAAGGAGAGGAGGAGGAAGGGGAAGAGGAGGAGGAGGAGCAGGAGGAGGAGGAGGAGGAGTGGAGGACGCACGCTACGGTCCCAACTGACCCAAGTTCGCCTAACGCAGAGGGATGAAAAGGAGGAGGAGGAGGAGGAGGAGGAGGAGGAAAAGGGGGAGGGGGAGGGGGAGGGGGAGGGCAGGAGGAGGACAACCAATATAGGTGCGCGCGTCATATCTGACGTCCTCCCCCTCCATCCCATCACTTACCATGGTGTAGATATCCTCTCTACGCGCACCGTCGGATGTCGAGCAGGGAACTGGTCGAGAGAGGGTACGTGATGCCTGGTAGAGCATGGCATGGCATGGCGTAGAAGAGCACGGCAGAGCGCAGCATGCCATAGCATGGCGTGGCATTGCGCATTGAAGCATTGCATCACAATGCATTACAACGCAAAGCATGGCATGGCACCAGGCTCCTCGGAGGGTAAGTGGATCGTCTTCGAGACGTCTGGGCCGGTCTGGAGTCGTGGCTCCATGTCTAGCTCCTTGGGCTCCCCAAAAACCTCCACACAAGGCGGGTCTGATGGACAGGACCCATTGGCTCTGCTTTCAACACCGCCTTCTCAAAGCAGAAACAGTGCTCCCGCTTGATAATTCCTGAAAGCGACGACGCCCAAATGTGTGGGGGGGTTCTGCGGCCCAAGAAACAACGAATCGACACCGAATGTGTAACCAAGGAAGGCCAGCGCTGCAGCGGAGCACGATTTGGAACGAGCGGAAGCGCGGAAAGAAGGCCAGCGTTGCAGCGGGAGAACGATAGCCCGAAAATGAGGCCAGCGCTTCAGCAGGAGCAACAGTCTGAAAAAAAGGATAATCAAACTCCTGGTAATCCTGTGTGCAAAAAACCGTGCGCGGAGGGGGTCAGACATCTTCCAGACGTCATCATGGGAGAGAGGAGAGTACTATTCATATTGCGTAATTGTGGATGCGGGGGAGGGATTTCCCCCCCCCTCTCATCTTCCTCCCCCTCCTCCCCTCTTTCCGCGAGACGTTCCCCCCCCTTCCGCCCCCACCTCTCATGGGAAATCGCAAACGTCGGCTGGCCTCGGCACTGTGCTGGCAGCAGCGTCCGGCGGCCGGTGCGGCTCGCTGAAGGCCAAACGAGTGTGAAAGAACGCAAGCAAAACGAGGAGTGGGGATGCCCGAAGGGGCAGTCCTCTGCCAGCCTTGCTGTCGGAGCCGCTTCGGCCAAGGAAGGAACGTGAGTCGGGACGAGGGGAGGACCGTGGATGAAGAAGGCAAGGAAGGAGCAGGAAAACGAGGAGGAGGACGAGGAGAAGGAGGAGGAGGAGAAGGAAGAACGAGGAGGAGGAGGAGGAGGAGGAGAAGGACGGAGGAGGAGGAGGAGCAGCAGAAGCAGCAGAGGGAGGGTGGGCAGGAGTTGCAAGAGCAGCTGCACGAGGAGGAGGAGAAAGGGAAGGGAGAGCTCTCTGCTATGCCTGCTGCTGGAGGCCCTTTCGTTGTCGTCGTCCTCCTCCTGGGGGGCTCGCTGGGGACGCTCCACCTCCCCTGGGTGGCTCCCGAACGGTGTGGTCACCACACCGCGTGTTGAGTCAGGTGGGATTTTGTGGTCGCCTCCCGATTTTAGGACTCGGCTGGTTCCCACAGGACACTCATGCAACCGGGGACCTCACCACAAGATCCGTCACCTCTCTGCATTGTAGCGTCACCGCCTTGCACGCGCGCGCGCCTGCGAAGGCGGCCGGGTGCTGCCATGAGAGGTTTGTTTTCCCTTCGGCCTGGGTCAGGGGCTGCGGC
>CAUYUJ010022359.1:496966-569466 GCA_963575745.1 Prorocentrum cordatum
TGCGTTGATTTTCTCTATCCGCGGACTAGTGGGTGGTGGTGCGCGTGCGTGCGTGCGTGCGTGTGTGCGTGGTTGTGGTGCTGGTGCTGGTGCTGGTGCTGGTGCTGGTGCTGGTGCTGGTGCTGGTGGTGCTGCTGCTGCTGCTGCTGCTGCTGCTGCTGCTGGTGGTGCTGGTGGTGCTGGTGGTGCTGCGCGTGTGCTGTGGCATGGCACGGGAAATGACGCCAGCGCTGCAGCGGGAGCACGAGTCGAAACGGGCGGAAACGCGGAAATGAGGCCAGCGCTGCAGCGGGAGCACGATTCGGAACGAGCGGAAGCACGGAAATGAGGCCAGCGCTGCAGCGGGAGCACGATTCGGAACGAGCGGGGCCCGAAAATGAGGCCGGCGCCTCGGCGAGAGCAGCATTTTGAAAAAAACACAAGCGGAAACCCGTTTCCCGGGAATCCTGTGTGTAAAAAAACAATACGCGGGGGGTTGTCGGATATCTTCGGGACGCCATCAGGGGAAGTGGGAGAGTATTTTCATATTGTGCAATTGTGGAGGAGGGGGAGGAGGAGGAGGAGGAAAGAAGGAGGATGAAGAAAAAGTCTTGCTACGGCTATCTGGACCTTGGCGTAGCTATTCCTGCATTCGAATGCGCTGTCGTGCTGCTCCTCGTCAAGGCAGGCGGGTGGTCGTGGGAGGACGGGATTTCTAACTATGGGGTAGGGTATGGAGACCGTCTGGCATGCCCTGCACGCCGTCTCTGCCGACCTCCCGCGCCTGAGATGTCGAGGAGGCACTGCACCTATTGCCTGGCCCTGTCCAAGCCTAGACTATCTGACGCTTCGGGTCCCCGAGGCACAGTAGCCAGCCTCAGGAAAAAAGGAGGAGGAGGACTAATAATAAAAACTAGAATAATAACAACAACAACAACAACAACAACAACAACAATCATTTTACCCGAACGCGTGGTGTTCTCCCCAGTGCCAGGGTTTTCATACGACACCAGGCAATACCCCCACTCGTGGGGGGGCATTACAAGCTCTACCAAATATCCAAACGACTCTTCGCGACCACCCAAACCCAGCTTCCCGCCCTATGACGTTGGGACACTTCACTTCGTGGCGTGCGGACGACCGTGGCTACTACACTGGCGTGGGGTACACACCCACAGAACTTGGTCACTTATTCGGGGCGCGCATGTGCCCAGCATGGTGCAATTGTGCCATACAATACATAATACAGAGAGACAGAGAGAGAGACAGAGAGCAGACAGAGAGAGAGACAGAGAGAGCGGAGTTGGTCACGGCGTGCGCGCGCAAAAAACGAATGTGTCCCGCATGGTATTATTTGACAGGGATGATGGCCCTGGCAGGTGCGCAACCGTTGTCGCAGAAGTTCGAAAAAGTTGCTCGCAAAAGCCCGTTTGACAGAAATGTTTAAAAAGTGTTGGGTTTCCTACGAATCCGCAAGAGCGCGCGGGATGAGATTTTGACATTTTTTTGTTGAAAAACCATTGGTTTTTTGATGTTTTTATGTTAAAATCGCTCCGAACACTAAGCTTTTGGAAGGATTTCGTCTTGCGCGCGCGAATGTCCACTTTACCTTATTTTTTGCAAGGGATTCTTGAAATTTGATTATATTAGAACAAGAAATGTCATTTTATAGTGTTTTTTGCAAGGGAAAGCGGGGGGGAACAAAACAACCGGATCTGGATCACATCGAATTACCTGAGGCTTCCTCACGAAAATGATGAAAATGTAGCTGCGGCCTAGGCGGCGCAGGGGGGCCGTGCACCAGGGGGCCCAACAATAATTATTCTTTAGAATTAATAATGTTCAACAACAATCATTTAAGACTGGGGACACTCCGTTCTCACCAGTGCCAGGGTTTTCATAGGAGGCGGGCAATACCCCCACTTTGTGGGGGGGCCGGTTCAAGCTCTACCAAATTTCCAAACGACTCTTCGCCACCACCCACACCCAGCTTCCCGCCCTATGACGTTCGGACACTTCACTTCGTGGCATGCGGACGACCGTGGCTACTATTCAGGGCCCCGCGGCCGACGACGACGGCGTGCGCGCGCGAAGAAAAAACGAATGTGTCCCGCATGGTATTATTTGACAGGGATGATGGCCCTGGCAGGTGCGCAACCGTTGTCGCAGAAGTTCGAAAAAGTTGCTCGCAAAAACCCGTTTGACAGAAATGTTTAAAAAGTGTTGGTTTTCCTACGAATCCGCAAGAGCGCGCGGGATGAGATTTTGACATTTTTTTGTTGAAAAACCATTGGTTTTTTGATGTTTTTATGTTAAAATCGCTCCGAACACTAAGCTTTTGGAAGGATTTCGTCTTGCGCGCGCGAATGTCCACTTTACCTTATTTTTTGCAAGGGATTCTTGAAATTTGATTATATTAGAACAAGAAATGTCATTTTATAGTGTTTTTTTGCAAGGGAAAACGGATTACAACAAAACAACCGGATCTGGATCACATCGTTTTACCTGAGGCTTCCTCACGAAAATGATGAAAATGTGGCTGCGGCCTAGCGCGGGGGGGGGGGCGTGCACCAGGGGGCCCAACAATAATTATTCTTTAGAATTAATAATGTTCAACAACAACAACAATTACTAGCACGTGGGGACACACCGTTCTCACCAGTGCCAGGGTTTTCATAGGAGGCGGGCAATGCCCCCACTTTGTGGGGGGGCCGGTTCAAGCTCTACCAAATTTCCAAACGACTCTTCGCCACCACCCACACCCAGCTTCCCGCCCTATGACGTTCGGACACTTCACTTCGTGGCATGCGGACGACCGTGGCTACTATTCAGGGCCCCGCGGCCGACGACGACGGCGTGCGCGCGCGAAGAAAAAACGAATGTGTCCCGCATGGTATTATTTGACAGGGATGATGGCCCTGGCAGGTGCGCAACCGTTGTTGCAGAAGTTCGAAAAAGTTGCTCGCAAAAGCCCGTTTGACAGAAATGTTTAAAAAGTGTTGGGTTTCCTACGAATCCGCAAGAGCGCGCGGGATGAATTTTGACATTTTTTTTTGAAAAAAAAACCATTGGTTTTTTTTATGTTTTTATGTTAAAATCGCTACGAAAACTAAGGTTTTGGAAGGATTTCGTCTTGCGCGCGCGAATGTCCACTTTACCTTATTTTTTGCAAGGGATTCTTGAAGTTTGGTTATGTTAGAACAAGAAATGTCCACTTTAGCTTATTGTTTGCAAGGGAAAACCGATCGTAACAACACAACCGGATCTGGATGACATTGTTTTACCTGAGACTTCCTCACGCAAATGATGAAAATGAGGCTGCGGCCTAGGCGCGGCGGGGGGGTCGCGCACCAGGGGCCCCAACAACAATTATTCTTAAGAAGAAATAATGCTCAACAACAACAACAACATCAGCAACAACAACAACAGCAACAACGACAACAACAACAAGAAGACGAAGAAGACGAAGAATACGAGGAGGAGGCGGAGGAGGATAAGAAGGGGGATGGGGGAATGAGGAAGAAGAGGAGGAAAAGGAGGTGGAGGAGGATAGGAGGAAGGAGGAGGGGGGTGGAGGGGAGGAAAGGGAGGACGAGAGGGAAGAGGAGGGAAAGAGGGCGAGGAGGAGGAGGAAGGAGGAGAGAGAGGAGGAGGAGGAAGAGGAGGCGGAGCAGCACAGGGAGGAGGAGGAGCAGCATGGGGGAGCAGCAGCACCACCCGGCCCGCGCCAGGCCTGCTGCCCGAGCCGCTGCGGCCCTGCTTCCCGCCCGTGCTGCACTGGCTGGTGCCCCACCAGTGGCGCAACCACGCCCGGGTGCCGGAGGCCGCCAAGGCGGCGGGCGGACGCCAGCGATATGCGGCCCGATCAAAATCGCCTCTTCCTCCTCCTCACCCTCATCCTTCGCCTCCTCCTCCCCTCCTCCTCCTCCTCCTCCTCCTCCTCCTCCTCCTCCTCCTCCTCCTCCTCCTCTCTTCCTACTCCTCCTCCTCCTCCTCCTCCTCCTCCTCCTCCTCCCACCTCCTCCTCCCTCCTCCGCCTCCTCCCCCTCCTCCTCCTCCTCCTCCACCCCATCCTCCTCCTCCTCCTCCTCCCTCCTCCTCCCCTCCGCCTCCGCCCCGCCCTCCTCCTCCTCCTCCTCCTCCTCCTTCCCTCTTCCTCCTCCCCCTCCTCCTCCTCCTCCTCCCTCCTCCCTTTCCTCCCCCTCCTCCTTATCCGCCCCTCCTTCTCCTCCTCCCTCCTCCTCTCCTACTCCTCCTCCTCCTCCCCTCCTCCTCCTCCTCCTCCTCCTCCCCTCCTCACTCTCCTCCTCACCCTCCACCTCCCCCTCCTCCTCTCTTCCTCCTCCTCCTCCCACTCCTCCTCTCCTCCTATTCTCTCCTCCCTTCTCCTTCTCCTCCTTCTCCTCCTTCTCCTTCTCTCCTCCCTCCTCCTCTTCCTCGTTCTTCTCCTCCTCCCCCTCCTCCTCCTCCTCCTCCTCCTCCACCTCCTCCTCCTCCTCCTCACCCTCCACCTCCTCTCTCCTCCTCCTCCTCCTCCTCCTCCTCCTCCTCCTCCTCCTCCTCCTCCCCATCCCCCTTCCCCTCCACCTCCACCTCGTCCTCCTCCTCCTCCCCAGAAATCGATCCTCATCGCTGGCCTCGGGGCTCAAGAGACGGGGGTCAATGCAAATGTGGGTCAGGCAGAGTGCCGGACCTTTCAGGATCCTGCAAAGCCAGGGGCGCATTGACCCTGGCTTGCATGCAGGATCCTGCAGGACCTTGCAGGACGCAGGATTCCGCAAGGCCCGCCTGACCCGGGTTTGGATCGACCTTGGTCAGTAGATGCCCGAGGGCCGAGGTACAAGATTGAGGTCGGAGCGGGGAGAGTACCCTAATTTGTTTCGCGTGTGTGTCTGTGTGTGTGGGTGTGTGTGTGTGTGGGTGAGTGTGGGTGTGTGTGTGGGTGTGTGTGGGTGTGTGTGTGCGGGTGGGTGGGTGTGTGCTTGTGTGTGTCTGTGTATGTCTGTGTGTATCTGTGTGTATCTGTGTGTGTGTGTGTCTGTGTGTGTGTCTGTGTGTGTGTGTGTCTGCGTGTGTGTCTGTGTGTGTGTGTCTGTGTCTGTGTGTGTCTGTGTTTGTGTCTGTGGGTGTGTCTGTGGGTTTGTCTGTGTGTGTTTGTGTGTGTGTGGCTCTGTGTGTGCTCCTGTGTGTCTGTGTGTGTGTCTGTGTGTGTCTGTGTGTGTGTGCTGGTGTGTGCGTCTGTGTGTGTCTGTGTGTGCCTGTGGGTGTCTGTGTGTGTGTCTGTGGGTGTGTCTGTGTGTGTGTGTCGGTGTGCCTGTGTCTATGTGCCTGTGCCTGTGTCTGTGTGCCTGTGTGTGTGCCTGTGTCTGTGTGCCTGTGTCTGTGTGCCTGTGTCTGTGTGCCTGTGTCTGTGTGCCTGTGTCTGTGTGCCTGTGTCTGCGTCTGTCTCTGTCTCTGTGTGTGTGTGTCTGTGTGTGTGTCTGTGTGTGTGTCTGTGTTTGTCTGTGTGTGTGTGTCTGTGTGTGTGTGTCTGTGTGTGTGTCTGTGTGTGTCTGTGTGTGCCTGTGTGTGTGTGTCTGTGTGTGTATGTGTCTGTGTGTGTGTCTGTGTGTGTGTCTGTGTGTGTCTGTGTGTGTTGGATGTTCTCGTGCATCCATGGGGAGGGTGCCCTTGGATGGTCTCTGTGTTTTGGCCCGTGGATGGTCTCTGTGTTTTGGGAGGACTTTCTTCTCTCACAGGTCCGGCTGTATTCGGCACGGTCGGAAGGGGTACGGAGAGAACGGGCACGGGGACCGACAGCACTTCGTGCCCCTGTTGAGCACGGCCCTTTGTCGGCGCCGCCGCGGCCGTTGCCCTCTCGAGGCAGAAGGCCGCCTGCCCAAGAGCGGCCGCTGTCGGTTTTGGACAGCATTTGTTGTTGGTCACTGTACCCATTTCAGCGCGACTCATGGTCGATTCAAGTTCGGTTCGAGGCGACGGACGGTGCAGCCTCAACGCGTGAGTGGAGCGAGTGGCTCCAGGAAAGTCCCCAGAACAAGAGTCTAAGCCACGTCGTGTCGTCGGCCGTGCACAGACCCTGACATACGACGATCTGTTTTTTATCCGGGCGGTCTCCTTAAATGTCCGCTCCTGGGGGGCGTTGTCGGGCCCTGGGGCCATCAAAGCGCGAAAAAATCCGCCCGGGGAAGGGCTCGGGACTTCTGGGGCCGCGGGTTGAAACAAAAACAGATCGGCGTATGTCAGGGATGGGTGCGACATGCGGCGACAGCTACGAGGACGACGATAGCGACGACGACGGCGGCGGAGGCGATATGGTGGCCCCAGCTACCAGGACGACAACCGTCAGAAGGATCAGACATAATGTCAGTAGTGCGTTCCAATATTAGTTAGGTGTCCCAGATTCTCGAGATTCCGTATGACTCCGCAGCTTCTCCAGAAACGAGAGCCGTTAGATATTCCGGAACGAGGCGGGGGAGGAGGAAAGGGAGGAGGACAAGGAGGTGGGAGTGCAGGGGGGGTTCTCATTTGTTATGCCAGGCCGGCTGGCGCGTCAGCATCATCCATGGCCAGAAGGACGAGTTGGTGCCTTTCTTCATGGGTCAGGCACCTCATTCTGCTCGTCGCAGTCGTACTGTTTCGTGGAAGATGGCGACGTGAGTTTTTTTAGTAGTTTTCTAACTCCTGCGGCCCTCACTGGGCCCTGGGACCGTCAAACAAATGTTCAGGGTAAAGATTTGGTACCGCGGAAGCGGTCCAGGGGGTACACCTTGTGAAACATCACGTCGTCGAGGTTCTGGGAACTGGGGAGGGTCGACAATCGAGCTTCGAGGACTTAGGGTTTAACACGTTGTCGGTCTTATCCGGGGCCTCCAGAGACCTCCGGGGTCTTTGGGCATTTCGGGAGGGAATCCGGATGGCCCAGGCATCCAAGGTGTTCGAACAAGCCGAGGGTTGTTGTCAATGTTCGGCGTCCAGAAGCCGTTCTTTGGCTCCGCGACAGTCACAGTCAGGAGGGGAAAAATACACTGACACACATTCGCGTTGATGTTGATGCAAAGATGGGAAACGATAGGAACTGCAGGGGAGCAGGAACATCCAGGAGATATTGACACATACCTTCAATCCGAGAAGTCGTCTCGATTGATGCGTGCCTCCCTGGGCCCCGCTGCACAGAGCGCTTCGAGATGAAAGGCCAGCCTCTGGGGAGGGGACGGGACATCTGCGGGGACCCCGCAATGAAATAATTAGTCACGCCGTCGGAGGTGTGGGCCCCCTGTGCCCCCGCTCCCGCTCCTCGCCCCCCCTCTGCTCCTTTATGTTCCTACTGTCTCTCGTCATGCCTGATCCCCGTCCTAGATGTTCCTCCTTCTCCTGGATGCTCCTCCTCATCTGTCTCCTCCTCTTCCTCCTCCTCTGTCTCCTCCTCTTTCTCATCCTCTTTCTCCTCCTCCTCCTCCTCCTCCTCCTCCGTCCTCCTTTTGAAAATCAGCCCTTGGTTGGAGCCAGTTGGGGGTCTGAGGTGTCCCAGCTATGGTTCTGGCCAGCAGGACGGGGGGCAAGGCTCAAGGTCTTGAGCTAGTGGCGTTTTTTTTGTTCTGCCTTTTTCTGCTTCCCGGGGCCTCTTCGGGCCGTGGGACAGCCAAAAACGCATCCCGGGTGAAAGATTGCACCAGATGGACCCCGGGAGGGGTCCGGGGACCTTTGATCCGATTCGACCTCATCCGCCCATCCCGACCGATGTTCTGGGATCGCAGCAAATTCAGACCTCCCGGCCGCCTCCGACCCCCTAGACCTCTCGGGGAGTGCACGTTGCCCAGATGCGTAAGGCGGGTTCAGCCGTGGCCACAGGGGAGGCCCCAGGAAGCGCCCCCCCGAGCAGAAAACACCGTGTCGAACCTCCAGAGGTCTCTGGAGGGCTTCCAGAGGGGTCTGGATGTCCACGGACGCCCCCAGAGGTCTCCAGCAAAGGCTCCTGGGAGGCCCCGGAGGTTGCAGGAGGCCGCCGGAGAGAGGTTCCCGGAAGGCCCCGAGGGTTCCAGCAGGCCTTCGGAGGTCGCCAGATGCTCTGCAGAGGTCTAGACAGAGGCAAGGACACCCAGTATGGCGCACTCTCGACCATCTAGAGGCCACCCGCGGGGGCGCGAAGATGATCGCGATTCGCGCGTCGCCCTAAATTTCGACCTTCAAGTTCTGATCTTCGATGATCCCACCCCGATCCTCGATCCTCATGTTCGAACCTGGATCTCGATCTTTGGGTGTTGACCCTCGTTGTTCGGACCCCGATACTCAATCCCCATCGCCTGTGGGCGCCGCCGCGTCCCGCAGATGCTGCACCACCTGGCGGCCGAGGCCGCCTTCGTCGGAGCGCCCCGCCGGGGATCGGCGACGACGGCGGCGACCGACGTCGTCCCAGACATCCGAAGTCTCCAAAAGACATATCCAGAGGCTCTTCCCAGATCTCCGACGGTAATTACAGTGGGTTCAGTCTGGGCGCTGCTCGATTTCGGCTTCCAAGTACGATCACAAATGGATCCGGGGCGAGAAGCTACCCCCCGGGGAAGGCGAAGGGTCGGGACTCGGGGCTCAAGAGACGGGGGTCAATGCAAACGGGGGTCAGCCAGCGCCAGATCTTGCAGGACCTTGCCGAGCCAGGGGTTCGCTGACCGGGGCCTGCGTGCAGGATCCTGCAGGATCTTGCAGAGACTGACTGACCCGGGTCGGGATTGACCCAGGTCAGTCGATCCCCGAGGGGGGTTGAAAATATCATAAAATTAGATCGGAAATATCATATGGGAATTTATCGTGTATCTATATATATACATGGGGCCACGTATTGAAAATACCATATCGGCGGATGTCAGGGTTCGCAGTGTTCTGCCTTCGCGGACGGCAGTGGACCTGGGGCGAGAGGGGTCGGCACCGTGGCGGGTATGTTCGGCTATTGGGGGCCAGGGTCGGGGCGTCCGCGCACTGGGAGAGAGATTTGAAGACGTCGGATGTCTCGGGCTGTCGCTGCCGCGTGGGATTTAGCGGCACCGCAACAGGTCCTCCTCCTCCTCCTCCTCCTCCTCCTCCTCCTCCTCCTCCTCCTCCTCCTCCTCCTCCTCCTCTCCTCCCTCCTCCTCCTCCTCCTCCTCCTCCTCCTCCTCCACCGCCTCCTCCTCCTCCTCCTCCTCCTCCTCCTCCAACGGGCACTTCGGAAATCTGCCGGGAGTTGCCGCTTCAGGGCCTCTTTCTGGCCGTGCAGCAGCGTTGCCGACGTCGGGGAGGGTTTGTGTTCGCTCGGTCGCTGGCCCAAGTGCACGTCAGTGGAGGCCTTGTCAGAGAGGCGCTGAGGTGTGTTTTACCAGGTTCTGGTTTTCTCGTCGCCACGGCTGAACGCAGCTTGGGAAGTTGGCCTGGATTAGCCCCAGGAGGAGGTCCCAGACGGCGGCGATGGTCACGACAACGACGAGCTCAAGGAAGACGAGGAAGACGACGCCGACGACGACGAGATCGTGGAGTGGAGGAGGAAGAGGAGGAGAAGGAGGAGGATGAGAAGGAGGAGTTTGAGGAGGATTCGGAGTGGGAGAAAAGACGAGACACCGGAGGATAAAATGGACGACAAAGATGACGAGAACGATTATGACGACGAGAAGAAGGAGTTTGACGTGTCTCGCTCTTCTCGGGCCGCCAGGCGGTCTTTGTCAGCTCCCATAACTACAGGGATCGGACTGGAGGAGGGAGAACGACGGCGAGGACGACGACGAGCAGGGGAAGGAGGACTACGACGACGACGACGACGGCACGACGACCAGGAAAGGAGCCGGGACGGGGGAGCCGAGACCTCCGACGTCGTGTTTGTTTCAATGCGCCGGGACTGAAAGCCGCAACTGCTCATCGAGAGAAATTTGGACCTCTGGAAACGTGGAGCCTTCTGACAGTAAATACGCGCCTGCCACTGAAACCTGTGCATTTCACACGCAGGTGGTCTGTGGGCTCTGCTCTCGACCCCTCTCCGGCCGATGCTCCGGGGAGGGGGCCTGAGCTCAGGGGAGGCTGCAGCACCGCTCAACGATGTGCGAGGGGGCGCTCGCCGCTGAAGGCGAGGGGCGCCTCCCGCAGCAGAGACGAATGCTTGCGGGGACTGGCCCTGGCAAAAGCCAAATCTGCAGGGTGGGCCCCTTCTTCTTGTCTTCGGGGTCTGTGGGCTCTGCTCCGACCCGGAGCTCAGGGGAGGCTGCAGCACCGCTCCAACGATGTGCCGTCAGCCCAAACCTGCAGGGTGGGCGCCCTCTTTCTGCCTGTGTCCTTCAGATCTGGCTTCGGCTTCGGCCGTGGGTGCACCGTGCAGCGCCTTCGGGCCAGCTCGCACGGGTGCTTCCCTCCCCTCCCCTCCTCTTTGGGGAGCGGCCGGCGTGTCGCCTCGGAGGGCCGGCCTTTTCGGGGGATGGTCCGGCGATGGGGGTCTGGCGTGGGCCGCCCAAGGGCAACGAGTGCCAAAAGCATCTTGTCGTGATCTCAGATGACGCTGTTTTTTTCCCAACCCTCCTATGGTTGGGTACTCTTTTTGAATAGAGCAGTGTGGTCGCCCCGTCCTCCTTCTCCTCCTCCCCCCTCCTTCGCTCCTCCTCTCCTGTCTCTTGTGCTCCCCTCTCCTCTTCTCTCGTGCCGTCGGGCTGCGATCTGCGCAACTGTCGCCACTTTCGTGGGCTCCTGGGAGGCCCAGCGTAGGTGGGTCCCACGCGGATCACCTCGGTAGCTCGCCGCCCCCTGGGGGGCTTGCGATCTGCGCAACCGTCGCCACTTTCGTGGGCTCCTGGGAGGCCCAGCGGAGGTGGGTCCCATGCGGATCTTCTCGGTAGCTCGCCGCCCCCTGGGGGGCTTGCGATCTGCGCAACTGTCGCCACTTTCGTGGGCTCCTGGGAGGCCCAGCGGAGGTGGGTCCCACGCGGATCACCTCGGTAGCTCGCCGCCCCCTGGGGGGGCTTGCGATCTGCGACACCGTCGCCACTTTCGTGGGCTCCTGGGAGGCCCAGCGGAGGTGGGTCCCACGCGGATCACCTCGGGACCTCGCCGCCCCCTGGGCGGCTTGCGATCTGCGCAACCGTCGCATCTTTCGTGGGCTCCTGGGAGGCCCAGCGGAGGTGGGTCCCACGCGGATCACCGCGGTAGCTCGCCGTCCCCTGGGGGGCTTGCGATCTGCGCAATTGTCGCCATTTTCGTGGGCTCCTGGGAGGCCCAGCGGAGGTGGGTCCCACGCGGATCACCTCGGCACCTCACCGCGCCTTGGGGGGCTTGCGATCTGCGCAACTGCCGCCACTTTCGTAGGCTCCTGGGAGGCACAGCGGAGGTGGGTCCCACGCGGATCACCTCGAGACCTCGCGGTGCCCTGAGGGGTTGCGATCTTCGCAATCGTCGCCATTTTCGTAGGCTCTTGGGAGGCCCAGCGGAGGTGGGTCCCACGCGGACCACCACGAGACCTCGCGGTGCTTTGGAGGCTGCGATCTCTGCTATTGTCCCCACTTTCGTGGGTTCCTGGGAGGCCCAGCGGAGGTGGGTCCCACGCGGACCACCTCGAGACCTCGCGGTGCTTGGGGGGCTTGCGATCTGCGCGCAATTGTCGCCACTTTCGTGGGCTCCTGGGAGGCCCAGCGGAGGTGGGTCCCACGCGGATCACCGCGGTAGCTCGCCGTCCCCTGGGGGGCTTGCGATCTGCGCAATTGTCGCCATTTTCGTGGGCTCCTGGGAGGCCCAGCGGAGGTGGGTCCCACGTGGACCACCTCGAGACCTCGCGGTGCCTTGAAGGCTACGATCTGCGCAATTGTCGCCATTCTCGTGGACTCCTGGGAGGCCCAGCGGAGGTGGGTTCCACGCGGACCACCTCGAGACCTCGTGGTGCTTGGGGGGCTGCGATCTGCACAACTGCCGCCATTTTCGTGGGCTCCTGGGAGGCCCAGCGGAGGTACGTCCCACGCGGATCACCTCGGTACCTCGCCGCCCCCTGGGGAGCTTGCGATCTGCGCAATTGTTCGCTCGTGGGCTCCTGGGAGGCCCAGCGGAGGTGGGTCCCACGCAGATCACCTCGGGACCTCGCCGCCCCCTGGGGGGCTTGCGATCTGCGACACCGTCGCCACTTTCGTGGGCTCCTGGGGGGCCCAGCGGAGGTGGGTCCCACGCGAATCACCTCGGCACCTCGCCGCCCCCTGGGCGGCTTGCGATCTGCGCAACCATCGCCGCTTTCGTGGGCTCCTGGGAGGCCCAGCGGAGGTGGGTCCCACGCGGATCACCGCGGTAGCTCGCCGCCCCCTGGGGGGCTTGCGATCTGCGCAACTGTCGCCTCTTTCGTAGGCTCCTGGGAGGCCCAGCGGAGGTACGTCCTACGTGGATCATTCGGAGGTACGTCGTACGCGTTGTTTGTTCAACGCCCCTGTGTTTCCATTGTGTATAGTTGCCGTTCCTCTTCTTGCTGCGCTCTTCTGAAATCACTGTTGGGTACTCTTCTTGCGCACTGCGGGTCCTTCAGAATGCCAGACAGCATTGAGTGGTCCTGAGTATAATTGCCACATGTATAGAAAGGATTGGGTACGTCACAGGGTAATTCCCCAATCAGTGCTTGCACTGAAGGGGTCCTAGCGGAAGTTGAAGGATTTGGCGGAAATTTCCCACCGATTTTGGTAGCAGGCTGGGTTCCCGGGTTCCTGGCTCCGGGTTCCCGGGTTTCCGGTTATTGGCTCCGGGCCGATTTCGGTATCTTTTGGGTTCTTGGGCCCCCGGGTTCCCTGTCGATCTCCACAGCGACAACGATCCATTGATTGGGTTTTCTCTCTGGTGTAGTTTTTTATCCCCTGGCGCGAACGGGCGTGAGCGGGAGGGGGGGAGGGGGAGGGGGTGCGGTCGCGTCATATCTGACGTCCTACCCTGTCCTCCCATCCCTTACCATGGCGTAATTAGATCTCTTTATTCGCACAGTCGGATGTCGAGCAGGGCAATTATCCCGAGAGGGGCATAGCAGGGCGTAGAAGAGCACGGCAGGGAAAAGTATGTCATAACATGGCCTGGCGTTGCGTAGTGAAGAATTCCATCACAAAGCATTGACATCGCACAGTGGCACAGAACATAACATGGCATAGCATGGAGTTGAAGATCAAAGCGTAGCATGGCACAGCATCGCGTGGCACTGCGTAGTCAAGCCTCGCATATCTCAGCGTTGCAGCTGAAGGCATGACATCGCATAGCGGAACACCACAGCATTGCATTGCATGCCGTGGTATGGCACTGGAAATTCTAGGCTCTTCGCGTATCCCCACCAGCCCATCCAGAAACTATGTCCAGGCAAGTTGAGGTGATCAGGGAAGTGCGGGAGCAAAAAGGGGGACGACCGAACCGTGCGAAGGAGGGAGGAGGAGACCGAGGAGGCTGGATGGATGGATGAGGGAGTGGGGAGAAGGAGAATGAATAGGATGTGAAGGAGGAGGAGCAGGAGGAGGAGGAGGAAGAGAAGGAGTAGGAGGAGGGAGGAGGAGCAGGAGGAGGAGGGCAAGCAAAAGGGCCAGAGGCCTGTTGGATGCCTCTCGGAGCCTCGTATGGTATCTCTTGGGCGCTTCTTGGTGGTCTCTTGGGACGTCTTGGGGTTCTCTTGGCGGGGCTCTTTGGCGTCTTGGGTGCCGCGGGGGGGCCTCTTGGGGCCGCTTGGGGTCCTCTTGGGGGCCTCCTGGGGGCCTCTTGGGTGCCTCTGAGGGCCATCTTGGGGCCATCTTGGCATCATCTCGGGACCTCTTGGGGCCTCCTGGGCGCCTCTTGGGGCCATCTTGGAGGAGATCGATCAAACAAGAGAGGAGCTTTTTTTAACATCGCCCCCCCCCCCCCCCCCCCCCAAAAAAAAAGGCCAAATGGGGCCAACACCATAGTGAAACTAATGATTTTGGCTTCCTCGCCGAGGCCGTTTTGGACGTCCTGACCACTCGCGACAGGCCCCGTCCAGGTCCAGGGGAGGGGGTAAAAGGAGGGGTAAACCCCTCCCCGAAGGGGAAGAGGGCGGGCTGAAGAGGAAACTCCCTAAACCACCTACGCCCAGAGGGCTGGTGGGACAATTATGCCAGTGCTGCAGCGGGAGCACGACTCCCAGAGTTGCAGCCGGAACACGATTCGGAACGAGCGGAAGCGCGGACATGAGGCCAGCGCTGCAGCGGGAGCACGAGTCGGAACGAGCGGAAGCCCGAAAATGAAGCCAGCGCTGCAGCGAGAGCAACATTGTGAAAAACACCAAGCGAAAATCCAACTCCCAGGAATCCAGTGTGTAAAAAAGCAATGCGCGGAGGGGGGGCCGAACATATCCCGGACGTCATCAGGGGAGAGAGGAGAGTAGTATTCATATTGCGTAATCGTGGAGGGGGAGGGGGAGGGGGCTTGCCAGGTCACGTCACGATTCTCGCGCGGGCGCCGCTTGGTTAGGAATGGCGGTGTCTGCACGGCGCCGGCGCGACTCGTGGCGTAGCCACAGTAGGGGGGGGGGGTAGCTGGTCAAGGGCGCTGTGGCGAAGAATGGCAAATTACACCAAAGAAAAGCCTCAAGCAGTGGATGGTTTTCGCTGAGGAGATCGACCAGGAGCCCGAGAGCCGGGGAACCCAGAAGCCACCGAAGTCGGCCCAGAGCCAACAGCCGGGAACCCGGGAACCGGAAGCCAGAAACCCGGGAACCCATTTTGTTACCAGAATCGGCGGGAAATGTTTCAAGTTCCGCTAGCACCCCTTCAGCGCAAGCACTGATTGGGGAAAAACCATCGCCATCTGAAATCACGACAGCATGCTTTTGGCAATCGTCGCCCTCGGGCGACCCACGCCAGACCCCCATCGCCGGATCATCCCCCGAAAAGGCCGGCCCTCCGAGGCGACACGCCAGCCGCTCCCCAAAGAGGAGGGGAGGGGAGGGGAGGGGAGCACCCGTGCGAGCTGGCCCGAAGGCGCTGCACGGTGCACCCACGGCCGAAGCCGAAGCCAGATCTGAAGGACACAGACAGAAAGAGGGCGCCCACCCTGCAGGTTTGGGTGGACAGCACATCGTTGAGCGGTGCTGCAGCCTCCCCTGAGCTCAGGGTCGGAGCAGAGCCCACAGACCCCGAAGACAAAAAGAAGGGGCCCACCCTGCAGATGTGGCTTTTGCCAGGGCCAGTCCCCGCAAGCATTCGTCCCCGGCGGCGAGCGCCCCCCCGCGGGCACAGCGTTCTGGGCGGGGGGCCCGCTCTGCAAGAGGTGTCCTCCCTCCATCGACGAGAGGAAGCAGACGCCTCCTCTCGTCGTCGTCGTCGTCGTCGTCGTCGTCGTCGTCGTCGTCGTCGTCGTCGTCGTCGTCGTCGTCGTCGTCGTCGTCGTCCTTCTTCTCCTCCATCGTCCTCCTCTCCTCCTCCTCCTCCTCCTCCTCCTCCTCCTCCTCCTCCTCCTCCTCCTCCTCCTCCCTCCTCCTCCTCCTCCTCCTCCTCCTCCTCCTCCTTCCTCCTCCTCTCCTCCTTCAGCCTTTTGGAACCAACCCAAGCCTTCTTCTCCTCCACCTCCTCCTCCTCCTCCTCCTCCTCCTCTTCCTCTCCTCCATCCTCCTCCTCCTCCTCTCCTCCTCCTCCTCCTCCTCCTCCTCCTCCTCCTCCTTGTCGTCGTAATCGGCCTCCTCCTCCTCCTCCTCCTCCTCCTCCTCCTCCTCCTCCTCGTTCCTCCTCCTCCTCCTCCTCCTCCTCCTCCTCCTCCTCCCCCTCCTCCTTCCCCTCCTCCTCCTCCTCCTCCTCCTCCTCCTCCTCCTCCTCCTCCTCCTCCTCGCCGGGGCGAGGGCGAGGGCGAGGAGGAGGAGGAGGAGATAAAGAACGACAAGGAGGGAGTAGGGACGCGGAGGAGAAAAGTAGAGGAAAGGAAAACTATACGCACTAAGGCACGTCCGCGCGGCATACACTCAGGCGAGCACGGAAGACTTGTCGATCTTGAACAGCATGTCGGCGTTGTTGTTTGGTCCAGTCTAACCGGGGGGGGTCCGAACGTACATGGTGATCATTGGCGTCAGGGCCTTGGGGTAAGGAGGAGGAGAAGGCCTCGGAGCAGGAGGACGTTGACGAGAAAGGAGGGAGGGAAGGAGAGAGGGTGGGAGGGAGCATAGCGACGACGACGGCGACAGCGACGGCGACGAGCCGTCCGCGCAGGAAAGACCGTGGAGGCCCACTCGCTGGCCGCGGGCGCGGCGCTCAACGGCGCGCGCGGGCGAGTGGAGTCCGTCCAGGGCGAGCGGGTGGTCGTGCGGTTCGGCGCCGACGAGCCGAAGGCCCTGTGTGGTGGAAGGAGAGAAGCAAGAGGGGGGGGGGGAGAAGAGGGAGGGTGAGGGAAGGGGAGAGAGGAAAGGGAGGCGGGGGAGGAGAGGGAGGAGAGTCGAAGAAGAGGGAGGGAGGGAGGGAGGGAGGGAGGGAGGGAGGGGAGGAAGCAGAGGCAGGATGGAGGGGCGGGGAGGAGAGAGAGAGGGGGGGGAGGAGGTGGCGTACTACCCAGTGCCCTGGCAATCTGACGCGTTCAGTCTGGCAGTTTGTCATTGGTTTCGGCCCCTGGGGGCCTTTTTTTCTGGCCCCCGTCCCGGCGCGAAGGACTGAGCCCAGGGAAGCGGTCGGGACCTCCCTGGGGCCGCGGACTTGGGCAATCAGATCGGCGGATGTCAGGGTGATTCCCCTCCATCTCCTGCCGATGCCCCATTTTTCAGGAGCAACGCATGGGGGGGGGGACAGGCTCAGGGGGGAAAGTGTCCACACCCAATTGCCCATTGATCGCCGAGTCCAGGTCGAAGTTTCTCCCCCTGAGCCAGTCCCCCCCTCTAGTTGCCCGGCAAACTGTCCTTTCCCCTGTGGACCTCCGGGGGCCGTGTTCGAGCCCCAGGACCGTCCACGACGGTTACGGGGTGCAAGGTGGCACCAGGTGGGCCCCGGGAGGGCTCCGGGGACCGAGTTTGAGCCGTTGTGGCTGCATCTCCTTTCCTGACGGACAGTCTTCCTGGGGCTCCAACCAGTTCAGACCCCCTGGCCGCCAATTGCCTTCGGTTCCTCCCTGCTCTGGGGAAAGCCTCGCCGACCTCGGTCCAGGCGCGCGCCCGACGGCGGCAGGAGGGAGCCCTGGTCTTCGCGATCGGTAGCGCGGGCGTCGACTTGTTGCTCGGCCGCATCGCCCCCCCCGTGCGCTGTCTGAGCGGGAGAAAAAGTCTGGAGCATTGGCGTCGCGATTCGTTCCCAACGGGGATGCCGGACGATGTTTCGATGTTTCGCTAGTCCAGATCTCAGGGATCGGTCGGTTGTGCTCGGCGCTGCAGCGGCCTGCGCGCCGTCCTGCCGGAGGCGCTCGCCCCGGGACGCAAGGGAGGGTACTCTTGGTCCGACCGCCCACCCTCCCAAGCGAGAGGAGCACGGGGCAGGGAGGAAAAGGGAGGAGAGGGAGAGACGTGGCGACGAGAAGCATCCAGAAGGCCCCGCCATGTTTCAAAACGCTAGGCAGGGACGCCGTTGTGTCCGCTGGCCCTCCTCCCTCACATCCCTCTTCCGCTCCCTCCCCCTTCCCCTCCTTCCCTCCCTACCTCCCGCATTTCCCTGGAGGCGGTCAGGCAGGAGAACGTCAGGATCGTGGACGCGCCTCTGGAGGGCTGGGGCTGGCCTTTTTCTGGGGGAGGCGGCACCGTGCGCCAGGTTGGGCGTTCCAGAAAGGGCGTCGGCTTGGGCGTATCTCGCCATCAGCGGGATGCAGCGTTCCCCCAAATAGTGCTTGCACTCAGGGGCTCTTATTTCTATTTTGAGAATCTGGGCCTGTTTGGCGGTCTAGCGGCTGCGTGCTCGCCGTCACCGCCTCGTCGCCACCCGTCATCTAAGCCTGTCTGGCGGTCTGGCGTCTCCGTGCTCGCCGTCGCCGCCCGTCGCCGCCTCGTCGCCGCCCGTCGTCTGGGCCTGCCTGGCAGTCTGGCGGCTCCGTGCTCGCCGTCGCCGCCTGTCGTCTGGGCTTATCTGGCGGTCTGGCGGCTCCGTGACGCCTTTGCGCGCGTGTTGGGGGGAGGAGGCGGGCACGATCCTTGTCAAATAACACCATGCGGGCCACTCGCGCCCTTTGGCCGCGCGCGCATGTCGAAGACCCTCCAAAAAAACTTCATCACCGACACGTGGACACGATCATCGTCATCGGCGTGATCAGCATCGGCGCCATCATGGTCCTCGCCGTCGTCATCGCCATCCTCGTCCCCAGCATCGCTATTCTCATCACAGGGGCTCTTGTTGTCAACGTGTCCATGGTACCGCGCCGCGTCACCGACTGGCACTGAAGTCACCACGCACCAGCGCGGCATGGGAGACGCGTTGGGGGGTCTCCAGCGGTCAGCGCCACCGCGGCCGCGTCGGTCGCGCCGGACTAACTGGCCGATCTGCGCGCGAGCCTGCGCGCTAGCGCGGCCACAGCGATGCGCCAGCCATCGCCAAGCAGTCATCGCAATCGCAGCCGCATGGGTGTGGCAAACCAAATTGCGGGAGAGTGGGTGAGATGATTGCGTGAGCAGTTGAGCTGACAGGCTCAATATCGGCGGAGTGAATGACACCCCAGATTCTCATTTCTAAAAAGAGAACAGACTCTACCCCCCCCCCCGGACTTAACGCTTCCCCCGGGACAGTATAATTTCATATATATATATATATATATATATATATATATATGAAATTATATGTATGGAGTGCTCGTCCATGCTAATTATGAAATCATACCATCCCAGGCAGGCAGGTTCCCCCCCCCTGAGGTTCCCTTGTAACAAACACTGCGGTGACATTTTTGGTCCTAACATAACATGTTTCACGAATATCTTGCAACAAATGGGACGAAGTGCACACGCACGCGTCGTCGCGCGCGCATGCCGAAATCCTTCAAAAACCTGCGGTGCCGGAAGGATTTCGCAATCGAGTTTCCAAAAAGCATGCAAAACACATGGTTTCGCAACAGTGATTTGATAAAAAAGCTTCCGCGCGAGCTCTTGCGAAATCTGAACAAAACCATTGGTTTTTCAAGATTTTTACAAAATGCTACCAAACGGGCGTCGCGCGCGCATGTCGAAATCAGTCGAACGCCCTTGCGCGTGTGCCGTCGCGAGAATCCTCTGGAAAAAAATAGGGCGAAGTGCAGACGCGCGCGTCGTCGCGCGCGTACGCCGAAATCCTTCAAAACCCATCGGTTTCGGAAGGATTTCGGAATCGTGCGTCCAAAAAACCTACAAAAACACAAGGTTTCGCAACAGGGGTTTTCAACAAAGCGTGCGCGCGCGCTCTTGCGTCGTCGTCGTCTTCCCTCTTCCCTCGTCGTCGTCGTCGTCGTCGTCGTCGCCGTCGTCGTCTTCTGTGTTTCCTCGTGTTCGTCGTCGTCGTCTTGGCGTCGTCGTCGCCTCCGTCGTCGTTGTCGCCGTGGTCGTCCTTCCTCCCTCGTTGTCTTCGTCGGCGTTTCGTCGTTGTCCCTCCTATTTCGTCGCCGTCGTCGTCGTCGTCGTCTTCATTCCTCCCTCGTCGTTATCCTCCTCCCTCGTCGTCGTCGTCGTCCGTCGTCGGCGTCTTGTCGTCGTCCCTCCTATTTCGTCGCCGTCGTCGTCGTCTTCGTCGTCGTTGTCGTCGTCTTCGTCTTCCCTCCTCCCTCGTCGTTGTCGTCGTCGGCGTCGCCGTCCTTCCTCCTTCCTCGTCGTTGGCGTCGTCGCCGTCTTCCCTCCTCCATCGTCGTTGTCGTCGTTGTCGCCGTCGTCGTCCTCCCTCCTCCATCGTCGTCGTCTTCGTTGGCGACGTCGTCGTCATCTTCGTCGTCGTCGTCGGCGTCGGCGTCGTCGTCGTCTTCGTCGACGTCGACGTCGGTGGTGTCGTCGTAGTCGGTGTCGGCGGCGCCGTCGTCGTCGTCGTTGTCGCTGTCATCGTCGGCGTCGGTGTCGTGGCCAAGTGCCATGTGGGACCTACCGTCACGGTCTTGTCTTAAGAAGTCTTGCGACCAAGTTGCGGGTGGGTGGGTGGGATGTTTGCGCGAGCAGTGGAGGTGGTCAGGCGCGGAGCAGGGTAGTCAATTCTCCTTTCTAAAAAAGAATAGACCCTACCCCCCCGGGCTTAACGCTTCCCCCAGGGATCGTATAATTTCATATATATATATATATATATATATATATGTATATCTACACACATATATGTGTATGTATATATATATACATATATTCTGCACACTCGTCCATCCTAATTATAAAATTATTTCATCCCAGGCAGGCCGGTTTCCCCCCCCCTGAGGTTCCCTTGTAGAAAATACTATGCGGTGACATTGTTTGCTCTAACATAGCACTTGTTCACGAATCCATTGCAAAAATGAGACGAAGTGCACACGCGCGCGTCGTCGCGCGCGCATGCCGAAATCCTTCAAAAACCTTCGGTTCTGGAGAATTTTCAAAATTGAATTGTCAAAAAACATACAAAAGCATATAGTTTCGCAACACTGATTTGCTAAAAAAGCTTCCGCGCGCGCTCTCGCGAAATCTGAAGAAAACCATAGGTGTTCCAAGATTTTCACAAAATGCTACCAAAGCGGCTTCGCGCGCGCGCGCATGTCGAAATCTGTCGAACGCTTTTGCGCGTGTGCCGTCGCGAGAATCCTCTGCAAAAAAATACGACGAAGTGCAGACGCGCGCGTCGTCGCGGGCGCATGCCGAAATCCTTTAAAAACCCTAGGTTTCGGAAGGATTTCGGAATCGTGCGTCCAAAAACATACAAAAACACAAGGTTTCGCAACAGGGGTTTTCAACAAAAGTGTGCGCGCGCGCGCTCTTGCGTCGTCGTCGTCGTCGTCCTCCCTCCTCCCGCGTCGTCGTCGTCGTCGCCGTCGTCGTCTTCTGTCTTTCCTCGTCGTCGTCGTCGTCTTGGCGTCGTCGTCGCTTCCGTCGTCGTTGTCGCCGTGGTCGTCCTTCCTCCCTCGTTATCTTTGTCGGCCTCTCGTCGTCGTCCCTCCTATTTCGTCGCCGTCGTCGTCGTCGTCGTCGTCGTCGTGGTCGTCACTCCTCCCTCGTCGTTATCCTCCTCCCTCGTCGTCGTCGTCCGTCGTCGGCCTCTCGTCGTCGTCCCTCCTATTCCGTCGCCGTCGTCGTCGTCTTCGTCGTCGCTGTCGTCGTCGTCGTCTTCCCTCCTCCCTCGTCGTTGTCGTCGTCGGCGTCGCCGTCCTTCCTCCTTCGTCGTTGGCGTCGTCGCCGTCTTCCCTCCTCCATCGTCGTTGCCGTCGTTGTCGCCGTCGTCGTTTTTTCTCCTCCCTCGTCGTCGTCGTCTCCGTTGGCGACGTCGTCGTCATCTTCGTCGTCGTCGTCGGCGTCGTTGTCGTCGTCGTCGTCGGTGTCGTCGTCGTTGTCGTCGTCGAAAACATTGGAGACGTCGTCGGTGTCGTCGCAGTCGGTGTCGGCGGCGCCGTCGTCGTCGATGTCGCTGTCGTCGTCGGCGTCGGTGTCGTGGCCAAGTGCCATGTGGTACCTACCGTCACGGTCTTGTCTGAAGAGGTCTTGCGACCAAGTTGCGGGTGGGAGGGTGGGATGTTTGCACGAGCAGTGGAGAGGACAGCTTCAAGACGGTCAAGATTAATTGCACCACATAGATTGCACCACACTGATTGCACAACAAAAGCTGTACAACACAGACTGTTGCTAGAGCCGCCATCGGGGTGTGTGGATAGCGGGATGCCGGCGGCACGGCACGGAAAATGAGTCGGAGGAGGAGGAGGAGGAGGAGGAGGAGCGTCGCTGTTCGAGAAGGAGGAGGCGGATGAGGTGGAGATGCGCTCTTGGGGCCGCGCCCGCGGAAGCAATAACATCGGGAGATTTGGGCGAAGGAGTGGGAAGGAGAACGTTCGATCCCTCGGGAGGATGAGGACGAGGAGGAGGATGTTCGATCTCTCGGGAGGAGGAGGAGGAGGAAGAGGAGGAGGAGGGGGAGGAGGAGGAGGAGGAGGAGGAGGGAAGACGAGGATTAGCAGGAGCAGGAGCAGGAGCAGGAGGAGGAGGAGGAGAGGAAGACGAGGATTAGCAGCGCAGGAGCAGGGAGGAGGAGGAGGAGGACGAGGACTAGCAGGAGCAGGAGCAGGAGGGAGGAGGAGCACCGGACGGCAGACGGGGGGGGGGGAGGCCCCGACATCTGCTGCGCGTGCGCAGCTGGTCCGGGCCCCGCCGCCCGGCGCCTCCCGCGCTGGCGGCCGGTGCCTCTGGCGCCGGGTGGTGCCTCCTCCTCATCGTCTTCCTCTTCCTCCTCCTCTTCTTTCTCCTCCTCCTCCTCCTCCTCCTCTCCTCCTGCTCCCTCCCCCTCCTCCTCCTCCTCCCCCTCCTCCTCCTCCTCCTCCTCCTCCTCCTCCTCCTCCTCCTCCTACTGTCGTGTCGACCGGCGGCGACCCCGCCAGCGGCGTTCAACTTTGAACGCCGCCGGCGACCCAGAATCGATCGACGTTGAACGATCGGACGTAGCGGCAGCGGCCGATCGTTCAAGGTTGAACGATCCAGCGCGGTGTCGGGAACCAACGCCGGGGTCGACACGACACGAACCTGCCGTACGCGAAGATCGGGGCAAAATCGGATCGGGATAACTCGAAATCTCTGAGAATCGGCCGGTTTGGAGGACGTGTTGGGCGCCGCGGCCGCTCCAGAGCGTTCCGGGACGCTCTGAGAGCGGAACGCTCTGGAGCGATGTATCCCGATCTTAGCCTTGTTTTAGGTTACGAAATCTGCTGCATGCAGATGGTTAAGGCCCCGCCGCCGGGCCCATTCCTCGACACATGGGCGCCTCCCGGCGCCGGGAGGCGCTGGAAAAATCAGCTGCGCGAGCTGAGTCTCTGCCCTGCCTTTTGCTATCCCCCCCTTTCGTTCCCCCCAAGCAATGGAGATCAGCCACGTGAGCTGAGGTGTTAAAGCCCTCCTTGGCATGTCCGCCTTTGTTTAAGTCGGGCGTGTCCCTCTACAGGAGGACAATTCAAAAATAGTTTGAAACAAATACTCTGGGGACGATGTTTAGACAATCGTCTTGCCACGTTTGAGTAGGTGATGGGTATTTTTTGATTTTGTCGTCCACCAAAATCCACCCAGTAGGGGGACATGCCCGACCTTCGAGTATGAGGACGGCGCCCGCGTCTGGAATACGGTTCGACGTCTGAGCACAATAGGAGTTCCAGGACCAGCTTGCAGCCGAAAATGTTTTGCACGCGCACGCCCTATGAGGATGTGCAATACATTCGCACATGCACATCCGACCCTCAAGCGAACTTGTCAAACTACATACGTGGAGTAGCCACCCCTGCACAAACAGACATCGAAAGGGATACGCCGGGAGGGAACTTCAGAAACTGAGAGGGATGCGTTGGGATAGACGGATCCAGAAGGGTACACAGGAACGTTCCCAGAACGTTCCAGAAGAGCTCTCCAGAAACGCTCTGGATGCAGAGCAGCACGAGGGGAGAGAGAGAGGAGGAAGGATGAAAGTAGGGGCCCGCTTCGAATTCGCAGTCCATGTACTGGGCCCCAGGGCCCCGGATCTGGAGGAGGAGGAGGAGGAGGAGGAGGAGGAACACAGACCGCGCGCGGCCCGCAGCGTCAGCGTCAGGAAGAGGAGGGGGAGTGGGCGAGGGAATCAGAAGGAGGCAGGAGGAGGTGGAGGAGGAGGAGGAGGAGGAGGATAAGGAGGAGGAGGAGGGAGGAGGAGGAGGAGGAGGACGTTTGTTTTTGAGGGGGGGGGGGGCGCATCGGCCCGCCCCGCCCAGGAGCGTTCGGATCGCTGTCGGGGGGCCTGCGGCCGAGCCGCCGGCGGCGTATATCGCCGACTCAGGGTCCGCGCGGCCCCCATTGTCGAGGCGGGCCTGTCCCTCTACAGGGGGAATATTCAGAAATGGTCAAACAATCGTCTGGGGACGATGTGTTACTATCTTTGAATATTTTTGGAACATGTCTTGACTATTGTTCAGTTTTCGTCCAAAATACCCCGGTAGGGGGACAGGCCCGACCTAATCTCAGTGTGCCAATCCCCGCCCCGATCGTTACCCCACTGGAGGTCTCGAGAGGTCCGGAGGAAGGGGGGGAGGAGAATGCAGCTCGCTGCATTCACTCAGTGTCTCAGCGTGCTCATCAATGGAGCAGCAAACCATGTGAGTCTTGCGTGTCCTCGAAGTTCGATCTTTAGAGCACACTAGCGTGCGCCCGTGGAACACTCCGTAAGTGGGGCCCCAGCTTCAAGCTACCCCCCCTTCCCTTGGAAAAGAGGTGGGGCTTTCCGAAGCTACCCCTCTTCCCCCCTTGTGTGGGCACTTTTTTGCAGGGGGGGGGCCCTAGCCATGAGGGGGGGGGCGGCTTGGAAGCAACCCCCCTCCCCCCTCTTTTCGGGGCCGGGGTCATCCCGGGCTCCGCTTTCCAAAGGGGGGCGGGCTTCCGAAGGTACCCCCCCATGTTTGTTCGGATGTTGTAGCTGGAGGGTCCCTGGCTAAATGGAGGGGTGGCTTGGAAGCTACCCCCCCTCTCCCCTTCTTTTCGGGGCCCAGGTTAAGCCCAGGCTTTTCGAAGGGCGGAGGTTTCCGAAGCCACCCCCCCACCCCTCCTTCTGTTGGTGGCAGTTCCAGCAGAAGGGCCCTGGCTGAAGGGAGGGCTTCGAAGCTACTTGTCTTCTTCAGTGTTTGGCGCCCCTTTGTGGTGTTCGGCATACTTGTGGTTTTCGGCGTCTCCTTGGTTTCCGGCGCCTCCTAGGTGTTCGGCGTTCTTTGGGTTTTCGACGCCCTTTTGTTTTTCGGCACCCTTTTGGTTTCTGCGCTCCTTTGGTTTTCGGCGTTACTATGGTTTTCGGCGCTCCTTTCGTTTTCGGCCCCCCTTCTGGTTGTTCGAGCCCTCTTGGTTGTCAGCATACTTGTGGTTTTCGGCGTCTCCTTTCTTTTCCGGCGCAACCTAGGTGTTCGGCGCCCTTCGGGTTTTCGGCGCCCCTTTGGTTTTCGGCGCCCTTTTGGTTTCTGCGCTCCTTTGGTTTTCGGCGTTACGATGGTTTTCGGCGCTCCTTTCGTTTTCGGCCCCTCTTTTGGTTTTTCGAGCTCTCTTGGTTTTCGGCGCATCGTTGGTTTTCGGCGCCCTCTTGGGTTCTGGCGCCCCTGTAGTTTCCGACGCCCTTTCAGTTTTCGGCGTCCTTTTGGTTTTCGGCGCCCTCTTGAGTTCCGGCGCCCCTATAGTTTTTGGCGCCCTTTTAGTTTTCGACGTTCGTTTTGGTTTTCGACGCCCTTTTAGTTTTCGGGTGCCCTCTTGGTTTTCGGCGCACTTTGGTTTTCGGCGCCCCTTTGGTTTTCGATGCTCCTTTGGTTTTCTGTCGGCGCCCCTTTGGTTTTCGAGATTCCTTTTGTTTTCGGCGCCCCTCGCGTTTTCGGCAATCCTGGGGGTTTTCGGCGCAGCATGGGTTCTGTGCGCCCCTTTGGTTTTCGACGCCTCTCTGGTTTTCGGCGCCCTTTTTGTTCTCGGCGCCCTGTTGAGTTTCGGAGCTCCTGTTGCTTTTTGGCGCCCCACTGGTGTTCGGCGCCTCTTTGATGTTTGGCGCCCCTGCGGTGTTCGGTGCCTTTTTTGTTTTCGGCGCCTTGTTGAGTTTCGGAGTTCCTGTTGTTGGTGCCCCTTTGGTGTTCGGCGTCCTTCTGGTTTCCGTCGCCCCTTTGGTTTTGTTTCGCATTTTTGCTTCATCGGCATCCTGGTGGTTTTCGGCACCCCTATAGTTTTCGGCGCCCTTTGGTTGTTTCGGCGCCCTCCTGGTTTTTGTTGGCGAATCGTTGGTTTTTGGCGCTCCTTTGGTGTTCGCCGCCCCTTTGGCTTTCTGCCCTCATTTGGTGTTCGGCGCTCTTTCGGTGTTCGGCGCCCCTTTGGTGTTCGGCGCTGTCTTGACTTCGTCGGCGCTCCTTTTGGTGTTCGGCGCCTTTTTGTTTTTGGCACCCCTTTTTGTTTTTGACGCATCGGTGGTTGTTGGCGTCCCTTTGGTGTTGCGCGCCCATGTGATTATTGGCGCTCCGTTAGGTTTCGGCGCCCTCTTGGTTTTCGTCGCCCTTCTGGTTTTCGGCGCTTCTTTGGTTGTCGGTGCCCCTTTGGTTTTCGGGACTCGTTTGGATGTCGGCTCCCTTTCGGTTTTTCGGCGCCACCTTGGCTGTCGTCGCCCCTTTGGTTGTCTGGCGTTGTTGTTGTTGTTGTTGAACATTATTAATTCTAAAGAATAATTATTGTTGGGACCCCTGGTGCACGGCCCCCCTGCGCCGCCTAGGCCGCAGCTACATTTTCATCATTTTCGTGAGGAAGCCTCAGGTAATTCGATGTGATCAAGATCCGGTTGTTTTGTTCCCCCCCGCTTTCCCTTGCAAAAAACACTATAAAATGACATTTCTTGTTCTAATATAATCAAATTTCAAGAATCCCTTGCAAAAAATAAGGTAAAGTGGACATTCGCGCGCGCAAGACGAAATCCTTCCAAAAGCTTAGTGTTCGGAGCGATTTTAACATAAAAACATCAAAAAACCAATGGTTTTTCAACAAACAAATGTCAAAATCTCATCCCGCGCGCTCTTGCGGATTCGTAGGAAAACCAACACTTTTTAAACATTTCTGTCAAACGGGCTTTTGCGAGCAACTTTTTCGAACTTCTGCGACAACGGTTGCGCACCTGCCAGGGCCATCATCCCTGTCAAATAATACCATGCGGGACACATTCGTTTTTTCTTCGCGCGCGCACGCCGAAATCTCCAAAAACCATTGGGCTTCTTAAGAATTTTAGCACCGCGCATCATAAAATCACACGAATCGCACCGTAGGTCCTCGAAAAACACCTGCACGACTTTTCAAAATTTCTACCCGCGCGCGCTGTCCGAATCCTAAAAAAACCAATGGTTTTCCAACATTTATGTTACATGAGCTCGCGCGAGCTACTTTCTTGCTCTTCAGGAATTTGCCCTAAAGATGTGATCAACTATCTTGTGAGTACGTATCATGTGTATCATGTGTATCATGTACCATATGCATCATATGCAACAGATGTTCTGTGGAAGGCTTAACAACTTCTGTGGGTTAACAAGGCTTAACAACTTCTGTGGGTGTACGAACGTAGGCTTAACAACTTCTGTGGGTGTGTACTCCACGCCAGTGTAGTAGCCACGGTCGTCCGCAGGCCACGAAGTGAAGTGTCCGAACGTCATAGGGCGGGAAGCTGGGTGTGGGTGGTGGCGAAGAGTCGTGTGGATATTTGGTAGAGCTTGCACTGCCCCCCCACAAAGTGGGGGTATTGGCTGGCGTCGCATGAAAACCCTGGCACTGGTGAGAACACTGAGCGTTCGGGTAAAGTGATTGTTGTTGTTGTTGTTGTTGTTGTTGAACATTATTACTTCTAAAGAATAATTATTGTTGGGGCCCCTGGTGCACGACCCCCCGCCGCGCCTAGGCCGCAGCCACATTTTCATCATTTTCGTGAGGAAGTCTCAGGCAAAACGGGTTGGTCCGGATCCGGTTGTTTTGTTACGGCCCGTTTTCCCTTGCAAAAAATAAGCTAAAGTGGACATTTCTTGTTCTAACATAACCAAACTTCAAGAATCCCTTGCAAAAAATAAGGTAAAGTGGACATTCGCGCGCGCAAGACGAAATCCTTCCAAAACCTTAGTGTTCGTAGCGATTTTAACATAAAAACATCAAAAAACCAATGGTTTTTCAAAAAAAATGTCAAAATTTCATCCCGCGCGCTCTTGCGGATTCGTAGGAAACCCAACACTTTTTAACATTTCTGTCAAACGGGCTTTTGCGAGCAACTTTTTCGAACTTCTGCAACAACGGTTGCGCACCTGCCAGGGCCATCATCCCTGTCAAATAATACCATGCGGGACACATTCGTTTTTTCTTCGCGCGCGCACGCCGTCGTCGTCGGCCGCGGGGCCCTGAATAGTAGCCACGGTCGTCCGCATGCCACGAAGTGAAGTGTCCGAACGTCATAGGGCGGGAAGCTGGGTGTGGGTGGTGGCGAAGAGTCGTTTGGAAATTTGGTAGAGCTTGAACCGGCCCCCCCACAAAGTGGGGGTATTGCCCGCCTCCTATGAAAACCCTGGCACTGGTGAGAACGGAGTGTCCCCACGTGCTAGTAATTGTTGTTGTTGTTGTTGTTGTTGTTGTTGTTGTTGTTGTTGTTGTTGTTGTTGTTGTTGTTGTTGTTGTTGTTGTTGTTGTTGTTGTTGTTGAACATTATTAATTCTAAAGAATAATTATTGTTGGGACCCCTGGTGCACGGCCCCCCTGCGCCGCCTAGGCCGCAGCTACATTTTCATCATTTTCGTGAGGAAGCCTCAGGTAATTCGATGTGATCAAGATCCGGTTGTTTTGTTCCCCCCCGCTTTCCCTTGCAAAAAACACTATAAAATGACATTTCTTGTTCTAATATAATCAAATTTCAAGAATCCCTTGCAAAAAATAAGGTAAAGTGGACATTCGCGCGCGCAAGACGAAATCCTTCCAAAAGCTTAGTGTTCGGAGCGATTTTAACATAAAAACATCAAAAAACCAATGGTTTTTCAACAAAAAAATGTCAAAATCTCATCCCGCGCGCTCTTGCGGATTCGTAGGAAACCCAACACTTTTTAAACATTTCTGTCAAACGGGCTTTTGCGAGCAACTTTTTCGAACTTCTGCGACAACGGTTGCGCACCTGCCAGGGCCATCATCCCTGTCAAATAATACCATGCGGGACACATTCGTTTTTTCTTCGCGCGCGCACGCCGAAATCTCCAAAAACCATTGGGCTTCTTAAGAATTTTAGCACCGCGCATCATAAAATCACACGAATCGCACCGTAGGTCCTCGAAAAACACCTGCACGACTTTTCAAAATTTCCACCCGCGCGCGCTGTCCGAATCCTAAAAAAACCAATGGTTTTCCAACATTTATGTTACATGAGCTCGCGCGAGCTACTTTCGCACGCTCTTGCAACGGGGTTCGCGCGCCTGCCAGGGGCCAAGGCTTAACAACTTCTGTGGGTGTACGAACGTAGGCTTAACAACTTCTGTGGGTGTGTACTCCACGCCAGTGTAGTAGCCACGGTCGTCCGCAGGCCACGAAGTGAAGTGTCCGAACGTCATAGGGCGGGAAGCTGGGTGTGGGTGGTGGCGAAGAGTCGTGTGGATATTTGGTAGAGCTTGCACTGCCCCCCCACAAAGTGGGGGTATTGGCTGGCGTCGCATGAAAACCCTGGCACTGGTGAGAACACTGAGCGTTCGGGTAAAGTGATTGTTGTTGTTGTTGTTGTTGTTGTTGTTGTTGTTGTTGTTGTTGTTGTTGTTGTGTTCGGTCCCCTTTGGTGTCGGCGTTCCTGTAGTTTTCGGGGCTCCTTGCCTGATGTTCTGCACACCCTTTGGTTTCAGCGACCTGTTGGTTTGTGGCGTCCTCATGGTGTCTGGCGCGCCTTTGTTCTTCGGCGCCAGTTTTTCGGTGCACCTTTGGTCATGGGCGTGCCCCGTTGGGTTTCGGCGGTTTTCGGCGCCCCCTCGGTTCTCGGCGCCCGCCCTTTTGGTTGTCTGCGTTCCTGTGGTCGTCGGGTGCCGTGTGGTTTTCGGCCACCTCTTGGTGTCCAACGCCCGTTTCGTTTTCGGCGCGCTTTTTGTCTGTGTCCGTGTGGTTTTCGGTGCCCTGCTGGTTTTCGGCGCATCTTTGGTTTTCGCTTCGGAGCCCTTTATTGTTTTCGACGCTTCCTTGGTTCTCGTCGCCCCTCTGGTGTTCTGCATCCCCATTGGTTTTCGGCGCGCCGTTGGCGTTCGGCTCCCTGTCGGTGTTCGGCGCTGCGTTGGTTGTCGGCGCTCTTACGGTGTTCGACACCCCTTTGGTGTTTGGTGCCCCGTTGGTGTTCAACGCCCCTTTGTTTTTCGGTGCCATATTTGGTTTCGGCGCGTTGTTGGTGTGCGTCTCCCTTTTGGTGTTCTGCGCCCCCATTGGTTTTCGGCGAGCCTTTGGGTGTCGGCTCCCTTTCGCTGTTCGGCGCTGCTTTGGTGTTCGGCATTCGTATGGTGTTCTACGCCCCTTTTTTGTTCGGTGTCTTCTTGGTGTGTAGTAACACTTTGGTTTGGGGCGCCCTTTGGGGTTTCGGCGCCTCGTTGTTGTTCGGCGACCCTTTGGTTTTGGGCGCCCTGTTGGGCTTTGGCCCTCTGTGGTGTTCGGCGCCCGTTTGGTTTTCGGCGCCTCGTTGGTGTTCGGTGGCATTTTGGTTGTCGACGCATTTTTGGTTTTGGGGGCTTCTTTTAGTTTTCGGCGCCTCTTGAGTTGTCGGCGTTCTTTTGGTTTTCTGCGCCTGTTGGTTGGCGGCGCCTCTCTGTTTTCCGGCGCTCTGCTGGTTTTCGGCGCGTCTTTGGTTTCGGCGCCCCTTTGGTTGTCGGCGACTTTGTGGTTGCCGGTGCACCTTTGTTTTCGCCGCTCCTTTGATTGGCGGCGACCCCTCGGTTTTCGGCGCCCTTTTAGTGCTCGTCGCACTTTCGGTGTGCGGCGCCTCTTCGGTTGTCGGCATTATTCTGGTCTTCGGCCAGCGCCGATCAGCAAGAGCCAACAAGATGGCAGGGAGCCCTCCCGCGAGTCGGCATTGAAGCCACGTCGCCGCAGTCGACTGCTTGCTCTTTATTGGCAGAGCACAGCGGAAGGTTGCGACGGAGTCGAGTCGCTTTCAGGTTGCTCAGAGTAATAGGGCTGAGCCCCGTGCAGCTTCACCCTCCGCAGCTGCGCGCGGTAGTCCCCTTGGGCCTATGGAGGCACGGCCTTGAGCGCAACAGAAAAAGTCGTTGGATCAACGCCCGCGCGCAGAACGCAGCAGCAGAAGCAGCACCAGGCCAGGCAGCCCGCCAACGTCGGGCAGGGCGCCGCGTGTGCTGGGGGAGCGGCGGCAGGGCTCCGCTGCCCGCTGCGCACCCCAGACCTCCGCGCTCGCTCGAGCGAGTGAGCCACCGAGAGGACCCCCACGCAAGGGAGGAGGAGGGGGAGAGGGAGGAGGAGGAGGAGGAGGAGGTAGTTCCAAGTCATGAGCGATGCAACGGTGCAACGCTCCTGACTTGGATTTACCTCCTCCGCCTCCTTCTCCTCCGCCTCCTATAGAGCGGGCGCAGGTGCTGCAGGCCTCTGGGCGGCGAGTGTCAGGAGCCGTGGGCCTGGACCGCAACCTCGCCGCCCACGTCGAGCTCGGCGAGGGCGCTGGGGTCCTCGGCCCGCCGCCGAAGGAGAAGAGGCGGCGGCGACGGGGCCGCAGACGCCGGCGCGCGGACGTGGACTCCATCGATACGGCGGACGTTCAGAGCCCCGAATCATCAGGGGTAACTCGGGTCAGGGCTAACTCGGGTTCGTTTTTCGGGATTCCGAGCCCGACTCCCCCTGGACCCGAGCTACCCCGGATAATTCGGGCGCCCAAGACGTGTCCGAGTAGGCGGATCTCTCGGACCAGGCGGACTAGACGGGTGGCTCGCAGCGCACGGGTGGTTTGCAGCGCATAGAGAGGGACATCGAGAGCGCGCACTCCCAGTGCAAGGGTATCGACGGCGGCAAGTTCCAGCTGAACGAGGCGACCATCAAGGAGATGATGCACTGGGAGATCTCGGATCTGAGGACGGAGTTGGCGGCCGAGCCGGCAGCCAGAGCCGCGGCGGAATCCGAAGTGAAGCAGTTGCAGCAGCAGGTCGTGACTTTGCACGCAAAGCTGGGCAGCATCGTGGCGACGGCCTCCGAGCACAACGGCATGGTCGCAGGGCTCGAAGCCGAGTTTGAGGCCGAGAGGGCGGCACTTATTTCGGCGCCCGTGGGCAGCGAGCACCTGGCGCAGCACGTCGCGGAGCTGGAGTCCAAGTAATCGGATGCGGAGCAGGAGAAGATGAGCCTCCAAGTGGCGTTCGCCGACGCCGAGCGGAAGCTAGACGAGGTGAAGAGCGACGCCGCCGAGGCCCGCCAGCAGGCTCTCGACTTGGAGAAGGTGGCGGGCGGCGGCGCCTCGTTTGGGTGGGCGCCCAGACCGACAAGGCCGAAGCGGCGCTGAGGTGAGGGCCCTCGCTCTGTCCTGCTGGGTCCGCCTCGACATGTTGGGCGGCGCCCCTCGGCGCGGGTTCGGGGGGGCCGCCGCCTGGGTCGGGCTCGCCCCGTGCGTTTTTGTTCCCCCTTGGGGTGTGGGCGGCCGCTGGCGGCTGCTGGGGTTGCCCGCTTTGGTCCCCGCGGGGTTCGACATCTGGGGCCCTGGCGGCCGTCTGCGTGCAGACGGCGGCCAGGGCCTCTTTGATGAGCATCCATCCATCCATCCCTCCATCCACCCACCCACCCACCCACCCATCCTCCTCCTCCTCCTCCTCCTCCTCCTCCTCCTCCTCCTCCTCCTCCTCGTTTTCGCGTGCTCCAGCGAGCGGGCAAGCGGGCACCATGCGTCGAACGGCCCGCCCAGGCTCGCTCGTGCGGCCGAGCGAGCGAGCACCGTCCACGCACCGGATGTCTTGCCCGGCCAGGCTCACCCGGGCGAGCGAGCGAGCAAGAGAGCACCATGGATTCGAGGTGTCCCGCCCGTCCGACCCAGCCCGCCCAACCCGCTCGCTCGCCTGCCCCAGCAAGCGAGCGTGGGGAGGAGAAGATTGTCTCGCTCACTGGGGCAAGCGGGCGAGCGAGGGAAGGAGGGGGTCCTCTCGCTCGCTCGCTCGAGCGGGCAAGCGAGCACCATGCATGTCATGTCCCGCCCAGCCCGACCCACCCGATTCGCTCGCTCGCTTGCTCGAGCGAGCGGGCGAGAGAACCCTGTCCTTTCCTCGCGAGCTCGTCCGCTCGTTCGCGCATGCTCGCTTGCTCGCCCTCTTTCCCCCCTTGGCTCGGTCGCCCACCTTTCACTCGCCCGCTCGCCCCCGCACCTTGATGTTCGCTCGCCCCGTCGCGCGCCCGCCCACCCCGCACCCCGCCCCCCCATGGTCGATCGCCCCCTCGCTCGCGCCTCCATTCGCTCGCTCGAGCGAGCGCAAGGTCGGCTCGCTTGCTCGCTCGCTCGCTCGCACCCCCCCCGTGCTCGCTCGCCCCCATCGAGCGAGCGAGCGAGAGCCTTGGCGTACTGACTCTCGTTGTCGGGCATTCTCGCCGGCAGAGGGTGAAAAGGAAGAGAGGGATGAGGAGGAGGAGGCGGAGAAGAAGGAAGAGGAAAAGACGGGGAGGTGGAGGAGGAGGAGGAGGAGGGGGAGGCAAGAGGATGAGGCTGCGAAAGAAGAGGAGGAAGAGGAGGATAAGGGGAGGAGGAGTGGAACAGAGATGGAGGAAGAGAAGGAGAAAAAGGAACTGAAGGAAGAGAGGACGGGGAGGAGGAGGAGGAGGAGGAGGAGGAGGTGGAGGAGGAAGAACAGCTGAGAAAAAAAGGAGGGTGTGGTCGAGGGGGATGAGGATGCTGCTGCTGTTGCTGATGATGATTATGATGTGATTGATGATGATGGTGATGATGATGATGATGATGATGCTGATGCTGATGCTGATGCTGATGCTGATGCGGGCGGTGATGATGTATATGAGGACTGGGATGATCATGACTGTGATGGTGATGGTGATGGTGGCAATGATGATGATTGTGGTAATGATGATGGTAATGCTGATGATGATGATGTTGATGATGACGATGACGACGATTGTGATGATTCTGAGGATGAGAATGATAATGGTGGTGATGCTGATGGCGATGGTGGTGGTGATGGTGATGATGCTGGTGATGTTGATGCTGGTGATGATGATGACGATGACGATGACGATGATGATGATGATGATGATGATGATGATGGTGGTGACGATGACGACGATGATAATGATGCTGGTGATGATGATGATGATGAAGTTGTTGATGCTGGTGATGCTGATGATGATGATGATGTTGATGGCCATGATCATGATGCTGGTCATGATGCTGGTGCTGGTGTTGGTGATGGTGATGATGATGATGATGATCATGATGATGATGATGGTGGTGGTGGTGGTTTTGGTGGTGGTGGTAGGGGGGTTCTTGATGATTATGATGCTGATGATGATGATGATGGTGGTGGTGGTGGTGATGATGATGATGATGATGATGATGATGATGATGATGATGATGATGATGATGATGATGATTGGGAGGAGGAGGAGGAGGAGGAGGAGGAGGAGGAGGAGGAGGGTGAGGAGGAGCATTTGCTCTGAAGAGCTGCACAGCGTAGCCGTACGCCCTCTCCCGCCACGGGAAAGCCCACCCACCCCCCAACACATATACACACACACACGCACATGCACGCACACGCAAAGCATTGAGGTCGGATCCGTACGGGGAGAGGTCAGGATTTCGGGGCTGGCGGCAAAAGAAGGAAGGCGGAAAGAGGAAGCAGGTAGAGAAGGAAGAGGACCGAGTACCAGCACTCGGCTCCGTCGTCCTTCCTCCTGTTTGGGGCTCGTGCTGGTGCACCTGTTCGGCCTCGAGCTACGAGTTGCTCGGGGAGCCGCCGCGGGCGGCAAGGCGGGGGTCCGGCCGGCCTTCGAGGTCCAGCCCCACCCGATGCCCGCGTCACAACGACGGCCCACGCAGGGCCCACGCCTCCTGGCGAGCGGCGGCTCCCGGCCGCCCCCCGTGGAGGGCGGCGGGCCGCCGGGGTCCGCGCCCGCCCCGGCCGCCCCTCGGCCAGCGGGCCGGAGCCCCCCTGCCGGGGCCTCGCCCTCGCCGTCTTTTTTTGTTGGTTTCGCGCTGGGCGGGCTCCCGGCGCGTTGCTTGCACCGCTCGCGTGGGCCCCAGCCCCTGCCCCCCTCGCGCGCTCTCTGTTGCCCTTTGCCGTCGTGCCTCCTTTCGCTCCCGGTGCGCCCCGCCGCTTGCCACGACCGGCGCCGGATTGTCTCAGACCACCTGGCGCCCGCGGACTAGAGGTGTCGTTCATGGACGGAAGATGGCGGTGGCGGTCCGACATGGACACAGGCGGCAACAAGTTCAGGCTGCGGGTCAGCGCGGAAGAACATTAAGGCGCAAAGAGTTGCAAGGGGCGAGATGCCCGTGAGGGCGCAGAGTACTCGAGCGAGCAGCCTCCCCAGACCTCCCCTGATGGAAGAGGGAGAGAGGGAGAGGAGAAGGGGGGAGGAGGACCCTGAGAGCATGGCGTTGCATGTTCTTCGCCGTGGGCGTGTTCGCTGGGCTTCGGGCCCCGGGGACCTTTGTAGATCGATCCGGTTCGGAAAATGGCGAAGAAAGATGGGGCCTACGGCTTCGGTTGTATGCTCACACGGTGTTGCAATACGTCCGCAACATCGGATGTCAGGGGAGGAGAAGAAAGAGGAGGAGGAGGAGGAGGAGGAGGAGGAGGAGGAGGAGGAAGAGGAGGAATCTCTGGTGCCCATGTTCCGTTCCGCTGCGCCCGCCGAAATTGAGCTCGCGGCGCTCGGCGCAGGAGTCGGCCAACGCATGCCGCTCCGCTTCAGCATCCTGGCGTTCCCACCGATGTGGCCTGAAGCCCGCTCCACTCGGAGAGGATTTGGGGGGCACGCCCGCCTCGCCCGCCGCCCTGCTGCTGCTGGGGGCGAGGCCGCGGTGGCGGGAGCCGGTCTGCCCCTCGCCTCCCTCGTCGAGGTGGACGGCGCGGGGCACAACGACGTGTTGCTGAGGCCCTCGCGGGGGGGGGGGCGCCAGGATCAGGGGCAACGCCATGAGGGCGCTGTGAATTCGAGCAACGTGCGTCTTGTGTGCCAGAAGATCGGCGTCGTCAATTCCAAGAACGGATTCATTGAGTCCAGGCATTGCGTTCGGAGATGCCGCAACAAGACAAACGCGTGTTCCCCCCTGAACTCCAGAAGCCCGCTTCTTGAACCCAAGTAGCCAACTTCTGAATTCAGTCAACCAGTGCTGGTCCGTTTCCATGTCAAGACACAGATGTTATCGCCTGAGGGTGCGTCTCAGCAGCTGCGCCTCGCCAAGAGGCGCTCAGAGATGTCCGAATCTTCCCGAACTGCCGCCCGAGACCCGAGCTACGACCCAAAAGCTAGGATCCTTCCAGGGCAACGCTTAAGTCGGGCCTGTCCCTCAACAGGAGGAACATTCAAGAATAGTTCAAGCGTACGACGTGTGGACTACGTTTGACTATGTTTGAGCATTTCCCCAATCAGAGCTTGCCCCTGTAGGGGTCCTAGCGGATTCATGTGGTTAGGTGAGTTTTGCCGCCCACTTCCGCGGCTCGCCCGGGTGCCCAGGTGCCCGGTTGCCCAGGTGCCTTATAGCCCTATAGCCCTAGAGCCCTAGATCCTTATAGCGCCCTATAGCCTTGTAGCCTTAAAGCCATGTATCCCTATAGCCTTATAGCGCCTTATAGACCTATAGCTATATATATATATATATATATACATATATATGCCTATAGCCCTATAGCATCATAGCCCTATAGACCTATAGTCCTAGGGCCCGATGGCTCTATAGTTCCATAGACCCATAGCCCCTATCGCCCTATAGCCCAATAGCCCCATCGCCTTATAGCCCTAAAAAGACTTTGATTGAGGTTTTTCTCCGGTATCATTTTTGCGTCTTCTGGTTCTTCGTCCAAAATCCGCCTCTAGGAGGATATGCCCGATCTAGGGCAGCGCTCGGGGGGGGGTCTGCTCCTGGAGGGGGGGGGGGGGGCGCGTCCACACCCCCAAGAGCCCATTCGACGCCGACAGCGGGGCCCGACAGCCTTAGGTCGGGCATGTCCTCAAAGATACTAAAAAAATAGTCCCCAGGTTTTTTTTTCAACTATTCTTGAATTTTCCTCCTGTAGAGGGACGTGCCCAATTGAACGGTGGCCCTTCCCGCCCAGGACCGTGCGGATTCGCGATCGGGGGCCTAGCGCCGATCCATCGTCGACGCATCGCCGATTCCAGTTGGGCAGGTCGATGTTTCTCCCCATGGGCCGGTCCGAACCTAATGTTGCCCCTCGGTTCCAGGAGGTGCAGGGGGATCCAATTTCGAGGATTGAGGCTCGAGAATCGAAGGTTGAGGGTGGGGAGGATCTAGGGTCGAGGATCGAGGGTCGAGGTTTGAGGTTCGATGATCGAGGATCGAGCATGCAGCGTCGAGGGTCAGGCATCGAGGTTCAAGGAGGTGGAGGATCGAGGGTCGATGACCGTGGACTGAGGAGAAAGGGGAGGTTGGATGTCCACAGGTCGAGGTTCGATGATTGAGAAGGAGGATTGAGGTCCGAGGAGAAAGAGATACCGATCCCGTCCGTCGTCGCCACGGCTGGATTCGCCCGAAGTCCTGGTCAGAACACGACCCTGGAGAGGTCTGTGGAGAGGCCATACCGGCATGGAGGAGGACAAAGGGGCCTGAGGAGGAGCAGGAGGAGGAGGAGGAGGAGGACAAAGGGAAGTGACAGTGTCCAGAGGGCCGTGGCCGTCTGGCACTCAAATGCCTCGCACGGCAGCCGCAGCCCCTCTGCAGCGGCATTCACTGGCCGGCACCGCCCCCACAGGCCTGCCACGTCTCCTCCTCCGCCGCGCTCGGCGGCGACGGCACCCCGAGCGGGGGTCGGTGACCCGCGCCCTCGCAGCGCGTCCGACCTGTCGGTTGGAGAGCACGGACGGCTGCCGAGGCCCGCCGGGGCTATCGCCCCGCAGGCCGGCCCGCAAAGGCAGCACCACACGACGCCCGCTCTGCGCCGCAGGCGATGTCCGCGGCTGCTCCGCCCGGCGCTGCCCCCGTCCGCGGCAGGGCGGGCGGCCGCGTGCCCCGGGCAGCGCTCCACCTCCGCCGCATGCCGAATTTTCGCAGCGTGGCGGCCGGCAGCGGCGGCACTCCCGGCCACCGCCCCGCCAGCGCCCGAGGCCATGCCGCTCGGGCATGCCCGGAACGAGCTCAGGCGGCGGCGGAGGCGGTGGCACGGGGTGAAGGGCTTGGCAGCTCGCCCACGTCTGGCCAACCGCCGTGCGCCTGGTACACCCGTGTCGTGAGCTCCGCGCCGCGTACCTAGGCGGACTCGGTGCGCTCTTCCTCGGCCGCGCATGCCTCTTTAACTGAGGAGGAGGAGGAGGAGGAGGAGGAGGAGGAGGAGGAGGAGGAGAGGAGGAGGAGGAGGAGGAGGAGGAAGAGGAGGAGGAGGAGGAGGAGGAGGCAGGAGGAGGAGGAGGAGGAGGAGGAGGAGGAGGAGGAGGAGGGGGAGGTTCGAGGATCGAGGTTCGAGGATAAAGAAAGATCGAGGATCGAGGAGGAGGAGGAGGAGGAGGAGGAGGAGGAGGAGGAGGAGGAGAAGGAAGAGCCAGAGGAGGAGGTTCGAGGGGGAGAAGTGCCGATGCCGTTGCCTGTCCTTCGTCGCCACGGCTGGATTCGGCTCGATAGTCCTGGTCAGAACTCGCTCCTCGAGAGGCCTGTGGAGTACAGTCGAAACAGATGGTAAGCATGGGTAACCTTTCCACAAGGGCGCTCTTGAGGGTGAGAAGTTGTTCGCGCTTCGAGGTTCAGCTCCGATTCCTCCGCGTCCTCCTCTTTTCCCCTGGGGGGCGGCGCGAGAGCGCGAAGTTCTCCGTGCTTCGCGCAGCACGAAGCGCGAAGTTAGGCGCCCTTGTTAAGGATGCGTAACCTTCCCACGGGTACCCTTGCATCATTGCCTCTTCGGTCCATCCGTGGCCACTTTCGCTTGCCGTGCTCCACTCAAAACGTGTCGGCATGGCTTTCCATGACCCTTGCGTCCTTATCGGCGCTCCTTTCCGTCAGCTTTGCTTGTAGCGGTATCGGTCTGTTGTCTTCCCCCTCGAAGTTCGAGGATCTCATATCGAGGAGGATAAGTTTCGAAGCTCGGGGATCGAGGATCGGGAATCAAGAAGGAGAAGGACGAGCAGGAGAAGGAGGAGGAGGAGGGGGAGGAGGTCCGAGCATCGAAGATCGAGGTTCGAGGATCGGGCTCTAGGAACGAGGAGGAGGAAGAGGAGGAGGAGGAGAAGGCTCGATGATCGCGGTGTAGGAGTCCAGGGATCGGGGAGGTTCGGGAGGTTCGAGTTCTTTTCTCTCAGGATAAAGCGGTTTCACCGTTCTTTGAAGTTCTTCGAGGGGGGTCGGGCCTCCTCGGACCTCCTCCTCCTCGGTCCTCGTCCTCCCCAGATCTCCGATGTCGTGTTTTTTACAGCGTGTGCCCCCGGAGATCTGGACACCTCCCCCAGGACCCGAGTTTCATTCTGAGTAGTGTTGAACGGCCTCGGGGCCCTTCGAGGTCCTCCCGAGGTCAACAATTGCCAAACATGTCCGTCGTTGTTTTCTTACCGAGAGGAGGTGGGGGGTCGGTCCTCCTCCTCCTCTTCTTCCACCCCGCGTCCTTCTACATGAGCCCCCTTTGTCGCACCCCATAGACGTGTCGGTAGGGCGGGCTGGTCGTTTTGCTTGAGACTGCCATGCCATCCATGAGCACTCCCACACCATGCATGACCTTGAAGCTCGAAAATGACAACGGTTTCATGGGTAAGGGGGGTCGTCGTCAGAATGCGGTTATCGCCTTAATCGCCGCGCTGTTTCTTGCTTTCAAAGGTTTGAGCATGTTCACGGCTTGTGGTTCTCTGTCTGACGATGCGCAGACATGTGTTGCAACATATTCATGGATGGAGGGGATAGTGTTCAACATGTTGTGTGCGCCTTACCTCCGCGCAGATGTGTGTTTTAGACACCGTAGCAGTTGCAGCAGGTTTGGGGATGAGCCCTTCGCCTTAGCGCTGCACGCATACGTCTGAAATGATTGAAGCGGTTTCCATGGTGGAGGGCGGTTCGGTTTCAACATGTGGTTCTCGCCTCAGCGCCGCGCAAATTCGTTTTCAAAAGTCAACACCCGCTTCACGGATGAATGAGGGGTATGTTTCAAAAGGTGGTTTCCTTTTGATTGTCGTCCATTTGTTGTGCTTCGTGTTGCAACACCTCGGTGGATGGAGGGCGGTTCTTTTTCACAGTGTGGTTCTCGCCACAGCGTCGCTCTCAGTTTATTTCATGTTTGCCACAGCTTTGCTGACGGAGGGGGAGCGCTCTCAAGATGTAGCGCTCGCCTTAGCGCTGCGAGCATTCGTCTTTTCACACTGCAGCAGTTCCAAGGGTGGAAGGGGACTTGTCTTCAAAGTAGCGCTCTAGTTTCAGCGCCGTGCACAGTCGAGGTATAAGTTTGCACTGGCTTAACGAATGGTGGGCGACTCCTTTTAAAAGTGGAGTGATCGCCTTAGCTCCGCGGCCATTCGTCCCACAATCGCGCAACGGTTTCAAACATTTAGCGCTGGCAATTGTCAAACGAAGAAGATTCGCATCAGCGCCGTTCTCACTTGTGGTTTTAGTACAACGTTGGTCAGACTGGAGGACTACTCTTTTCCAAATGGAAATCGCCGGGGATATCGTTAAATTCAACGATCCGAAACGTTAGCGCATGTGGCGCTGCACAGATCCAGGGTTGCTCTGTCTCAAAAGGGAGCTGCCGCTCGAGATTCCCCTGCAGCTAGCAGCCACAATCATGAGTTTGTGCAGCAGTTAACCTTCACGGGTCGATCGTTATATGTATATAGCAGAAAGCAAGAATAATATATAGCAAAAAAACGCAAAACTAGAAGAACGTTATATGTATATATGTAAATATAGCAAAAACACACCAAAAAAAAAAAACGCAACAGTGGGAAGCTACATATTTTCTGGCGGCCGTATTGACGGACGGGGGCCCCGACGACAACAGAAACTCACTATCCGTAAGGGCTTCGCCCCATGCCGCCGGCCCCCTGTCTCGGACAATGGGAGATGCAAAAGCTAAATCATGAGGTCTGGGCGCCGCCGTTAAAGCAGTGTCGGGACCTGTTTGTTTTTCGACCCTGACCCTACGGATTTGCGTCAGGGGTGCCACCGAATTTCAGAAATGTTGCAAATTCCTGTGTTTTCGGACCGTGACCCCGCCGATCTGCGTGAGGGGTGCCAGCAAATTTTAGAAATGTGGCAAATCCCATGTGGTTTTGGACCCTGACCCCGCCGATCGTGAGGGGTGCCACCGAATTTCAGAAGTGTAGCAAATCCAATGTGTTTGTGGACCCCGCCGATCTGCGTGAGGGGTGCCAGCAAATTTCAGAAATGTTGTAAATCCCATGTGTTTTTGGACCCGGACCCCGCCGATCTGCGTGAGGGGTGCCAGCAAATTTTAGAAATGTGGCAAATCCCATGTGTTTTTGGACCCTGACCCCGCCAGTCTGCGTCAGGGGTGCCAGAAATGTTGTAAATCCCATGTGTTTTTGGACCCAGACCCCGCCGATCTGCGTGAGGGGTGCCACCGAATTTTAGAAATGTGGCAAATCCCATGTGGTTTTGGACCCTGACCCCACCGATCTGCGTGACGGGTGTAAATTTGTACCCACCCCAGCAATTCAGAGCACACGCTCAGGGCGAGCTAAACCTGCCCGTTTGGGCATCCCCCCCGTAAGCAGCAAGAAGCAGAATTGTAACAGTGGAAACTGGAAGCTGCAAGTGGCACAGGAAACTGCGAACCTTCGGCCTACAGCCTGGTGGCCCCACAAGGGGGCCGGCGGATTTTTCCCCGCCGCCGCCGCTGACGACGACACAGACGACGACGACGACGAGGAGGAGGAGGACTAGGAGGAGGAGGAGGAGGACGAGGAGTAGAAGGAGGAGGAGGAGGAGGAGAAGGAAGAGGAGAAGGGAGGAGGGGGGAGGAGGGACGGAGGGAGGGGTCTCTCAGTATCTCTGCGTCCTCCTCAGGGCTTCTCCCCGGAAGGCTTTTTTTTCTCAAAGGATCATTGCTCTGAAAATTGTCACCCGATGCTCTGAAATTTTCAAAGGCTCATTGCTCTGAAACTCGTTGCTCTGAAACTCGAACTGCTCTGAAATTCATTGCTCTGAAACTCGTTGCTCTGAAAATCATTGTTCTGAAACCCATTGCTCTGAAGCTCATTGCTCTGAAACTCATTGCTCCGAAACTAATTGCTCGAGAACTGTTTCAAAAGCCCATTGCTCTGAAACTCTCACTCTGAAAGCTCAAGGGCTCGCACCTCACAAAAAAAACATGCCAAGGAGCTCTGTTCCTCGTCCTCCTCCTTCTCCTCCTCCTCCTCCTTCTCATCCTCCTCCCCATATTCTCCGATTAGTATTGCAAACTCTCCTACGAACAAGCTCGAAATTCACTTCGCGTGGAGGGTCGCCCAGGAGGTACTGTCCGATGGGAGGAATAACCGTCCACAATGATTCAGCACGGCGCGCATTAGTGGGAAACTAATTCCTCCTTCTCATCCTCCTCCTCCTCATCCTCCTCCTCCCTCCCTGCTCCTCCTTTCCTTCCTCCTCCTCCTCCTCCTCCTCCTCCTCCTTCCCCTCCTCTCTGCTTAGGTACCGGGGGCGTCATTAAGTTATGATTCGCCAGTGTTTACAAGCAAGTTTCTTGACCCTAGCAAGAGGAGGAGCAAGAGGAGGAGGAGGAGGAGGAGGAGGAGGAGGAGGAGGAGGAGGAGGAGGGGAGGAGGAGGAGGAGGAGGAGGAGGAGGAGGAGAGGAAGGAGGAGGAGGAGGAGGAGGAGGAGGAGGGGGGGGGAGGGGAGAGGAGGAGAGGAGGAGGAATGGGAGGAGGAGGAGGAGGAGGCGGAGGAGGAGGAGGAGGAGGAGGAAGGAGGCGGAGGAGGAAGGAGGAGTGAGGGGGAGGGGGAGTAGGGGGCCAGGGAGGGAGGAGGGAGAGAGGAGTGAAGGGAGGGAGGAGGTGACGGGAGGAGGGAGGAGGACGGGAAAATGAGGAGGGAGTAGGAGGTGGTGAAGGAGGGCAGGAGGGAGGGAGAGAGGTGTGGACGAGGAAGAGGCAGGGGAGGAGAGGAGGAGGAGGAGGAGGAGGAGGCGGAGGAGAGGGAAGAGGGAGAGGGCGGAGGGAGGAGGATCAGGAGGAGGAACGTGACGAGAGGGGGGGAAGGAGGAGGAGGAAGAGGGGAGAGCGAGGAGGAGGAGGAGGAGGATGGAGGAAGGAGGAGGAGGAGGAGGAGGAGGAGGAGGAGGAGGAGGGGGAGGGGGAGGAGGGGCAGGAGGGATGGAGGAGGAGGAGGAGGAGGAGGAGGAGGAGGAGCAGGGAGAGGGAGAGGGAGGAGGTTAACGAATATGCTAGGCAGCGAGCTTAACGCCCAACGTATTCAAGATTCGCGTTCAGTCGCATGGTCCCACGTCGAGCACACTCACGGCCACCTGGGCTGCAGGGGTGGGGGAGAAGGAGGCCTGAGGAGGAGGAGGAGGAGGAGGAGGAGAGCCTGCAGACGAGGCTCTGAGGAGGGGGAGGGGGGGGGGGGGGGTGGGGGACCGGAGGAGCGGCCTGAGGAGGGCATTGAGGAGGAGGAGGGGAGGAGGAGAAGGAGGAGGAGGAGGGGGCCTGAGGGGGAGGAGGAGGAGGAGGAGTAACGTTATGAGGAGGAGGAGTAGGAGGAGGAGGTGGAGGAGGAGCAGGGAGGAGGAGGGCGCGAGGGAGGGAGGAGGGAGGGCCAGTTTATTCACCGCCGAGAGCTTTGGGGGGGTCAACACTGCAGACCTTTCAGGGTTACACTGACAAGAGGGCGGTCTTTCTTCGCAAGGGGGATCTCGTTGGACACCTCGCTGGATTGTAGGATCATTGTCTTTCACTCTCTTGCTTATCCGCCAGTAGCATACAAATACTTTTGAAAGCGACGCCCTCGCCGAAATGGCAGGCCCAACTGTGTTGGTCGTTCGAGGGGGCGCTTCTTAAGGAGAAAAAGGAAAGGGAGAAAGGAGGGGGAGGGAGGGGAGGGAAAGTGGGAAAGGGAGGGGATAAAGAAGAATAGAGAAGAAGGAGGGGTTGAAAAGGTAAAGAAAAGATAATAATAGCAAAACAATAGAAGAAGAAAATAAAAAGAAGAAATGAAAAAAAAGAAAAAAAAAAGAAGAAGCCAAAACAAAAAAAAAAAAAATAAAGCAAAAACAACGAACAAAGAAAGAAGAAATAATCTATTCGACAGATCAAAAGAACGAAAAGACCACAAATAAAAGAAAAGACGAAGAAAGAAGAAGAAGACTAAGACGCAAAAATAAAAATAAAAATAAAAATAATAAAAATACAATAGAATACGCAGTGACTAAGTAAGCATCCTCATACTCCATCCACATCATGATCCACTACCACCCCATAATAACAAATACAGACGACAGTATAAGAACATAATAATAACCAGACCGCTCCAAGACTACACATAATTCCTCCTCCTCCTCTCCTCCTTTCCTACCTCCTCCCCTACCTTCCCCCCCTCCCCCATCCACCTCCAACCCCTCCTCCCCCCCCTCCCCCCTCCTCCTAAGCCTCCTCCTGCCTCCCCCTCTCCTCCTCCTCCTCCTCATCCCCCCCTCCTCCCTTCCTCCTCCTTTTCCTTCCTCCTCATCCCTCCTCCTCCTCCCTCCCTCCTCCTCCGCCTCTACCTCCTCCATCCTAATCCTCCCCCTCCTCCTCCTCTCCTCTCTCCCTCCCCCTCCCCCATCCACCTCAATCTCTTCCCCCCTCCCCCTCCTTCGCCGACTCCTCCTCCTCCTCATACTCCTCCTCCTAACCCCGTCCTCCTCTCCTCCTCCTCCTCTTCCTCTACTCCTCCTCCTCTCCTAATTCATCCTCCTCCTCCTCCTCCTCCTCTCCCTCTCCCTCTTCCTTTCTTCCCTCCTTCCTTCTCCACCGCTGCCCGCGGGCCGAGGGCGGCGCCTGTGCTCGCGGAGTACTTCCGGGCGTCGGCCGGCGGCGGCGCGCCAGTGTGACCCTCGGGGCGCCCCGGTCGCGGGCAGAGAGCGCCGCCCCGCTGCCGGTTGTGCTCCTCCCTGGGTAGTCGAAGGCCAGACTGTCGGATTGGATTGGGCCCCAAGGGCCAATCTGGCCTGGCCAAACTGGAGGATTTGGGTTATTCGCCAGACTGGCTTCGCGTTGGCTCCCTCGCCAGATTGCCGCCGTTTGCCAGATTGGGCCTGCCAGATTGGCGCCAGATTGGCTTCGACTACCCAGGCTCCTCTTGGTGGTCCCCAAACGTGGTGGTGAGAACACCCGGTGGTGAGTTTTGGGCGATTTGGGTAATGGTTTTCGAGCGCTGGCTGGCCCAGGAAACGCAAAACCTCGTGGCGGCCGCGTGTCCCCAAACCCGGTGGCGACCCAGAATTATTTTCTGGGGGAATCGGGGTCACCACCGGGTGCCTCACCACCTGGTTTGGAGACCACCAATCCTCCTGTCTGGGATGCAGCGCCCGGGGGGTTCAAGTCAGCATCGGCGCTGGCATTGGGGTTACCTGGTAGAAAACCTGCAGAATCTGAGCATATCCCGCCGAGTCGCTTCGATTCGAGACGCTTCGTGCAAGCCCACCAGCCCATGCAGAGACGATGCCCAAGCGACTTGCCCTGATCAGAGATGCGGGGGAGATGCCGTGGAATGAAGGGCTGGGGAAGCCGTCATAACCCAAGAGGGGAAGGATGGAGGAGGAGTGAGGGGGAGGGGGAGCAGGGAGAAGGGAAGGAGGAATGGGTGAATGAGGAGGAGGAGGAGGAGGAGGAGGAGGAGGAGGGAGGAGGAGGAGGAGGAAGAGGAGGAGGAGGAGGAGGGGGGATGGTGAGGGGCAGGGGGGGGGATGGTGAGGGGCAGGGGGGGGGGGTAGGACGGCCACTACCTGCGCCCCCGCGGTCCGCCCTAGCTCGCCACCCCCACCATCCCCATGGCGGAGACGGAGCTTACCCGAGCGCCCAAGGGGCGAAGCTGAGGGCAGCCGAGACATCCCCCACCGACAACAGAAGCAAACACAAGGCCTGGGGTTCGCCCCCACCGAGGGCACTGTGACCCCCAGCCATAGCGGGACGAGGTGGGGCCGCCACGAACCCCACTTGAAGTCGGCGCATGGAGGCCTCATAAGTGCGCCCACAACCCACATCACAACACCCGCAACAAGCCGACCTCCCAACGACCCACCTACAAGCACGCACGACAAGCAACCACAAGGTTTGGGGTTCGCCCCTACCGAGGGCACAGTGACCCCTAGCCATAGCAGGACGAGGTGGGACTGCCAAGAACCCCATTTGAAGTCGGCGCATGGAGACCTTACGGATGAGATAACCGCCCCCGCAACGAGTCCACCGACCAAACGACTACCTACTGCAGAGCTACCATCTCGTCAACCACGACCACGACCACAACCAGCAACAGCACAGACACAGTTACCAAGACATCAAACAGCAGCGTTTCGAGCAACACCATCACGACAAGCGATGCAACCTTTTCCGACTGTTACGACAACCCAGGACCAATGCACCAACGCACGAAGACGACGGCCAACAGATGACACCACAGACTGCAATGCCGACCGACACGAACAACACATTTCACATACTACACACCAGCGACAACAAACTAAGGACGGCAGCTCAGACAGCATCCCTGGGCACCGTCACCACCGAACGTATACAGCTACCCAACAGAGTACACACGCCAACACAGCAACCACTACTAGCAGCAGATCTGCAAGAGCATCAGCACCAAAAGCCCAAGCACAAGGCGATGCTACCCTTCCGACATCGACGCACGACGAACTACGAACGAACAACATACAACACCTCGACGGATGCAGCCACCAACCCTTCACGTGAGCCCGACGAAGAAGTACGACGATCAACCAAACTTATGCAACCGTTCCGAGCGAAGAAGAAGACAAAGGAAACGCACACGACCAATAGAGCAACAGACTCACAACAACAACCGATCGACATTGACATATACCATGGTACGCAGCAGAATGATGAATACGCATGCGACCTTGGAGAAACTAGGAGCCTGGGAAGGCGCACCAGAGCGACGACGGCACCATATCTTTAGTGCAATATCGAAGGAAACGACCTACATCCAGCAGCACGGCATGCGCTAAGCACGACACCTAAAGGCAACGGATACCATAGCACCAAGCACATCTTCACCGACGCTTCCCACAACGTGCAGCGACCTGAGAGCTGTGCATGGGCTTTCCTAGTGCTGAAGGAAGGCGAGACATTCGAGTAACGGACCTTCAGAGGCGCGTACAGCAGCATCGTCAACGGGAGCCACATCATGAATATCCCCAACTCCAGGATCACGAACACGACGGGTGAGATCATGGCCATCGTACAAGCTCTCATGTGGCTTACGGCGACAACAGAGACCCAGCATACGTACATACACACTGACTGCGAGACGGCCATTCACCTATGCAATGGGATAGCGACATCTTCGGCGGACGAGCACCTATCACGATTTCTAAAGGTCATCTACGACATGGTACGCACCGACACCAACGTAACATTGGTCCACGTACCAAGCCACGAAGGTATGCCTTGGAACGAGCTTGCGGATGGCCTTGCCAAGTGGACACGACGGCGGTATGACAAGGGCGAAGACTACGATGTCATCCCGCATAACTTCAAGGATATCATCGGAGTATCTAAGTTCTACCAATGGGAAGGATTGCTCCAGCGCGAACATCCAGACAGCAGCTTACCCAACGAGAGTGGAACAGCACCTCCGATTCGGAATACCTATAATGTCAGCAGAGAAGCACCACCTGATGGCCCCGCTCGCAACAGCGTCGACTGACACAACCGTGGAACTGAATCTTGCAACTTACAACGTAGAGAGCGTACGCGAAGCCGACATGAAGCAACAGAAGAAGCACACGAAAGCAGCACGCATCGCCCACATGTGGAGAGGGCCTGCGCTACGACGACAATTCTGAGAGCACAAGCTCCATATTGTCGGCATCCATGAAGCGAGGGGCGAGCGGAGGACCACTACCAGCAACAGCTACTACATCGCCAGCAGCCCCCACGACGGCTACAATGCGGGATGTGAGCTTTGGATGAATCTGGAGGAGCCGTTCGCGGATGGCAAGAGCGGCCTTCAGTTCTCCGAGCCGGGTCAATTCCACGCACTGGTCAGCGAGCCCCGCGCCCCTATTGTAAAGATCGAAACCAGCCCCATCAATATAACCATCTGCGTCAGCCACGCTCCGCACAACAAGAAGAACGACGACGACACGAACAGATACTGGGAGGCATCAAACAGGCACATAAGGAAATACAGCAGCATACTGACCGATGCCCACGGCAGGGTGGGCGAGGTACAAACGCAATGGGTCGGCGGAGAAGGACTCCCACAGACAGAGGACGGCAACGGCAAGAGGCTGCACGAGATGGCCGCGGATGGAAGGCCCACCATCAGCAATGCCAAGATCTCCAACGGCAAGGGCCACCACACATGGCGCGACGGACACGGCAACAAGCACCAGATAGACTACATACTGACTAACGAGACGCGGACGCCAAATATCACAGATGTCCATGCACTCAACGACATCGAAACCATGAAGAGGCAGAAAAAGCACGACAGCAACAGAGAAGACCACGCGCCAGTCACGGCAACAGCGCAGTGGACGGTTCGAGATACGGCACCGAAGCATTTTTTGCCGAAGATCGATCGGAATCAGCTGATGTCAGAAGAGGCGGTGCGAAAGTTCAAGAGCGTGCCCAATTCTACGGTACTCCCAACGTGGAACATGAATTTCGACGAGCACGTCTACTATTACATGCTGACCATCATGGAGGCGGCACAGGGATCCTTCGCTCGAAATGACCAAAAGAAGTCCCGGGAGTACATCTCACAAGAAACGTTGGCCTTCATCATGTGCCGCAGGAAATATATGAAATGCATCAGGAAGGCTTCGGGCGACGGGCCACAGCATCCAGCAACAAAACGCCGAGCGCAAACATTTCTGAAGTACATAAACGAAGATCCTACCCTTCAGATGCCCATCGAAGCCATCCAATACGCCTACCGCGAGACCTTCCAGCTGCACTACGTGGCCCAACACGACATCAGCAATTTCGACCATCAATGTTTTTTCTCGACTCCGTCACGCAGTGGATTCGCACCGCCAGGAAGAGCATTGCGAAGATGATCGACAGAGACTACGACCACTTCTTGGAGGGGCAGGCCCAGCTTGCTATGGAAGCAAAAAAGCAACGGTGGCGCCTGCGCTGAATGGAAATGCACTAAGAAGTTGCCGATCTTCGTTGGCAGTAAACGACAGAGGAAAAGGGCGTATCCACTCTTGACAAAGTCGGACCACAGCATAGCTACCAGCGCAGCGGAAGAATATATATATATATATATATATATATATATATATATATATATCCGCAAGGGCTTCGCCCCCTGCCGCCGGACCCCTCTCTCGGAGAATGGGCCATGGAAGAGCTAAGTCATGAGGCTTTGGCGCTGTCGTGCAGCAGTATCGGAACTTCATGCGAGGCCGATTCGCAATCGGCAAAGCCAACTGATCACAAGAGGGGTTACCACACAGGGCGATTGGTAAGACGTGTATGGTTTACGAGCTTGGTTGCCACACCTTGGGATTAAAGGGCCGAGGGAGTACTCGCAGTTTGGGTTGCCACGCCTTGCGATGGATGTGCGTGAGGGGTGGCACCGAATTTCAGAAATGTGGCAAATCCCTTGTGTTTTTGGACCCTGACCCTGCGGATCTGCGTGAGGGGTGGCACCGAATTTCAGAAATGTGGCAAATCCAATGTTTTTTTAGACCCTGACCCCGCGGATCTGCGTGAGGGGTGGCACCGAATTTCAGGAATGTAGTAAATCCCATATGGTTTTGGACCCTGACCCCGCGGATCTGCGCGAGGGTGGCACCGAATTTCAGAAATGTAGCAAATCCCATGTGTTTTTGGACCCTGACCCCGCGGATCTGCGCGAGGGGTGGCACAGAATTTCAGAAATGTGGCAAATCCAATGTGTTTTGGGGCCCTGACCCCGTGACTGCGTGAGGGGTGGCACCGAATTTCAGAAATATTGTACATCCCATGTGTTTTTGAACCCTGACCCCGCGGACCTGCGTGAGGGGTGGCACCGAATTTCAGAAATGTGGCAAATCCATTGTGCTTGTGGACCCTGACCCCCCGGATCTGCGCGAGGGGTGGCACCGAATTTCAGAAATGTGGCACATCCCATTTGTTTTTGGACCCTGACCCCGCGGATCTGTGTGAGGGGTGGCACCGAATTTCAGAAATGTAGCAAATCCCATGTGTTTTTGGACCCTGGCCCCGCGGATCTCCGTGGGGGGGTGGCACCGAATTTCAGACACGTTGCAAATCCAATGTGTTTTTGGACCCTGACCCCGCGGATCTGCGTGAGGGGTGTCGATTTCGAGCCCCCCCGGCAATTCAGACAGCGCGCCCAGGGGGTGCTAAAAAATCATGCTTGGCCCCCCCCCCCCCCCCCTCGCGCGGTCAATCAACTAGTTACAGTAACCAGCAAGAAGAAGAACTGTAACACTGGAAACTACAAGCTACAACTGGCATTGGAAACTGCGAACCCGCGCCTACCGCCTGGTGGCCCCACAAGGGGGCCGGCGGATATATATATAATATATATATATATATATATATATATATATATATAAAGAACTTTCGACATAACGAAGCAGCGAAGCTCTTGACGCAGCAGGAAATCTTCGACAGATACAACAACTCCACCTCGCGGGACACGAGCCACATCACCAGGAGCAGTAAAAACTTCGCCAGCATCTACGAGCTGCAAGACATCCTCGCCAAGGCCAAGCCACACAGAGCGTCTGGGCCAGATTGCATCACTGACGACTGGGCCAAAATTGCACCACGTGAAGTTGCTCGACACATGCGCCCCGCAATCACCAAGGCTCTATACTGCAGGGAAAGTTTGGCGCACAAGGGATCAAGAATGACCTACTTCTGGAAAGGCAAGGGCGGAGAAGAGGCACTCAAACCAACGGTCCATCGCTCTCGCCAACACCGTCATCAAGCACCACTAGCGCAACATCAGGCAGTGCGTCAAAGACCTTCCCCCCGACATGTTGTTCTCTACTCAGATGGGCGGCGGGCGCCACTACAGCACTGACTTCAACCGCATGATGATGAGGGTGTTCTTCGGTACCGCCAAAGCGATAAAGAACGACCTTGTGATCATCATGATTGACCTCAAGGCAGCATTCCACAAGGTCATCAACCAGCTGGTGCACAACATGCAGCCCGACGAAGATCAAATCAGCGACGTCATCAATAACATAGACATCCCCGACGCCATGATCCCAGCCATCACCCATCTGATGACCAACGACGGCATCGTCAACAAGCATGTCACGGACCAGCACATTGTTGAGATGCTCACGGAGGCCCACAAAGGGACATGGTTCTACATACACAGAGAAGCGAGCTGGGCTGCACCAAGAATGGGAACCCGGCCTGGCGCCCCACTCGCCGATTTCACATTCAGAGCGCTTGTGGCAGACGTCACAGCAGACTATCACCAGCGGGCTACCATCGATGGCGTCGTGGCAATGATTCCCGAAGCACCACAGCACTTCCAGCAGAGCGACTGCACCAAAATAGTATCTTCTACATCATTCGTGGATGACGTTAAGGCAGCCGCAACGACCAGCAACGGCAACGAAATCTACCAGCTGGTGAGCACAACGTGGGGACATCTGATTCGTTCGACACTCAGCAGGGGATTACCTATCAACACGGCCAAGTCGAGCTACATCGTGTACCCCAACACCAAGAGCGGCAAGCGCACAGCCCGAACCATGAGTCAAGAGAAGCTCAGCATGTCGGACATCGGGTTCACGGTCACACATACAAGGAGCACCAAGCTACCCGGGGCAATGTTCAACGACAGGAACGACCTCGGACAAGAGATTGCAGCCCGAACCATTGCACTACGACAAACGACGGGACCGCTCCGCAGGACGCTATTCAAGAGGCGCGCAGTCACTAACAAGGCCAAGATCAACTACCTGGAGGCGTTTGGGTATTCTAAGCTTTTCTTCAATGCAGGCACATGGATCATAAATAAGCAGCGCGACACGAATCGACTGACGACGGCCTACGCACCTGCGGCACGACAGGCCATCGGGAGCATCCACGACAAGATGCGCACTCAGCGGATCACCAACGACCAGATCCTCGAACGAGCTGCCCTACCAACACTGCAAGAACGACTACGACGATTTCGCCTCCGACAGGTGCGACGCCTTGCGCACCAATGCCCACCAGAGCTACACGCACTTGCAGACTACGACATACAGAGGGGTGGCGAATGGTCCACGACCATCAACAGCGACCTGCAACACTACCGACACCATTGCGACCACACACGGCACGAGCAAACCCCCAAAGACATCACGGAGTTCACCACGATGGCGCGGTACGACACCAGCCACCTCAAAGCCATTCTTTCCCATGCATACAGCAGGGCCACTGACCAGCACACGGAGACGACGAGACGAACCACATGGCAAAACATCACATCCAACATCGCGGCAACAATCGGGCTCCGACCTGCACGCGCGCACGACGACGAGGAGCTCGGTGCGACCAAGACGGCGCCAGTCATGTGCTATCATTGCGGCGCAATCTTCCAGGCTACGGCGGCGCACAACAAGCACGTATGCAACCACCACAGAGGCGACGACGACATAAGCAACTTCGCAGTTGGAGACACATGCCAAATCTGCATGAAGAACTTCCACACCGCGAACAGGCTAATCAAGCACGTCAAGGCGTCGACCATATGCGCCGCTTCATGGAGGGCCAGCAACTACAGGGCAACGGCCGAAGAGGTCGATGCCAACACGACGGAGGTCCGACTCGTCAGGCGACACAACAGACACAACGGGCTGCCCGACGACTACGCCGAGGCAGCGCCACTACAGACGCACGGACCGCCGATAGGCCCCAAAATAATCACCAACGACGCACGCACACCAGTCCCAACCAGCATCCCCGAAGCGACAATCATGCCCAGCCAGACACTTAGCGACGAGCCGAGGCAACCACCCACCAACCAAGACAGGGAACCACCGAACACGATCCTTATCATCACTGCTAGCGACAATGCTACCAGCGAATTAAACGACGCCATACAGCGGCAAGTCAACAGACACAGCACGGCAATACAGATACGTATCATACGCACCGACAACGCCGAAGGCGACGACATGGGCTACTGCGCGCGAGCAAGAACCTCGGAAGAGAGAGAGTGGCGCCGCACATCGTCGACGCCAACATCGACTCCTTCAAACCCGAAGGGCAAGCAAGAAGCCAACAGCACCCACGGGGGCGGCCACACATAAGCACACGACAGCAGCGAGAAGCCACCAAAGACAATCACACGATGTACAGAACACTCACAGCAGCATACGACACGATTGCCACAACCACCCCCACCATCTTGCTGGACGGCGACATACGCCACCTGGGCATCCAAGAGCACACCCTGCTAAGACAACACCATCGGACAACCACAGCGGAGAAGCACACAGCCATCATGTGCGAGCACTACCACAGCGACGGTTACAACATCGAGGACGCCATAAGAAAGGCCATAGAGGCCATCATCAATGGCCAGGACATCGCCCAGACCGACTATTACGGTGGCCACATGGGCGACTTCTGCGGCCCCCCGAACGACAACCACGGCGAGCACCACCCCGCGGAGTACAGGTTGGCGACCACCCTCTCGCGGCGAGCGCGCCGGCCCCCAGGAACGGACTTGGGGGCGCTGGCGGCCGCGAGGGGGAAGAGAACACCTTCAACTTCTGACACCTGGGCCCGCGGGGCGCCCTCACACCTAGTTGGTTGTGGGCCCCTCCCCCGTTCCTTCCTCAGGACTCTCCCAGGCCCTGGTCCTTTCCTGTTGGGGGGAGGGGACCCACAACCCTACAATGTAATTAGTCCCCCCCCCCTACCACCACCCCCGCGTTTATCTCGCGGGGTGGAGTACATCATCCACTGTGGAGGTGGTGGTCGGGGGGGGAGGCGGGCCTAGTACAAAGCTAGGCGCGCCATCGTCGGCCTCCGCCTCGACCTTTCCCCCCCCTTTCCGAGGCCCTGGGGGCCCCTCCTTCCCCATCCCCTTCTTCGGTCGGGGGGGGGGCCGGAGGACCCCTGAGGCCCTGCCCCCTCGGAGGCTTCTGGAGGCTTTTCGAGGGCGTCGGCCGCGGCCGCGTAGACCCGCGGCGCGGCGCGGGGCCACGGCGATTGGACCGCCACGCCCGCAGTGCTGTAGGAGGAGGAGGAGGAGGAGGAGGAGGAGGAGGAGGAGGAGGAGGAAGAGGAGGAGGAGGAGGAGGAGGAGGAGGAGGAGGAGGAGAGCGAGTAGAAAGGCCAGAGGACTCTTGGATGCCTCTTCGGAATCTCTTCGGATGTCTGTCGATATCTGTTCTAGAAGCGTCAGTTTCGCTCGGGACATCCTTGTCGGTCAAGAGACCGTCGCAAACTAGATGTTCTAAAACATAATATGGTTATCGTTCTTGGGAGTGTTTGATGACGCAGGAACAGGGCCCAAAAATTACCCCTAAATCGCTCCACTGGCGCCCTGAGGATTCCCTGAGCAGTGATGCGACGAGCCGCCGTTGTCTCAGATGGCCCCCCCTCCGACTTCCCGAACGCTCCAGGGCGTCCGAGAGCGATCCCAACCCGCTGCGGCGCCCGACGTATCCCCCCAGACCCGCCAGTTCTAAGAAATCCCATGCTACTGCCCATCCCAATCCATCCTCACATTTCTTCCGTCTCACCAGCCGCGACCGGGGGCGATCTCCAGAATACCAGCGCCCGAGTGGAGAACCAGGGCAGACGCAGACTCTCGGAGGCCCGCGCGGCTCTTTCGGGTCGGCGTTGGGACCCTCCCCCTACCCGCACCCTCCCTGCAGCGGCACCCCTGCAGCGCCGCCCTCCCCCAGCGCGCTCCTCGCTCCGCGGAAGGCTCATGGTTAATGGGCGAAGAACGGTATAAGATAAATTGTTTCGCCGTCGGGGACACCGTCCCCAGGGCGGCTGGAAAGTTTATACCATTACGGTGCCACCGCAGGGGTATAGATTTTCCAGCCGCCCAGGGGCAGGTGTCCCCGACGGCGAAAGAGTTGATTTGATGCCGTTCTTCGCCCGTTAACGTGGGGAACGGCGCCCCACGCCGATCCAAAAGCAAATCCGTGCAGAGCTCCGAAAAGCTGTGCACCCACGCAGACCTCATCTTGGTGCACACAAGCAGTAGCGGCCGCCAGTTTCTGCCGCGGTAGGCCCCCAGAGGCCCTGGCCGAGCCCTTGGACGGCCAGCAAAAACGGCTCGCGAGAGAGAGTTTATGGAGGAGGGCGAGAGGGAGGGACCAGTACACATGGGTGCGGAGGACCTTCCTCTGGTTGATTGCCAGACGCAGGCTTGGTGTATTGCTTCGTTCGTGAAACAGGTTCGGCGGTTCCCAACGTTGAGCTTCAGGCAATCTTCGATGTTTTGCAGATCTCGGCGCAGCGGGAAAACAAAAAGGGACCTCGTTCCCTGCGTCAGGTTCCTTTTGGCAGGACTGTTGATTGAAGTCGCGCCTTGTTCAATGCAGGATTCCCCGGCCTTCATCCACCCCTTCTGGTCGTTCCCGGTGCGATTGCGTGCTACGCATACGAGTGACCATTCGCCCCACCGAGCTGTGGGTGCGGGCCCACAGAGGAGGTCCCCCAGCATTGGCCTGGGCGCTTGGATTTGTCCCCCCCCACCCTACCCCACCACCCCGCGGCCCCCACATATCGCACTGGAAGGGTCACTATTGCCTGGGGTCTCTCGCGCGCGGAGTATAGCCGAAGCTGTTCTTTGCGGCCCCCCGAGGCCGCAAGCGACGAAGCACGCCGCATGATATGTTGAAGTCGTCGGAGGTCTTGGCGAGCCGTCTCGAGACATCCTGGCATCTGACTGTTAATTGCGTCGGCAGGCTTCCCTGATCGGGCGCTGACCAGTCCGGGTGTCTAGCATTAAGTCGGGCGTGTCCCTCTACAGGAGGACTATTCAATTACTCTGACGGAAGGACCCCACATGATAATATGTTAGGAAAAGGGGGGGTCAGAAAAAAACTGGAGAGGGGACCTTTTCAAGTTCCCTCTCCAGTTGGAACGCGCGGGAAAGTGAACCTTTGCAAGTTCCCTTTCCCGCTGCTGGAGAGGGAACCTTTTCAAGTTCCCTCTCCAGTTGGAACGCGCGGGGAAGTGAACCTTTGCAAGTTCCCTTTCCCGCTGCTGGAGAGTGAACCTTTGCAAGTTCCCTCTCCAAGGGAAAGTGAACCTTTTCAAGTTCCCTTTCCCGCGAATGAAGGGTGAACCTTTTCAAGTTCCCCCTTCACTCCGACGACAAGGGGGGACAGGGAACCTTTGCAAGTTCCCTCTCCCGCAGCTAGAGACGTCGAACCTTTTCAAGTTCCCTCTCCAGCCCAATCCTGCCACGAACGGGAAAGTGAACCTTTTCAAGTTCCCTCTCCCGCAGCTAGAGAGTGAACCTTTTCAAGTTCCCTCCCCAGCCCAAACGAACGCGGGAGAGTGAACCTTTTCAAGTTCCCTCTCCCGCCGACGACGACAAGGTTGGCCAGCAATTGGACGTGGGCAAGTCGAAAGAGAATATTCAGGCCGCAGGAGCGAGTTCCCCTTCGATCCTCCAAGTGACGACAAGAGACGGTCCTCAGACGGGACTACCCGCACCGCCCACAGACAAAGTTCCCGCTTGATACTTCCCCCTTGTTCAGGCCGCAGGAACTGAGGAGCCCAAAAAGCTCGCTCGGATGACCCGCTCGGGTTCGAACATGAAGTGCGTGCCCCACAGGGATGGAGCGCCCGCCTGATACTTCTCCCATATTCAGGCCTCAGGAGCCCAAAAGCGACGACAGTTACAGGTTTCCGATGACCCGCCTCGGATTGGTAAGATGATCTGCGGGCCCCATAGAGAGAGGCTCCCGCCTGAGACTTCCTCGCAATTCACTCACAGACAACGCTCCCGCCTGATACTTCCTCCAAATTCACGCCCCAGGAGCCCAAAAGTGACGACAGTTACAGGATCCCAATGACCCGCCTCGGATTAGTAAGATGATCTGCGGGCCCCATAGGGAGAGGCTCCCGCCTGAGACTTCCTCGCAATTCACTCACAGACGACGCTCCCGCCTGATACTTCCTCCAAATTCACGCCCCGGGAGCCCAAAAGTCACGACAGTTACAGGATCCCGATGACCCGCCTCGGATTAGTAAGATGATCTGCGGGCCCCATAGGGAGAAGCTCCCGCCTGAGACTTCCTCGCAATCCACTCACAGACGAGGCTCCCGCTAGATACTTCCTCCAGATTCACGCCCCAGGAGCCCAAAAGTGACGACAGATACAGGATCCCGATGACCCGCCTCGGATTAGTAAGATGATCTGCGGGCCCCATAGGGAGAGGCTCCCGCCTGAGACTTCCTCGCAATTCACTCACAGACGACGCTCCCGCCTGATACTTCCTCCAAATTCACGCCCCAGGAGCCCAAAAGTGACGACAGTTACAGGATCCCGATGACCCGCCTCGGATTAGTAAGATGATCTGCGGGCCCCATAGGGAGAGGCTCCCGCCTGAGACTTCCTCGCAATTCACTCACAGACGACGCTCCCGCTTGATACTCGAGTGAGTGACGGACTGACTGAGTGATGTGTGACGCCAACGGATGATATCCTCATGTGATGATCATGATGAGTGAGTGAGTGAGTGAGTGAGTGAGTGAGTGAGTGAGTGAGCGATCGAGTGGTGTATGGGTAAGTGTGATGGTGCTGAGGAGGAGAGGCGTGGGTCATGATGATGATGACTGATGATGATGATGGCGAGAAAGAGGAAGAGAGAGAGAGAGGGTGTGAGATCCTGCGCGGGGGGTGTGCAGAGAAAACAAGAACCCCACTTTGGATGTGGGAAAAAATAGTCCAAACATAGTTTTGGGACGATGTTTTGAATGTGTGTTGAGCATGTCTGATGTATTATTTGACTCTGTCTTATACTTCGTCTAAAACCCCTCTGCAGGAGGACACGCCCGACCTGAGTCGAGCAGTGGGGCGATCGAGGGTCGACAGCTCTTGTGGGATGGTTTTGCTAACTTCTGCGGGGCCTTCAGAGCCCCCTTGGGGGCGATTTTTTGAGTGTGTTTGAGCATGTCTGGCGTATTTTTGTTGACTCTGTTTCATTGTTCATCCAAGATCTCCCTGTAGGAGGATACGCCCGACCTGAGTCGAGCAGTGGGGCGACCGAGGGTCGACGGGTCGTGTGGGATGGTCTTGCTCACTTCTGCGGGGCCCTCAGAGCCCCTTGTATTTTGTTGACTGTGTTCTATTTTTCGTCCAAGACCACCCTGTAGGAGGACACGCCCGACCCAAAGTCGAGCAGTGGGGCGATCGGGGGTCGACGGCTCTCGTGGGATGATTCTGCTCACCTCTTGCGGGGGCCTTCGGGGCCCCCTTCCTGGGGGACCCCGACGGAGGCCTTCGACGGCGGAGCGGGCTCACGGGGCCTCCTCTCGCGGCGTGCCGCGCGTGCCGCGCGTGCCTCGCGGGGCGGCGGGCGGGGGGAGTTCGGAGAAGAACAGAACCACATCAGCATGAACTTCGCAGGCCTGGAGGTTGACACCAACACCAAGATCGGCGGGGTGCCTCCACCGAGGAAAGACGATCCCGATCTCGGTGATGGTGGTAATATTCTGGTTTCCAAGGTGACCGAAATATTACCACCAACACCGAAGCCTAGGATCATTTTCCCCATGTGGATGCAACTCCCTGTTCTGGTGTTGGTGCCTATTTCCAGACCTCCAAAAACTCTGCTGGCGCTCCGCGCGGATCTCTTTGGGGGTGCGGGCAGGGGAAGTGCGGAGAACAGAACCACATCGACCTATAAATTCTGCTGGCGCTCCGCGCGGATCTCTTGGGGGGGGTGCGGGCAGAGGAAGTTCGGAGAAGAAACAGCCACATCAACATAAACTGTCTGCCCGTAGTTTTTGGCTCTCAGTTTGGAGGGAGTTCAACAACCAGTCCACCATCCCAAGAGGGGGGGGAGCCAGAACAAACTAGCACAGTGCAGTTTGACCGCGAGACCACAAAAGAGAGGAAGTTCGGAGAAGAAAAAAACACATAAACATGTAAACTGTTGGCGCCCCGCGCGGATTCCTCGGATCCGCGCCCAGGCTCCCCGGCGGCGCTTCCGGCGCCGCCCCTGGCGCGCGGAGCGCGCCAGGGAGGGGGGGGTCCAGCGCGGATCGCAGAAATCCGCGCGAGGCGCCAAAAGTTTCTTTTTATGTGTTTTTGTTTTTGGTCTAGAAGTGCTGTCTCGAGACGACGACGTCAGGGAGAACATCAACAGGCAGGGTGCGGTCGGACCAAGGTATAAGACCGAGGTCGGTTCAGGGAGGGCACCCTGAGGTTCTTCGTGTTGTTTGGATGTTCTTGTGCATCCTGGGGGAGGGCACCCTCGAACGTTCTTCCGTATGGGCCGGTGGAGGGTCTCATGTTCTTGAAGGATGTTTTTTTGTCCTGGGTCCTGCTGTAAGCGCATCCCGTGGCAACGTTCGAAGACCGATTTCTGACCACATCCACCTCTGGATCCTCGATTCTATGATAGGCCCTCGGGGGTGGAAGTGGGTAGTTTTTCCTTCCCCTGGGGCAGGGAAACTGCCCACCTCCACCTCTGGAAACCGCTTTTCGCGAGGCACCTCGGGAAGTGGGTGTGGTCAGAAACCGGTCTCCTAAACGCTGTGCGGCGCAGCATGGCCTCTGGAGCGCATCGGCAGTGGATACATCGAGCGCTGTGCACTGCGCCTTTTGCCTCCCCCCCCCCGCGCGACACAGTACCGCGTCGAGACGAAGCTTCAGGCCGCGCTTGTGTGACGCATCGAGCGTCGGCAGAGGAAGTGCGCCTTTTGCCTCCCCCCCCCGCGCGCCCGCATGGAGCGCGGCCCGGCCGCGCCGCCTGCGGAGTGCGCCGCCCCAGCCAGCCTGGAGTGCCCCGGGGGCCCGGCCTCTCGGCGGCGACGGTGGTCACAAAGCTCGTGCCACTGCGCCCAGAGTGCCTACTCCAGGAGGAGGAGGAGGAGGAGGAGGAGGAGGAGGAGGAGGAGGAGGAGGAGGAGGGGGGGGGGGGGAAGGGAGGGGGAGACGGCCCTCTCGGAAGGTGGCGGGACTTCTTTAGAAGGCCTCTGGCCCTCTGAGAGGCTCTCTCCGTGCCTTCGGGTACTCCAGATTTCGTAATAAAGGGAGGGGGGTCTCATTTCGGGGGGGAGTCTCTTCCAGGCTATCTTGGAGGGCCTGGGGGGTCTGGGGACGATGTTTTGGAGGGTTCTCCCACGGGAGAGGTCTGAAATGGCTCGTCTTGGAGGGTCCAGACCCCATCCCTTTTATTACGAAATCTGGAGTACTAGCAAACGTCTTTGAACCAGAGATCTGCCTCTGTGTAAGTCACGCGATCGCAAACATGGATCAAGGGGGCGGGGATTAGCGACGGGTCCCGTCTCCATGGGAAATCGCGGATTTACGTCGCCAAGCGAGGCGGCACGGGCAGCATTTTGGGAAGGGCACCTCCCCCGATCCATGGATTTGGCGACCGCGCGCCAAAGCCATGGATCGCTAGTCCATGCTTGCGCGCACCCGAGTAATGGATCCTAGATGTAAGTCTGGCCTGTCCCCCTACAGGCGGCTTTGGGGCGAAAAATAAGAAATACCCTAACATGTTCATAAACAGCCAAAAATAGTCACACCAAAAAAGACGTCCCTGTACGATTGTTGGACTAGTTTTGAATACTCCTCCCATAGAGGGACAGGCCCAACTTAATGCTGGATCCCCCGCGGCGGATCCGGGGCACTTGCCAGCAGCCACTCTGCGGGTAGTGGAGCGCGCCCGTCCGGACAGGGGCGTGCAGCCCCGGGAGGGAGCAGGGCAGTCAGGGCGCACAGCAGGGACGAGCGACTCTCCTTGCGAGGGCACGAGATTGTCGAAGAGCTGGGGAGGGCACGAGTCGATGATCCTCGGGACGCGTGCTAGCCCAATCCGAGCATTCTCTCTGGGTGGAGGGCGAAGGGTGCAGTCTGAAATGCCAGTTCGATGGATGTTCGAGGCCTGAATCTGCAAAAAGGTGAATCACAGGACGTGCACAAGCCTGTATAGATTTCACCCTGAGCCCTCCACCCTAAGAGAATGCTCAGCCAATGTGTGTTTACCCCCCTTCAGAACCGTCGATAGCACGCAGCCCGTGGTGGCCCTCATTGACCACGCCGCCTGCGTCGCAGTGGAGAGCTTCGGTTGAAAAGGACCCGTCGGCGCCACAGTCAACGCGCATAGTGAGATTGAGCGATGTTGCAAGGTAAATGGCCCTTGCAACCTTGCCCCTTCGACCCATCCTTGGCCACGTTCGCTGGCCGCGCCCCTCTCGAAGGGTGTCGACGTGGCCTTCCAAAGTCCTGGCAATACCCAGCCACGCGCAGAGGGGGGCGGGGGTAGGGGGGAGGGTTTCTTAGAAGCACCCTGCCTCTTGGAGGGCGCGAGCCATACCTGTGGACGTATGGCGGCGCCTTCTCAGAAGCAGCCTCCGTCCAAGAAGCCCCCCCCCTCACCACCCCCTTGTGCGCGCCGCCAACGTACATGTGTCCAATGGCGCCGACGGTCCAGATATTCGGCAAGGGTTCCCCAGCGAAGACGTGGAATGCCTGCCCCCCTCGGCCGTTCGCCCCATGTCGTCGCCTCTGAGCCTCCTCCCCGGGGGCACGTCCTCCCCGACCTCGCGCGAGAGGAGGGTGCGCCTCGGGGCCCCCAGACGGTGCGGTGACCACACCGCGTGGTGAGCCAGAGGGGGCCCGGAAGCGCCGCACAGTTTGGAGGCTCGGGCCGTTCTCCGAGGACGTATCGGGGGATGTCACCAGCCGCGAACTTATCCCCGAGCCCTAAGATCGACACGCCAACAGGCGATGTGACAATCTTAGGGATGCGCCCTCAGAATCTAACGGAATCCCTAAGACCGGCATCGTGATGAGGCGATGCCCAGCATAGGGATAGGGATATTTTCCAGGCTGATAAAGACGGGGCCTCCGATTTCTCAGAACGGTGCGGTGGCGGGCGGCGCGGTGGTGAGGTTTCTGGGGATTCCGAGGTCACCACGCGGTCCGTCACCACACCTTTTCGGGGCCCCCGGACATTGTGGCAGCGCCCCACCCTGAGGCGTAAAGTTGAAAGTTAGGACGGAAATGTTGCCTCGCCTCCACGCGGGGCCACTACCCGAGTCGGACACTTGTTTCCTGAGCTGGGGTGAGGTCTTGTTCGGAGTGTGGAAGTGTTTGAAGGTGGTTCGCCTAGCAGCGTCGTGACAGCGAAGGCAGAACAGAACAGAGCAGAACCTCGTGCGAGTAGGGGGTACGTCTTTCTCCTCCTCCTCCTCGCCTCCCCTTCTTCGCTCCCTACTGGCCGAAGAATCATTGTTAGCCAGTGTGGATCCCAAACAGCAGTTGCATGCAATCTACGAGGTGCAATGTAGGTGGTGCAACAATTGTGGTGCAAGTCATGTAGTGCAATCGATGCGTTGCAAAGCAGTGCAAGGCAATGCAAGGCAATGCAAAGAAGTGCAAGGCAATCCAAACTAATTCAAATCAATGCAGCGTAATGCAAAACGAGTGCGAAGCAACGCATCACACTGCAAAGCAATGCAAAGCAACGCACAGCAGCGCAATTCAAACGAATGCATCTCAATGCAAACCGATACAAAGTGGCACACGGATGCACAGCAACGCACAGCAATGAAAAACAATGCAACGCAGCGCAATGCGATTGCAAGACAGCGCGAAGCAACACAAGTGCACTGCGATTGCAATGCAGTGGGCTTGCAATGTGATTGCAGTGCAGCGGGCGGGGGGGGCGCAGCGGGGCGGCGGTGACGGATGTGGGGGGGGGGGGCCCAAACTATACCACCACCACCACCACCACCACCACCACCACCACCACCACCACCACCACCACCCACCACCACCACCACCACCACCACCACCACCACCACCACCACCACCACCACCCCCACCCCTCTCCCAGAAAAGAGGAGAGGAAGAGGAGGGCAGAGGAGGAAGGAGGGGAAGAGGAGAGGAAAGAGGAGAGGAAGAGGAGAGGAGAGGAAAGAGGAGAGGAGGGGAAAGAGGAGAGGAAGAGGGATGAGGAATCGCGCTCCCTCCCTCCCCTCCCTCCTCCTCCTCCTCCTCCTCCTCCGCCTCCTCCTCCTCTCCTCCTCCTCCTCTCCTCCTCCCCCTCCTCCCCCTCCTCCTCCTTTTTCTCTTTCTCCTCCTCCTCCTCCTCCTCCTCCTCCTCCTCCTCCTCCTCCTCCTCCTCCGCCTCTGCCTTCCCCTCCCTCTCCTCCTCCTGCTCCTCCCCCTCCCCCTCCGCCTTCCCCTCCCTCCCTTCCTCCTGCTCCTCCTATTCCTCCTCGTCCTCCTCCTTCTCGGGTCGCCTACGGCCCCAGGGGAAACCGTGCACTTTGTTTGGGGGAACATGCGTAAACAGTAAACAACATTTTTCTCGGAGCTCCGCGCGGATGTCTCGGATCGGCGCTGGGGCCCCCTGGCGGCGCTTCCGGTTCCGCCCTTGGCGCCCTCTCAGGGAGAGGGGGGCCCAGCGCGGGTCCAAGAAATCCGCAGCGACCTCCGGGAAGTTTTGTGTGTGCCGTTGGGCTGTGCCTCTAGCCCCGTTCCCCACGCCCTCGCGTCGCCAAACATCTCTGCTCCTCATCTGCCCCCGTGACGTGCCAATTGCCAGGAGTAGACAGGCAGATGTCAGCTGAGCTGGCCCGTCGAGCGAGCCTGGTCCTGCCCCATCCCAGTCTTCGGACGCACCCAAGGAGCCTTGACCCCACCATTCCCTTGCGTGCTGTCCCGAGTGTTCCGCCTGGGCCCCACACAGCCTCCTCGAGTGCTCAGGGGCCTTGTGGATTGCAACGGAAATGCCCAGGCTACATCATTGGATCCTCCTCGCCCTCCTCTCTCCCGCTCCCTTCCCCTCCCCTCCCTCCTCCTCCTCCTCCTCCTCCTCCTCCTCCTCCTCCTCGTCCTCCCCCTCCTCGTCCTCCTCCTCCTCCTCCTCCTCCTCCTCCTCTCCTCCTCCTCCTCCTCCTCCCTCCTCCTCCTCCTCCTCCTCCTCCTCCTCCTCCTCCCCCTCCTCCCACCACCCTCCCCCTCCTCGTCCTCCCCTCCTCTCTCCTCCTCTTCCTCCTCCCCTCCTTCTCCTCCTCCTCCTTCTCTCTCCTCCTCCTCCTCCTCCTCCTGCTTCTCTCCTCCCCCCTCCTCCCCCTCCTGCTCCTCGTCCTGCTCCTCCTCCCTCCTCGCTCCTCATTCCTCCCCCTCCTCCTCTTCCTGTTCCCCCCCATCCTCATCTCTCCCTCTCTCCCGTCCGTAGCCTTTTTTGTTTCAGTGCTGGCGCAGGCTAGCTAACTGGGGGGGGGTGCAGGCCTACCTGCGATCCTCCCGCGCGTACCCGCCTGCGCCTGAGATCAGCGCCCGCTGCAATAACGCCCGCCGCCGTCGAGGCTGCGTGGCGCCCGGTCCACGGGGCGCGCTTGCGCCGTGCGCAGGCCCGGCTTCTGCTGCACGCTAGGCATAGGCGGGCGAGCCCCGGCTCGCCTCCCGCCTCGAGGACGCGAGGCGCCTGCTGGACGCGCGCGCGCGCCACGGCTCGCGGGCGCCAGCCATCCCGCCTCCCCAGACGCCCACCGGTGCAGGCGGCGGCGCTGGCACGACAAAGCCGCTTCCGCCGAGGGCGCTCGTCGTGCCTCCTGCCCCAGGTACTCCCACCCAGGTACTCCCAACCTACAGGTGGCCCGGATTAGTAGGTCGACCTTGCCAGATCATGGGTACCCTCGTGTCTTGTGTCTTGCGACCCATGCTTCCTGCATTATGTGGCAACGTGGCCCTCGGAAGGGTCTTGTGTCCTCTCGCGTGTCCTCTCCAATCGAGTCCGACTGTACTCCCAACCTAGGCTCATCGCCGCTGACACCGGCCCCCAGTTATTCGCCGTGTCGCCCCGCAGCGCAGCCTTCGCCCTTCCGTGAGCCTAAGGGAGCTGATGTTCGCAGGACGCCTTTGGCAGGCGCTTCGGCGCCCGCTCGCAGTCCGAGGCGCAGGTGGTTGGCAGCCCTGTCACGTTCGAGCCCCCGGCTGACGGCGACTTTGCCATCCAACCCGCCAGGCCCGCAGTTGTTCAGCAGCATGTGGCCTGGGCACCCCCGCCAGTGGACCCCGCCGCCTATGAGAAGCACCGCGTGCTCCTGGAGGCCGCCCTGCAGGCCACGGGTGCGCAGCTGCCCGCCGCTCAGAAGCTCCACTCTCCCCAGCCTCGGCTGACGGCGCTGGAGGAAGAGTATGCTGTCCTCCTGTGCCAGGTCATCACGGCCCGTCCTCATGAGGAACGCGTTTCCCACCAGACCGACTTCGTCCTACGGGCCGAGGCCCGATTGGCCAAGGCCAGGCAAAGCGAGCATCCGCGATGAGCTTGCTTCCGCCGAGCGTCGCATCTCGGGCTGCAAGGCCGCTTTGGCCAGGGCCAGCGGGATGCTGTCCCAGCTCCGGCTGATTGGCCTCTCCGACGCGGAGACCCAGGCCAAGGCCAAGGCCGAACGCAAGGCCAAGGCCGACGCGGCAGTGAATAACGAAGTCCCTGAGCACGACAAGGATGAGTTCATGGAGGTGCCTGACGACAGTAAGCAGCGCCGCGCAGGCCATAGGCCCAGCGGAACCACTGACGCCGCCAAGGACGTCTCGCCGCAGTTGCCACTGGAGCCCCCATCACCGCGATCGCCCCCCTGCAGGAGGAGCAATCGCAAGCGCGGGCGCAGCTCACCCAGCCCCCCCAGCAGCTGCAGGTCATCTCGTCTTTCCTTGGAGGGCCTGCGCCCGCTGCCCCAGCTGCTCCTTCAGCCACTGCGATGGCAGCGAGCGCGGCCGAGAGTCGCCCGGATCGCCAAGATGAGCCAGGATGCCCCGCCCCTGGCTGGCCCGCACCCGATGCAGGCCGCTGCGCCCGCTGTTGCAGCACAGCCAGCGGCGGCAGCCCCACTCATGTCGGGCGCCCTTGCCCATCGTGGACGCCGAGGCCCTGATCCTCGGGCTGAGGAGGAAAAGGAGGAGGAGGAGGAGGAGGAGGAGGAGGAGGAGGAGGAGGTGCCCGTCGACCCGCGCCAGCGTTCGCGCAGTCCCCCCCCGGCCGTCGGAGAGGCTGCGGAGACGGACGCCGGCGCCGTGATCGGCCCCGTTGATGAGCATCAGCCCAGCGCGCTTGCCACGGCCCGCGAGGGCGATGCAGCGGCGGCGCCAGCACCAGCACCAGCAGCGGCGCCGCCCGCAGCCGACGGCCCCGTCGGAGTCGGCCAAGCGGAAGGATGGCACCCGGGCATGGCCCCGCATTGCGTTGTCGCCCGAGGGGCCTCCGAAGCGTGTTGGATGGGCAGGCGCAGGCCGCCGCCGCCGCGGTCTGCCCGCAGGTTCCCGCGCCCAGCGGCCCGATGCCAAATTGCGCGGATGCCCTCGACGCCCGCCCTGCCCTTTGGCCATGCTTCTCACACCCGCTTTGTCCAGTGCATCTTGGTTCTTCCCTACGCAGCAGCACCAGACAGGCGATCGGTCAGCTGGGTCCGGATTTCTGGGTAGCAAAAGCGCGCAGGGCCACGCGCGCATACGTTGGCAGTTCTGCTCCGACGTTCCATCGCTTGAAGGGCCGCCGTCGTGGTCATTTGCGGTGTTTGGCGAGCTTGCCTCAGGGCAGCTCGTGCGTCTAGGCCATCTGGCGCAGCCAGCCGCATCTCTCACAGATATTCTCCAGCGTTCCACGGCAGCCCAATTTGAGGGCGACCAATTTCCAGTCACATTTCGCACCGACAAATTCATGGTCTCCCGTACAGCACGCAGTGGTAGATTGTTTCAGGCATGCGGTGACTGCCCCGTCTTGCTGGATGCCGTCACTCGAGTCATGCGTGCACGCTCGCCTCTGCATGCTTGTTTCCGCGTCGACGGGCGCGCAGCGCGCCCGCGGAACGAATCAGCAGATACTTTAGCAACACTTACATCGCAAGGGCTATTGGACACTCCCCTGCACGATTTCACACTTCTGGCACTCGCCTGCCTTGGATCTGGATCACGGCAGCGGCTGCACATGCCTCCGGTATATGTTTGCCCCCGACCATCTTTGCCAGATTGATGCTGCCAGGCGATCAACATGCGGACGTTTGCCAGTCACCCGAGAAGCAACGAGTGCGCCCCGACAAGTTTCGCATGTAGTTTGCGACGCCATCGCCAATGGTATCACCCCGAGCCTCGCGAGCATGGGCAAGATTATGGCTGGCCCATTTGAAGTTACGTTGCCCGGGGGACTTTGGGGGCTAGCTGCACGGCGTGCCAACGCTTGCCACTTAGTTGCGGGCGCCCCCGGGTCTTGATCGCCATGGGGCTGAAAAGTCCAAGCTGGCCCCCACTTTATCCTACGCGCCGCCGCTGACCATCGAGGCAAGCGCGGGGCCTCGTCAGGGGTCCACTCAGGCTTTGAATTTCAGGAGGGCCGTAGATTTCAGCGCTCGCATGTCAGGGCGCTGCTTATATGCGTCGGTTCTTCTGGTGGCAGTGCGAGCGCCAAGGCTCTGTTGCGATACTATTGCTGATCATGCACTCATAGTCGTCGGCCCGCTGCTGAACGGCGCGCGCGGTGGAAACTATTCAGCACTGCGTTGCAGCACCGCGCTGCGCCAGACCCTGTGCCGCGGATGGCGGATGCTAATGGCGCGCTCGGATCCGTCTGTTCGGCCGCCGATGGGCCCCGCCGTGCTGCCGAGCCAAATGCGCCCGGCGAGTACCTCCACAAGTTGCTCTTAGGTTTGACCCCCATGCGCCTGCCGTTCTGGCCCCTGCCTCACCAGCACAGATGGGCGCGCGGAGGCCCCCGTCGAAGTCCCCGAGTTCCCCGGCCACCTATCGGATTGATTATGCGTTCGCGCCACAAGATTGGCATCGCGCCAAGTTGGCGGCAACGCACCAAGCTGGCGAAACATGTTGATCTCACCAAATGCATCGATGACCACGTCTCCACTTCAATCAATATGGCGATTCCTGTCACGCCCACTCAGGCTCGGCATGATTGGAAAATTGGCCGTGGACCCCCGTCTGTTTCATGACAGAGACGCCCGCGAGCACATTCATCCGGGCCCTCGCAGAGGCCCCGCGGGTTGCCGCCCGAGCGCGCCCGACGGACCGCGCAGCCCTCTTCGACGACGCGGCTACCACTGCGGCCACACGCGCTCTCAAGGCACGGCCCCGGGGGCGGGGGGCCCGCCGCGCGCCGAGGCAGCCGCGGATCTCGGAGCGCACGCTGGGCCACGTGGGGCCCGCGAGCCTCGCCGGCGAGATTCGCGCGGCACCGCCCGTCTTGCGCGGCTGCCTTCGGCGGCGTTTAACCGACCCCCGCCCCCATCATTCCTGGCCGCTTCGAGACTCCGCCAAGTTGCCACCCCATCCAGGGATGCGCCCGTCGAAACCCGAAGGAAACGACCCATGCCTCCATCTAGGGGGGCAAATCGGCCAGCGGGGCCCAGGCCAGGCCGCTGGGGATGGGGATCGGTTAATTGATACTCACACCTGCTAAGCGCATGCGCGGTTCTTCATATCGGCGAAGCCGTTGGGCCTTGACCGCTCCTGCTTTCGCGCGCGCCCCTGGCGGTCGTCAGCCAGGGGCCGCCCGCGGCCGTCGCAGGGCTCGCTGGCCCCCAAGGCCGAGGCTGAAGCTCGACAACGGCTCATGGACGGCCGGATTGCTCTTGCGACGGCCCCCTGGGAGTTCATGCTACAGGCGCCTCGCGGCAACGCCCGGCTCGTCAACATCACCCCGCATGATGAAAGCGTTTGGATGAATTATTGGGCGGCCCTGCCCGACGTCGCCTTTTCGCATTTGCAGCTGGTTGATTGTGGACGCAGCTGTTTGGAGGAAGCCTGGCACGCGCATAATCTGGATTGCATGGCGCACGCGGCGCGCCGCGGCCACTGCTGGCCCTCCGGGAGCGGGGCGTCCAGCTCCCCCATTGTCTGGTTATGCGCAACGCGGGGCAAGACGCAGCATGGCTTGCGCGCGCCCTTGGCAGCAAGATATCCGAGTCTCTGTCAGCAGGTCAACATTCGCATGCTTCCGGCCTGTTACGCCAATATGGCGCAAGAGCAAACAAACACTTCGGGCAAAACAACTTGCCCATCCTGTCGAGCGAAGGTGGCCAATTTGTCTCTACGGCCGCCGAGGCTGGCGATGCGTGGGTCGAGCAGCTCTCGCGCCTTGAACTTGCTGCCCGCGTGCCCCGCGCCGACGCCGCCACGCACGCGCGGGCGTTCGACTGCGAGCCTTTCCGTCTCGCTCTGGCCGCCGATGATTGACTTGACGCGTTGCCAGCAGTGCCCTTCGAGGCCACCTGCAGCAAAAAGCGCAAATCGGCCGCCGGGTTCGACTGCATATCTGGGGCCACGATGGCCAATTTTGCGGCCGAGGTAGCGCGCCCCCACGATCCTTCGGCGCTCAAGTCCACGCCGATGCCGATGGAGCCCATTCAGCGGACAAGGGGGCTTCGACCGCGATCTGCTCAAAACAGGCACAGTTGGCCCTGCCATCTGGGACATCAGTGGATCTGCTCTCGTCTCGTCACATGCTGGCATGGCTGCCCGTCGACGCGTCCGCCGGGAGCCCGCGCCTGCCGTTGCCGAGCTTGTCGGGGCCCTTTCCAGTTCGCTGGGATGGCGGGTTGCGGGGCCACGCCAGCTTCGCCTATTGTTCGGCACATGCAGGACTTCGCCGCGGCTAGCAAGTTGACCTTTGGCGCCCTCTTCGTGGATGGGACCTTTGCCTACTACAGGGTTCTGAAGGAATTCATTACGGATCCTGACCTCTTTGACCATAATGTTGCTCATATCGTCGAGGCTGCAGGCCTGCCTCCGGAAGCCGCGCGCCGGTTGGCCCAGCAGTTGAGCCAACATTCCGCTTTCATGGACCAGGCTTGTGTTTCGCCGGCAGCGCAGGCGCAGGTGGTCGAGCTTTACCGCGCGCCACGGTTTACATGCGCAGCCGCCTCCCCGCTGGCCCTCTCCAGCGGCCGGCATTTCCCGGCCAGCCCCTCGAAGATCTCCTGCGCGCCTTGATGTTTGCAGCCGTGCTTAGGGACGTCGACGATGAGATGCGCGAGCTGGGCATTGCAGCGGCTATTCCCACGGACATGTTCCGGCCCTCGGCGCTCAGCGGCTCACATGTTCGATCCGTCGCATTTGGATTCCACGATTACTTTGAGCAATGTCGCTTACGCTGATGACGGCGCGCTGCTTGTCTTGGGCCCGGCCGCCATCGTAGCGCACAGCTCGGAGAAATTGTCGGCGACAGTTGCTGGCGGCATGGCTCGTCACGGCCCGTTTCCAACTACATGCCTGGGAAGACAGCTGCCCTCGTGGCCCCCCACAGGCCCGGCACCGCGCAGGCGCGACACGATTAGCGGGCGCGCGCGGGGCCGTCGCCAAGTGTTCTCGCCGATTCTCGGCCATCTCATCCTGAACTTCGCGCATGCGCGCCGGCATCTCGGCGGCTGGCGCGACGACAAAGACTCCGCGTGGCCCGAGGTTTTCTACCAGAGGGGCCCGAGGTTCTCTACCGGAGAGCTGCCCCCGCGTCTTCGGCCAAGGCGCCCCGCCGAAAGGCGCCCGGCAACTCGAGCATCCACCCTCATGCGAAGGCTTCTGTCGCTGACAGCCTAGCGCTGCCAGGGCGGCTGCACAACGTGGGCGCGCGGCCGTAACCCCCAGCAGTTGTCGCCGATCACGCGCGCGCGCTGGCGCGCTGCAGCCTTCTCGGGCCGCCGCTCGCGGCTGCCCACCAGGCCGCCCGCGCGCCGCGTCAAGGACGAGCGCGTCCTCGACAGAGTCCACCGCGCTCGGCCTGCAACGTCGATCAAGGCGCATAGGCCGATGTAATTTGCCGCACTTCTCCGAGGTGCCCGAGCGGCTGTGCTGGCCATGCTCGGCCGAGTTTTCATGCTCGAAGATGCGAGGCGCCTCGCCCTGCATATTTCTCAGCCGACATCCTGGACCCATCCGCGGCTGGGCGACTTTCGTTGGCTCCAGAGATGCACGACTGACCGTGCCGACTCACCTGAATTGCCTGCTGGCCTCGCGAGTTGGGAGCAGTACGTCGCGCAGCCCCCAGCGCGGTGGAGGCTTCTTACGCGGCCAGCCCTCGGCGCCGATGCGGCCTGCCACGCGCGCGCACAGAACGCCGCCGCAGCGCGCTGGGCTGCATGCTGCTGGGGCGCCACCGCCGGCATCCGCCGAGCAACGTCGATTTCCTTGCGGCGCGGACAGAGGCGCCAGCCCAGCTGGCAATTGGCCCCCCCGAGCGCCCGCGGCGCCGAAGCCGCTTTGACGGGGCCCACGGGCTGCGCGCGCACGTCGCCCGCGAGCGCAGGCAGCATTCTCGGTTTGCGCGCGGATGGGCGCCAGATCCACGTGGCCTCTGGCCCGGCACTGGATGCAAACTTCGGTTAGTGCGCCAGTGCGATGTCGCTGCCACTCCGGCATTGCAGCCAGATGCGCGCCCAGGCGCCCTACCCCATGCACGCCTGCTGCGACGAGCTGCGACCCCCACGAATCGAGCGGCAGTCGCACTGTCGGAGTTAGATTACGACCTGCTTGCACAGCTTATTCCTGACGTGGCCAAGGCTATCTTGTTGGACTTCGACGCGGTGCCCACTGACGCCGCCCGGGAGGTCCTCCACGGCTTGTCGACGGGCACCTGGCCACAACCCTTGCGGCCTGCAGCTCCAGCTCCCGTTGCGCAGCCTGCGCGGTAGTACCCTTCGGACTTATTCAGCGCAGCTGACTAGCTGGCGGGGCGGCGATTCTGTTTCCTGCCAAATCAGAGAGGTGGAGTTCTTCATCGCTCATTTACTGCGCGGTCGCTGCCGCGATGGTGACTACCAGGCGAAGCTGGAATGGGTGCGCAATTCGCCCATCATTCTCACCGGGGGGCGCCCCCTGGCGAGACATTGCGCCTTGCTCGGCGGGCCGAAAGCCTCTGGCCGCCGCCCCTTCGCACGCGCGAAGCCCTCTGGGGCATTTGCGCCGCTGCGGCGAGGCAGGCACGGCAACTCCACAACGGCCACGCGCCCTTGGCATCGCCGGGTGCCCTCTTGGGCCTCCGCGCCCGGGCGGGCGCACGCGGCTGGATGGAGCATCCGCAACCTTGCGAGTGGGAGGCGCGAGCCCCGAGCTCGTTTTTCCCGGGTTCCGCTGCAGGCTCTGCTGCCGGCGCCCATCGCCTCCACCGCGGGCGTCGACCACTGCGAGTCCGGGCAGGCAGCGAAGACCACCGCGCGCTTCCTTGGCCTCCGCATGGGGCATCTCTTCACCTGTCTCACAGACGCGCCCGGCCACGGACGCTGCTCTCACGGCCGCGGCGCCCACCCCGCCCTTTGAGACCGGGGCGCTGACAAGCAGGAGTGGCGCGTGGCCAGGAGGAAGATTTACCCTCCGTTGCCGCGCGCAGCCCTTGCCCGGTCCACGTGGCTTACAGTCCGAGCCTGGCCCCCACCACCCGAGCTTATCGAAGCCCAGCAGGATCGCATGCGCGAGCACCGCGCTGCAGCGCAGGTGCGGAAGGCAGCCAAACTGCAAGCCGCCCG
>CAUYUJ010022359.1:574466-661966 GCA_963575745.1 Prorocentrum cordatum
ATCTAGGGTTCCTTAGGTCAAGGCACCGACTGTACATTGGTGGAGTCTCTGAAGGTGTAATCGGCGCTGACGGGCGCGCTGGGCGTTCTACAGCTTCTTTCGCGTCCCGTGCGCTGTCGTTGCGAAGATCGTGGCACGAATGTCCATGGTATCTGCGCACCGCAGACACGATGTCGCTTCTCCACTGGTGATATCTCAAACTGCTCTTGCTTATGCTGTGGTGGCGTTAACATGGCCGGAAGTTTGGAAACGTCAACCTGGCCAGAGGTGTGGTGACGTTAACGTGGCCAGTGGCATGGTGACGTCAGTTTGGCCAGATGTTCATTGATTACGATTTCCAAACATGGGTTTCTTTTTCCATGTGGTGTTGTTTTGAAGGTGAGCCGGGCGTAGTGTTGCTTCGGTTTCCTGCATTTTCTCCTCCGCTGCTGCTTTCTCCCTTCCTTTCGCTGTTAGTCTTTTGCTTCGCTTCAAAGGCTTAAGCGTTTCTGCCTGTGCGGGCATGCCTGGCGCCCCATGGCAAGCTCGGGTTCAGGGCTGGGTGCCCTTCCTCGCACTGAGGGGCTGCCGTGTTGGATAAGAGTTACGTTGCCCCTAGTTCACGGGGTGTGCGCAATTCCCCCTATCACGGCACAGGGTACGCCTCAATGCCCGATCCGACCGATCGACCGACCCTCTCTCCCTCCCTTCCCCTCCGTCCCTCCCTCCATCCTTCCCTCCCTCCCCCCCGAGGAGGGCGCGGGGGCCGCGCCGCTGGAGCGGCAAGGCGAGGCACTGGTCGGCCTGGACGAGGTGCGGCGGGCGCTGCGCGAGGAGGACCTCCTTTTCCCTCTCTCCTCCTGCCTCCCCCTCCCTCCCCCTCTCCTCCTCCTCCTCATCATCAACCTCCTCCCCCTCCTCCTCCTCCTCCTCATCCTCTTCCTGCTCCTCCTCCTCCTCCTCCTCCTCCTCATCCCCCTCCTGTCCTCCTACTCCTTGTCCTCCACCTCCTCCTCCTCCTCCTCCTCCTCCTCCTCATCATCATCATCATCATCACCACCACCACCGTCATCATCATCATACTCATGATCAGCATCAGCATCATCATCATCATCATCATCATCACCATCACCATCGTCACCATCGCCATCATCAACAGCATCATCATACTCTCCATCATCATCATCATCATTATCATCATCAGCATCATCATCATCTTATCCATCATCATCAACAACATCATCATCATCACCACCATCATCATCATCATCATCATCATCATCATCATCGTCATCATCATCGTCATCATCATCATCATCATCATCTCTCCGCCTTTTTTGTTGGGAGAATGTGAGCGTCTTGGCTGTAGTTCTCCAGGGGGGCATTGCAGTGGAGAGAAAATGGAAGCGCCGACTTAGGCGTGCGGTAGCCAATTGAGGCTGCTGCGCGTGCGGACGTCAGAGGTGAGACCGGCATGGTAACATTGTGTGTGCCCATGGGGGCGCACAGAAACCAAGCAGGTAGCCATTTGAAGCGGGGGGAACAACACCCATACAACAGATGACGTCGCATAGAAACAGTAGGATTGGGCGACCTGGAATGAACAAATTTCAGTCACACAGCAAACTTCAGGCTCGTCGAGTATCATCATGGGTCAATGCTGCACAGTTCGGCCAGGTCGCTGGAACATCCACTCCCGCCCAACTAACCTACAGACCACGTTCCCCCTTGTAGTGGAGTCATGAAGAAGAAAAACACACAAAGCGACGGTGTGAAACCAGGGTGGGGTACTACAAGGCTTTTCGGCAGACCACAGCGAGGATTAACTCACCCCTGCCAATGGCCAAGTGACGCTGCAGTGAAATTTGGAGACCTTTTTAAATGACCATTCCCCTCATCACCCCAAGTCCCCGTGATCCTCAGCGAAGTATAGAGCCCAGGCGCAGACACAGGCGACCAGGGTCAGGGTGCAATTTGGAAACGTGATTGTGCAAGGTTGGAGTTAGCTACAGGTGAAGCACTGACAATGCTGCCCACTCCTTTGTCAGCGCTGGTACAGGCGGCATTGGCTGGCCCAAACGGCTTAGTTAGAGAAGCAATTGGCGAGATGCGCAGATGTACGATCACACGTGGCACGTGGTCCTCGGGATACGAGGAAGCCCTACACAGAGACCTGTGGGGAGAACACATGGCCGTGAACTGCGTACACGTATGTTTCTTTCCATTATATGTTTGAAGTTTTGCAGCCAGGTATCTCCCTTCCACCCCCTTTTCCCTCTCTCCCCCCTCCTCCCCCAGTCGCTCTTCCATGGCCGGCGGGATTTCCGAGTTGCCGGCGTTCCTCGGGAATTGCGCGGCGTTGGCAAGCCGTTTTGCATCCATCTTCTCTCCGGGGTTTTTCGGCCATGGGAGGACTTGCCCCATGGACCCAAGCTCGGCGCGCTGCGGCGGCTCGCCAATATTCGTGGAGTGTTCCGAGAAGGTTTTCGTGCCAAGGGCGGCAGGGCGATGGCGGCGACTCGTCCTTTCAACCTCAGTCCCAGTAGGATCGCCAGAACCCCAAGTGCATGCGCGGAAAGAGCGTTATTTTGTGGTTGTGCAAGCACAATGGCACCGTCGAAGGCAAATCGAGCCCGTCGCCCCGCGTTCCGACCCCGCCTGGTGGTACACTTGACATGTGCCTTGCTTGTCCTCTTGTTCAAGGTCCTGCTACTCGGGGGATCAAGCGTTGGCCAAGTTGTATCGCATGTGCATTGGCAAGCTACGTGCAGCGTCCATTCGCGAGCCCCCTCTTCAGCTTCACACTGCGGAAGCCCACAAGCAGTGCAAATTGGCCACGCGGAAGGAAGCAGTCGCGAACGAGGAACAGGACTGCATCAAACTCCGCGACGAGCCCGACACCAGGGATGCCATCCACCGCAATCTCGTCGACAGGCTGCATGCGGAGGTCTGACCTACGCCAGCGGTCGCGCTTGCCGCTCGCAATTTCAATCTCCGCGATCTGGCCGCAGACCCTCCGCCCAGCTGAAGTCCGACATCGCCGATGCAGTCGCCAACCAGGGCGAGTGCGAGATGTCGGAGACCGACGAGGACTAGATCAAAGAGCGCACATCTGGCTGGAAGCTGGACTCAAGAAGCTGGCCACCACCCTCCTCGGCGACGCCGTCAAGAGCATCGACGCGACCCGCGCCGACCGCGCCAATCACGCGGCCAGGCCGCAGAAGAAGCGGCGCAAGACACGCGGGGACCCAGACGCCCAGCGAGGCCCAGCGGGCCCTGTGCAGCCACCAGCGGGAGGAGGCGATGATGCCGAGACCCCTGTTGAGCTTTCTTTGGGCCTGGCCCAGTTCCCGGCGCGAGCGGCGACGCGCCGGCCGCCGCGACAGCGTCTCCCGCGCGCGAGCGAGCCCGCCGTTCGGCCGAGCATCGGTCGGGCGGCACATCCGAAAGAGACCCCCCATGCATCGCTCGAACCTCGCAGCGTAGGCGCGAGCAGCTTCAGCGCGCGCGCATCTTGCGCCACCCCGCTGGACGTCGCGCGCGCTGCAATAGTTTCTCGGGCCCCCTCAGCCGGCGTCGGCGCCGAGCCTCCCGGAGGCCACTTCAGTTTGCTTCCATGCGCGGGCCGCCCTTTGCCGCCGCGCCCGCCCCAGGCCCCGCAGGAAGGTTGCACAGTTCGCCGCTGCCCCGTCGCTGATTCTGCGGGAGCCACCGCCCGGTCGCCGGCGAAGTCTCGGCGGCCCGTTGCCGGGCGCGCTGCGGCGCGCATCCGGGAGCGCAGGCTTCGAGACAAACCATCGATACACGGGGCTTCCAGCTGGTCGGAAGGGTTCGAGGCCCGGTCGGCAGGACATCCGACGGGGCGCCCTCGAGGCGCGGCCGCCCCGGCCAGGGCCCCCCCCCAGGGCCCGCCACCCCCCGGCCCTCCTCCTCCTCCTCCTCCTCCTCCTCCTCCTCCTCCTCCTCCTCCTCCTCCTCCTCCTCCTCCTCCCACCACCCCCCGGCGGGTCGTCATGAGCGAGGCTCGCGCCGTGCAAGCTGTCGCCCAGATCCCAGGCGGCAGCTCGCTTGCCGCCGCCACCGCGCGCCCCCATTGCACAGGGGAGTCCAACTGGGAAGAACTGAAATTTGCTGGCCCGCGTCGGCGGCGGCGTCTCTGCGTGTCTCTTTGTTGGCTGTGCATGATGGTTTCTTTATGTTGTATGCAGCGCGCCGCGCTCTGTCCCGAAGGCCAGCATGCCCCCGACCCGCCTCGCGCCTCGCCCACGGCTCTCGGGGCCGGCGTTAGCGCGGGGGGGGGGGGCGCCAGGGCCATCGACAACATGGCTGTTTCTAACGTCCTCGGCAAAGCCATGGCCCCCATCGAAATTGCTGGTAATTCCGACATCAAGACCCACGACCACATCAACATGGGCCCCCCGCCCTCAATGTCCATCCGCCCCCGTGCTTGCACGTCCGAAGATCCCCTCGGTGCCCGCGGAGTTGCCCACTCGACCTTAGTCAGCGCGGCCAGATGCGCCTTCCTCTCCACCCTGTGCCCATTATCATGTCCAGCAGATACAAGGCCCTGCTCGGCGCAGCGGGGCGCAGAGACGCCACGACGCGCTCCACCATTCCAGGGCTGATCTTGCAGATGTTGAGATTGCGGCCTGCCGTCGCCGCGAGCTTCCGGGGCAGGGCCGCCGGGGCAAGCCTTTGCTCCCAGCACGATCACAGGTGATCGGCAGCCAGGGTTCCTCGTGGCAGGTGCGTCAGCCCGTGTCGCGCGCTATCAGGTGATTTGAAGGGTCGTTTCGGGTTGTGCTCGCTGCCGCCAGCAACGACAGATCCTGCCCCTCCCTGTCGTCTCGCACCAGCGCGGTTTTGAACCCGCCCGAGCCCGTCAGCACCCGCCGCCAGAACATCAAAAACTTGGTGGACCCCGCTGGGGAATTCCACGGGGCACACTCTGGAGGCGGTTGCGATCGGGAGGAGGGGCTGCCCATTTACGGTTTGGATGAGGGCCTCAAACAGAATGTTCCCACGGCTAGAGAGGGCCCCATGAAGAGTTGGAAGTCTCGATTACATCGCGACATCGACAAGGGAAGTGGGCGCGCTTCCATTAGGGCCAAACAGCAGCAGCCGCGGTGCCCGCGACTGCCGGGTTTGCGCATGGCCAGGACGTCTCAGACTTTTGCTCGCCCCAGTCTTCGGGGGCCGCCGAGTTCTCTGGCCCCCGGAACAGCAAGTCGCGCCCTGAAGCTGAAAGCCCCATTGAATATGTGGGGCCCTTGGAGGCCATCTTTACAGAAGAAGCGAGAGGACTCCCGCTCGCGCAGCCAGTTCTTAGCAACCAGTTCGGACGGTCTGCGGCAGCTGGGGCACGGCCGCGGGCAAGGCATGCAATGAATCATACACGACGGGCCGGCAAGCGTCGCGAGGTAGCATATCAGGACCCCCGTTGGGATTCACATTGCCAGTTTCGCACCGCTGTCCGACGCCACGTTCCTCGCCCTCTCCTCCTTGCGCACATTGCTGGAGCGCGCGTCTCTGCTTCCCGGGCGAGCGCAGGTCGTCCGGCCCCCCCTTGCTCGAGAAGGCGCCGAGTGGATTTGCCCCCGTCGGATTCTTCAGAGCTGCCTGCCGCGCCCGAGGGCGAGCCCGGAGCCCCGCTTCCGCATTCTGGGGGCCCGCGCATCCCATGCCCCACCCCCCCGCTTCCGCTTCCAGCGATACCGGCGACGTTGCGCGGAGACAAGCAGCAAGGAGTAAGATATGAGTCAGGTAGGAAGATGCGGCAGTCAGTGCGCCGCGTGGCCTCCGCGGGTTCTAAGAGCGCTTCAGGTTGCACGTCCTTCTCGACAGGGCCGAGTTGCCGCGGCCCCCCCGAGACTTGGCCAGGCTCGCCGCGGAGGCCCTCGCTTCGCGCCCCTGTCCAACATGGTCGACAGCCCGCATTTCGCTAGTCTGGGAGTTATCGCGGGGCGTTCTTTCGCCGCCATGTTTGCTCGCGCTTTGCCTGGCGCCAGCTTTGGATGCGCTTGGTTCCCCCAAGGGGCATGTACCTTACAGTCTACATAGACGATTATGATTATGAGGCGTTGGCTCTAGCAGAAGCACGCGGCCCGATCCCGAGCGCTGCCGGATCTCGGGGGCGCATCGTTCGCGGCGAACTGCGGGCTGCATCTAGGAGGCTATGTTGCGCCCATGAGGACATTTGCGAGAAAGGTTCAGTCGTTGCACAGGTTTTCTCCGGCTGCCCGGGGGGGACTTCCAACCTCGCCCTTAATGTAGGCGCGGGCGACGCGGAAGGCAGATCGCTCAGACGTTCTAAAGTGGGCGCTTGAAGGTTAGAGTTCGCAAAGTCAGCAAGGCCCAGAGCGCCTCGAGGGGCGCGATGCGAGGCGGCACGTTCCTGGAGGGGCTTTCCTTGGCGACGACCGTTGAACGGGATCGCAGACTGCGAACTCGAGAACCTGAGGAGGGCTTTCGGGGGCGCGGTGAGCCATCCGCTGGGTCTCGATTCTCACCCCTTCTCACCATCCTCGAGAAAGACCCCTGTCAGTTTGAATTCCGTCTCCCAAGTGGCCAGATATGATCGAACCTGCTGAGGGATCGGTTTCGCAATACTGCTTGCTCAGATGCGAGAGGCGTGGACATCTGCATTCGACGCTGCCGAACCCATTCCGACGTCGCGCTCGCGCCCCGCCATGGATATGAAGTTATCGTTTGCTAGAAGTGGGTGGCCTATGCCTGAAAATGGCACGTTGGTCACAGATCAGGAGACGAACCTGATTTGTCATCAGGGAGTTTTGCGCGGACGCCAGCTTCTGCAGGGAGCAAGCTCGGCTTTGCCACCGAGCCTTCGACGACGCGGCACGCGCGGCACTCCGCCGCAAGAAGCTCGGGACCTACGCCAAAGGTTGCATCAAGAACTTGCGATGCGGTCGCGATCGCGATCGCGATCGCGGGCCGCCGAGTCGGGGCACCTCCTCGACGGCCTCCTTTGCCCGCTCTGCCGCAGCGCCCCCGACGCGATGCGCCGCGGGCTCCGCGGGCTAATCGGATAGATTCGAGATCGCGCCTCAAGGGGCCATGCATGAGGCATCGTTCTGACCCCGACCCGGACGAGTTCAATTTATTTACACTGATTAGATTTCCTCACCTAAGGGAGGGACACCCAGGCCCCATACTATACCGGGGCATCGAAACCACTTGGGCCGACGATTTCAACTTGAGATCTATTTAGATACAAGGTCACGGGTTCTCTGCAGGGCCAGCTTTTGAGCGCAGCGGTTCGGAGCTGTCAAGGGCTGGGAGGGGTATTTCATTTGAAGGCGCCGATGGCGGGCACGTCGCTCCCACGCATGGCACTATGCGGGCCGAGTTGCCGCAGACGTCGCAGGCCGGTGATGCCTGGTCGTTGCCTGCCGCCAAAATGTTCGCTCTCGAGACCTTCAGTGGCTTACAGCGACGGCCTGAATGTGGTTAGAAATGTTTGCCCTTCCGCCGGCCCTCAGGACCCCCGATCGGAGACCTTCCTCTGGTGGGCATCTTCACGCGTGGAGTACCAAGAGCACCCTCTTTTCTGACGCTGTGAAAATAGTGGCCCACCAGACCGCAGCCGCTTGTTCAAGCAACGTCGGCGCGGGCGCATCGGCCGAGCGAGGAGCGCTCGTCCATCCCCACGCTTCGGGAGCTGAGCAGCAGGCTGCCAACTGGCGCGTGCGAGTTGCCACGTGTGGCTGCAGGCTCGTCTGCTCTCTGCTGCCCCTCCTGCCGCGGTACGACCTGCCCGGCACTGGCCGTGGCCCCGCAGCCCTCCTCGGTCTCTGCGGCCCGGGCCCCCTCGCGTTTTTTCGTCCCTGGATTCGGCCTGGGTCGCTCGAGAGGCGCGAAAGGTGCCCCCGCTGGAAGAGACGAGGCCAAGCCGAGCTCTGGAGGGTGCGCCGCTCAGCTCCCGCATGCTGCGCTCGCCTGGCGGGAGAGTGCGCGCAGATTCGTGGCTTTCCGTTGCTCGAGCTCGGCGAGTATCATGTTGTGCATGATGTTGCGTGGCAGCTCCTCGGGTGGCCAGTTCTAAAGGCTCAGGAAACAGCGCGCTCCCCAGGATCCCTCGCGTCTGTCCAAGTCCGCTGCGCCTGTGGCCAAGTCTTTCAGGGAGGGCCAGCATCCCCAGGCCTTTGGTGTGACATGCGAATTGTTCGATACTGCGGCTGCTAAGAAGCAGGCCCGAAGCCCCAGGGAAGGGTCGAAGCGACCACGGGCTGGAAACGGGCTCCGAGTAGTCCACTACTCTACTCCCTGTGGTCGCCCGCGGGCATTCGCGCTAGTAACAAGTTAAGACCCCTCTTCCTCCTTGTATTCCATGTCATTTCCACCTCCTCCCTCCCTCCCACTCCTCGTCCTACTCGTCCTCATCCACCTCTTCCTCCTCCTCCTCCTTTTCCTCCTCCTCATCATCGTCTTCCTCCTCCTCTGTATCCTCCTCTCCTCCTCCTCCTCTTCTTCCTCCTCTTCCTCCTCCTCCTCCGCCTCCTCCTCCTCCTTATCCTCCTCCTCCTTATCCTCCTCCTCTTCGTCATCCTCATCGTCATCCTCATCCGCATCCTCATTTGCATCTTCCCCCCTCCCTTTTTCCCCCTCTCCCCATCCCTCCTCATCCCTCCTCCCCCTCCCCCTCCTCATTCAACGCTTGCTTCGGGGGCCTCGGCGCTCATTGCCGACCGCTCTCTTCGGCCTTGGCTTGGGGGACAAACAGTGGCACAGCCAGAAAAATAAAGGGTCCGTGCGGGTTCTTCGGATTGGCGCTAAAGCCCCGTGGCGGCGCTTTCGGCGCCGCCCCTGGCGCGCCCCGTGCGCCAGGTGAAGGGGTCCAGCGCCGATCCGAGAAATACGCTGGGTTCTCCGAGGTTGTAAGTGTATGTCATTGTTTGTTGCCCTACTGTGTTTGCTTCGGGGCCTTCGGCGCCCATCGCCGACCGCCTCTGTCGACCCGCAGGACCTGCCCTTCCTCCTCCTCCTCCTTCTCCTCCTCCTCCCCCTCGGTCCTCCCCATCCTCCTCCTCCTGATCCTCCTGATCCTCCTCCTCCTCCTCCTCCTTCTCCTCCTCCTCCCTCCTCCTCCTCCCTCCTCCTCCTTCATCATTCCCTCCTCCTCCTCCTCTCCTCCTCCTCCTCCTCCTCCCCTCCTCCTCTTCATTATCCCTTCCTCCTCCTCTGTAACCTCTCCTTCCTCCTCCTCCTCCTCCTCCTCCTCCTCCTCCTCCTCCTCCTCCTCCTCCATGTCCTCCTTCTCCTCGTCCTCCTCCTCCTCCTCCTCCTCCTCCTCCTCCCTCCTCCTCCTCCTCCCTCCTCCTCCTCCCCCCTCGGTCCTCCCCATCCTCCTCTCCCCCCCGATCCTCCTTCTCCTCCTCCCCTCCTCCCCTCCTCCTCCTCCTCCTCCTCCTCCTCCTCCTCCTCCTCCTCCCCTCCTCCTCCTCCATCCTCCCCCTCCCCCTCCTCCTCCTCATCCTCCTCCTTCTTCTCCTCCTCCTCCTCCTCCTCCTCCTCCTCCTCATCCGCCCTCCGTCTCCTCCTTTTCCTCCTCCTCCTCCCTCTCCTCCTCTCCTCCTCCTCCTCCTCCTCTTCCTCCTCCTCCTCCTCCTTCTTCTCCTTCTCCTCCTCCTCCTGGTCCTCTGCTCCTCCTCCTCCTGCCTCCTCCTCCTCCTCCTCCTCCTCCTCCTCCCTCCTCCTCCTCCTCCTCCTCTCCTGCCTCCTCCTCCTCCTCCTCCTCCTTCCTCCTCCTCCTCCTCCTCCTCCTCCTCCTCCTCTCATCATCATCATCCTCATCATCATCATCATCATCATCATCATCATCATCATCATCATCATCATCCATCATCATCATCATCATCATCATCAGCAGCAGCAGCAGCAGCATCAGCAGCAGCTCATCATCATCATCATCATCATCATCATCATCATCATCATCATCATCATCATCATCATCGTCATCGTCATCGTCATCGTCATCGTCATCGTCATCGTCATCATCATCGTCATCGTCATCCTCATCCTCATCATCATCATCCTCATCATCAACATCATCATCCTCATCATCATCATCATCCTTCTCCTCCTCCTCCTCCTTCTCCGCCCCCTCCTCCTCCTCCTCCTCCGCCTCCTCCTCCTTCTTCTCCTTATGTTCCTCCTCCTCCTCCTCATCCTCCTCCTCCTCTTCCTCCTCTTCCTCTCCCTCGATCCTCCATCTCGGCCCTGCTCCTTCTCGGCCCTGCGCCTCCTCGAGTCTTCGTCCTTCGGGTCTTCATGTCTTCGTCGTGCGGGCCATTCGCTGATCTTCACGTTCCCCTCCTCCCCTGCGGGCCGACCTCTCGAAGGCAGCGGAGGTCATCGCCGCCGCTCCCGTCGTTCGCCGCCACACCCCCCAGTTGCTGGCCGCGCTCGGCCAGATCCGCCTGCTCGTGCGCGAGCAGGCGAGACGCGGACGGGGAGGCGCCGGCGGTGATCCCGCGGCCGTCCCCGAGGCGCGCCTGCCGCTTTCGGGGGGCGGGAAGCAGAAAGGCGAGGACACGTCAGGGGCAAGGTCCTGGGCGATGTTGTCGGTTCCTGGCGTTCTTTCTTGCCTCGGGATGCATGGCCCAAGAACCAAACCGCAGTGACCTCTGATGCGGACACATTGGGGCCCCCAGATGATTAAACGCGATTCGATGGCAGCGCCTTGCGCGCTCGGGTTTGGCCTCCCACGGCCCCCGAAAGTCGCGCTCCAAAGGTCAACTGTTGCCTGGGGTCACTCTTGGGTGAAGCCGAGCGTGGAGGATCGCTCGGGGAGATAGGCTCAGGGGGGAACGCATCGGCCCCAAATCGCCCATTTACCGCCGATAGGGGCCCGATAGCCCACCCCGCCCAGGACCGTGTGGTTGCGCTATCGGGAGCGTATCGCTGATCTATCGGCGACGCATTGACCGATTCCAGGTCAGTGTTTCACCGCCTGGGCCAGTCTTACCCGTTGTTTTCCTGTCACCAGTTGACCACCCAGATAAGGGCCTGGTAGCCCATCCCTCCCAGGACCGTGCGGCTTCGGGAGCATATCGCTGATCTATCGGAGGCGTGTTGACCGATTCCAGGTCAGTGTTTCACCCCCTGGGCCAGTCTCACCCCTTGGTTCCCAGTCGTCTGCTGACCACGCCGATAAGGGCCCGATAGCTCATTCCTCCCATGATTTTGCGGCTTCGGGAGCACATCGCTGATCAATCGGCGACGTATTGACCGATCCCAGGTCAATGTTTTATCCCCTGGGCCAGTCCTCCACCCTCGTTCCTCTTCACCTGCTGACCACGCCCTTGATGCTTGCCCCTGTCCTTGTCGGCCCTGGCAAGTGCCGATCCGCTCCCCCTCGGTCTGACCCCGAGGGCGAGGGACGATGGGCGAGGAGGACGAGGAGGAGGCGGCGGCGGAGGAGAAGGAGGAGGAGGAGTAAGGAGGAGAAGGGAGGAGCAAGGAGTCAGGAGTAAGAGGAGGGAGGAGGGTGGAGGAAGAGGAGTAGACAGCAGTCAGGTGTAAAGAGTAAGGAGGAGGAGGATAAGGCGGAAGAGGAGTGGTCCTCAGACGGGAGCCTCAACAAACGCACCGCATCATGTTCGTGGAAATTGTTAGGGCCAGAGGGGCAGGGGTAGGTTATGGGGGCTGATGCCAAAAAGACGTCGACGTAAAGAAGACAATCGTTCCAAGACGGCCACCCACGCCAGTAGACACGCTAACGGCGATGTAGGTAACGACGATGTAAGTTTCAGTTTGTAGGTGGGGGTGGGTCGTGGTCAACCCAATTGCAGGAACGCTCGGTTCGCGTGTTCCTGCGATTCGCCGTGCCGTTCTCGCTCGATACCTTCGCGTTTTGAAATGTAGGGGCTGTGGTTCGCGATTTCCTGTAATTTGTGCTGCGCGAGTTCGGCGTCGCGAACATCAGATTCCAAGCATCGCCGTTGACCAACATCGCCGCTAGCGTGGTTTTGGCACGCGCCCAAGAGACGCCAAATATTCCGCCAAGAAGGCTTAAGAGAGGGCCCGTACAAGGGGCCTGTGAGGTTACCCCTTCCTAGATGATCTCGAGATCGCCCCCAGGCCACCAAGAGGATACCGCCGCCGCGCCGAACAACAAGATCGACGAGCTGATCAACGCACAAGATGTCGAGCTGCACGCAGCCCACCCCGAGGACGCAAGCCAACCACAGGGCGCAGCAATCCAGCCACAAGCTGACACCCATCGGGAGCAACCCAAATGCAAGCACGAACAATAAGCCATCTGCCGAGCCACAGCACCGCGACCAACCGTCACCACTGCCAGCACTGCAAGACGAGGAGCCGAACCTAAGAAACGCAATCGCCAGGCTCAACCGCTTGGTGGAAGCCCTCGGTCACTGCGCCGCGCGGCGCGAGCGGCGCGCCGCCTCGCGCGGCCAGCCTGCGGCCGCAGCAGGGTCCGACGCGCAGCAGCGCCCCAGCCCAGACGCGCACCCGCAGTTGGCGAAGACCGACAATGACCACCGATCACTGACCTTACGTCGGGACTGTCCCTCTGCAGGGGGAAGAATTTACAAGTAGTCAAAAGACAGTCTATGGGACGATGTTTTGGCTATGGTTGGCCAATTGGGCGCAGTTTTCGAGCATTTGCTATCCAACATCCGCCTGCAGGGGGACATGCCCGACCTAGAAGTGACCCCGACGCAGCGATGCCCACCGACGACGCCAGCCCTACGGTAGTTTCGTGTCGTGTCGACCTACGGTGACCCCGCCAGCGGCGTTCAGCTTTGAACGCCGCGGGCGACCCAGAATCGTTCGGTGCGGAACGATATCTGGACGTTCTGGAAGCGGCCGATCGTTCAAGGTTGAACGATCCCCGCGGTGTCAGAGGCCAACATCGGGGTCGACACGACGCGAACTTGCCGTACCCACCCACCGGAAGGGGCAGCAGGAAGGGCCCACCGCCCCGAGGGAGGGGGGCGCGACGGCCCCGCGGGGACCTGCACGACCAGCAGGCCCCACGGCCCCGAGGACGTCCACCACGATGGGAGCAGAGGAAAGAGTGGCAGCCGTGGCCACCACTCGAGGTCGCCTACTCCAGATTTCGTGATAAAAGGGAGGGGGTCTGGACCCTCCAAGACAAGCCATTTCAGACCTCCCCCGTGGGAGAACCCTCCAAAACATCGTCCCCAGACCCCCCCAGGCCCTCCAAGATAGCCTGGAAGAGACCCCCCCCCGAAATGAGACCCCCCTCCCTTTATTACGAAATCTGGAGTACCACCTCGAACACGGCACTACGGCAAATCGGGAGGCGCCCCCCTGATCGCCCACAACTTGCGAGGGGCCCCGGCCGCGGGCCGGGGCCGGCCGAACGGCGGCCCCGCAGCGGGTCACCACCCGCCACGTCCCAGTGTTGACTCGGTTCGTTCCTGCGACACAGAGCAAACTGCAGCCAGCTGCTCCATTCCAAGTCCACGTCTCGGCACTGCGCTCATACCAAACTGCACGCACTCATTGGCACTCGCCGGTAGCAGCACAACTGGCAGCTGAAGTCGTTCATATTACCTTTCCATCGACGGCAATGCGCGGCGCAGACGTCCAGCTACGCAGCAGAGCATACGACGAGAACACCGACAACAGCTATGCTATGCTGTGGGTCCCCACGGGGCCTTCTGACCCGCGCATGCGTCGTTATCCGACGTAGTTGAGTGGGTCCTTACGGGGCTGTTTCGCCCACGCGAGATGGCCAGGGTTCTCACTGGGCAACCTTCATTCTCTCCTGACCCATCTTGCAGCCCCCTTCCCCCCGCCTTTCCACGCCGACCTCCAACCATCCCTCCTTTTGTGGCGGTGGAACGGAGCGGCTATTCAGTGGGCGGAAGAGTGAGAGGACATGCCACAGTGCGCCGTGGCGAGGGCCAGGGCGGCCGTTGCAGCATCGCAACAGGCCACCTGGAGTATCACCACCATGCATACATAGCATTGCCCAGGCTGGACATGCGTGCACACTGTCTACCCGCAGCCCACATCTCCTCACCAACCTCCTCGTTTGCCAGCACCCCTCAGGCAGCAACCACAGCTCTCACCTCGTTCATCTCATCGGCCCAGCTACGCCGCAGCTTCTCCCAGCTGTACACCGTCGCTTGCAGCCGCTACCCTTGGTCGCTTGCCCACACAAGCCGAGGGAGGGGCGGGGTTCAGGTGTTACGAGGATGCGAAAGGGCTGGGCCCGACAATCACACAGCTGGCCGCCGCCACGGAAGGCATCGACCTCCCCCGCGCACGGTGGAAACCCCCAAGCGGCCCCCACCCCCGCCGTCTAGGCACCCTGCTCCTGCCAAGCAGGGGAGGGCACCAGTCGCGGGGCTTGGGAGCGCGCTTCAGGGGGGTTTTACGTGTTGGGGGAGAGGCCCCTTTATGCTTTTCAATTCGGCGAGGGTGGCTAGCTGCTAGCTACCCTTACCAAGCGAGCGCGGCAAGCCTGGCCACCGCTGGGAAAGCTCAAACCTCCCTCGCGCGCGGTGGAACCTCCCCAGGCGGCCTCGAGGTCAACCTTCTGGGAACCTTACGCCTCCTTACGCCTCTCTGCAGGTGAGGGATCCCGTCGTTGATCTCGGAGACGCTTGAGTGGGGTTCCCTTGAGCAGAAGGAGGGGGCCTTCGAGCCTGCCAACGTGGCGCGCGTGGACAGGGAACGCCGCCGCGACCCCTGCAGCCGCGCCAACAGCCACCTCCACTGCGCCAGCTGTGCTTTTCACCCGCACACGTCGTTTCTCGCTTGCGACTGCCGCGCCAGTCTGGTGACAAAGACGGTCTCATCAGAAAAGGGAGGCCCAGATCGCCCTCCAGAGCACTGGCCCGCGAAGGAGGACCCAACCGCACGGCCCTAGGGCCGCCCACCTTCTCACCGCGCCCACAGCCGTTGCCGCACCCAGAGTTAACTTCCTTCTCCCCCCCGAGGTGACGTCCTGGATCGTGGTCCTTCCCCTCGCGTCGACGTGTGCCTGTCGTCCCCTGTTGCACTCTACTGCGCCGCCAGTGACCCCCGCAACTGTGTTCCAGCGGTCGCCTGGCCTTGGTTCGATCAACCCCCTGGGGCCGACTGGCCCTGGGGGGGGCAAGGGTGACAGTTTGACTGTGTGGTGCGAGGTGCTTCTCATCAGCACCGTCAGCACCGTCACCGCCACCAGCATCATCGCCGTCATCGTCCTTTTCCGTCTGCCCCCCATGTCCCTAATCCTCTTCATCCTCCTCCTCGTCTCTCTTTCCCCCCGCGCAATGAAAAGCAAAACGACATCCGCGCAATCAAAAAGCCAAGGGGACATCGACGAATACAGAAACCGGAAAAAACGATGCAACGAAGAACAAGCAGAAGCTTGTACAAACAAAAACAGACAGACATCAACACAACCACGAACAATCAGAAAGTTGCACAATCAAACAGAAAACCATGTTACCAATAATAATGAGAAGCTCATGTAATCAAACACAGTTTTGGGTCAGAAGGATAAGCTCATGTAATCAACTCATTACCAAAAACAATCAGGAAACGTTTTGGGTCCACGAGCCCTGCGAGGTCACCCAAAACGTATCATGGCGAAGGGCCCAACCATGTGCAGTTGTGAGTGCCGTCGTTGTAGGCATCGTCTTCTGGGGATCTCCTCATGGGGCCATGAAGCATGCGAAAGGTGTGCCGATATGGGGCGGGGCCGCCATGTGGGCGCTACCGCCTGGCCGTTTTAGGTGGAACCACCTATGGGGCCGCGAACCGCGTGAGGGCAGCGTCGCAATTGGGGGTGGCCGGGGCCTTCGGTGGAGCACCTTATGACACCACGAAACGTTGACATGAGTGGGGGGAACGCATGCGAACATTGCCATTGGGGCCTTCGGCGGAGCTCCTTACGGTGCCACGAAATATTGTAGTGGATAAGGCAAACGTTTGCGAACTTTCCCGCGGACGCCTTCGGTGGAGTTCCCTATGGAGCCATAAACCGTTGTATTGGGTGGACGAGACGCATGCGAACACCGCCACTGAGGCCTTCGGTGGAGGTCCTTATGGGGCCATGAAGCGATGTACTGTGTGGGGGAGGCGCATGCGAACACCGCAACTGGGGCCTTCGGCGGAGCTCCTTATGAGGCCACGAGGCGTTGTCTTGGGCGGGGGAGAGGCATGCGAACACCACTGGGGCCTGCAGTGGAGATTCCCGTGGGGCCACGAAACGCTGAACTGGGCGGGGGAGACGCGCGCGAACACCGCCGCTGGGGCCTTCGGTGGAGCCCCCTTATGGGGCCACGAAACGTTGTACTGGGTGGGGGAGACGCATGCGAACATCGCCACTGGGGCCTTCGGTGGAGTGTTGTATTTGGTGGGGGAGACGCATGCGAACAGCGCCATTGGGGCCTCAGGTAAAGCTAGCCCCCTGTGGGGCCACGGAGCGTGTGAGATGTGTGCCGAAATTGGGCGGCGGTGCCGTGCTAATTTTCCCGCTGGGACCTTAGGTGGAGCTCCCTATGGGGCCACGGAGCGCATGAGGGATGTGCCGAAATGGGGCGTCTGCGCCACGCGAATTGACCCACTGGGGCCGCACGTGGAGCTCTTCATGGGGCCGCGAACCGCGGGAGGGGTGTGGCGACACGGGGCGGCGGTGCCATGCGAGTGTTCCCATTTATGGCCTTCGGTGGAGTTCCCTACGGGGCCGCATAACGTGTGAGGGGCGTGCCGAAATGGTAGGTTGGTGCGGGGAGCAGAGGCAAGGAGGGGAAGGAGGGAGGAGAGGAAGGAACGCGGGGCGTTGCCTCTTCAAAACGAGGACCCAACTCCACGGGGTGGTTGCGAACAACATACACAAGCACACACGCACACACACACACACACACACACGCGCGCGCACACGCAGCACACACAACACACACACAAACAACCACAACAACAACAATCAAACAAACAAGAACACTAATCAGTTTACCCTCACGCGCGATGATGCCACACGAAGCATGCGGCCATCATGATAACCATCGACGTAACGGGGGACTTGTTCTATAGCGGGGTACGTTATTCCAATTCCCAGATCTCACGCCCAATGAGGTCTTGCAAACACCTCCTCCGAGGAATGTCAACATATCCCGCCTCGAAAACACATGCCCGCGCCTTGCTGCGCCGATGTGAGACCGCCAGTGGAACCCCAGCGAACGGTACAGCACAAGGAAGTATCGAACGACAGGATTGCCTTGGGGGGGATGGGGGCTGTCGGCGGTGAGGCAAGGACCTGGCCCTGAATAGAAAGGGAGGAAGTCTCAAGCAGGGCTACTGTTGTTGTTGTTGTTGTTGTTGTTGTTGTTGTTGTTGTTGTTGTTGTTGTTGTTGTTGTTGGAAGTGGCGCCAATGCTGAAGAGAGTAGGGCGCTAGTCCAGCGTAACTCAAAGCGAAGTCTCGGGCGTGGTTTCGTTGGGACGGCGGCTTTCGGCGGCGAGGATGAACACCGCCTTGAGTAAGAAGGGAGGAAGCATCGAGCGGGAGCCGTGGTTTGATCGGGACGGGGGCTGTCGGCGGCGAGGAACAGCACCGCCTTCAGGAAAAAGGGAGGAAGCATGGAGCGGGAGCGTGGTTCTTGCTGGAAGCGGCGCCAATTCAAAAGAGAGTTGGGCGCCAGTCCAGCGTAAAACGGAAGGAAGTCTCGGGCGGGAGCGCTGGTTTTGTCGGAGCGGCGGCTTTTCGGCGGCGAGGAGGAACACCGCCTTGAGTAAGAAGGGAGGAAGCATCGAGCGGGAGCGCTGGTTTTGTCGGGACGGGGGCTGTCGGCGGCGAGGAACAGCACCGTCTTCAGGAAAAAGGGAGGAAGCATCGAGCGGAAGCGTTGTTCTTGCTGGGAGCGGCGCCAATTCAAAAGAGAGTTGGGCGCCAGTCCAGAGTAAAACTGAAGGAAGTCTCGGGCGGGAGCGCTGGTTTTGTCGGGGCGGCGGTTTTCGGCGGCGAGGAGGAGCACCGCCTTGAGTAAAAAAGGGAGGAGGCATCGAGCGGGAGCGTTGTTGTTGCTGGGTGCGGCGCCGATGAAAGAAAGACTAGCGCGCCAGTCCAAGGTAAAGCGGGAGGACGTCTCGGGCGGGAGCGCTGGTTTTGTCGGGGCGGCGGCTTTCGGCGGCGAGCAAGAACACCAGCCCTGAGTGAAACAGGAGGAAGCCTCGAGCGGGAGCGTTGTTGTTGTTGTTGGAGGGCCGGTTTGGGCGGTCCCCCAAACCGCTCGAGCGTGATCCTCATTTTCAATGAAAATGTAGCCGGCGCTTCGGCGAGAGCGCCAGAGCGCCTTTAAGGTGTCCAACAATAAGCACTGTCTAGATATTAGCATTCAACAATAATAACAACAGCAAGTGAAGGCACCAAAAAGATCTATGGTGGTCGTGAATTCGGACTTCTGGGCCCCATCCGGCCCCTAATCCACGCGATCAAGAACAATAGGAAATGCATGCAGACAAAAACAGGACGAACCCCGCACAATCAAAAACACTCATGAGTCCATACATTTAAGATAGAGTCAGAAACCCACATACAATCAAAACACAACCATAACATCAAAACAATAGGAAGACGCCTTGGACGCACGAATCCTGTGAGGGCACCAAAGACACAAAAAAACACCCAACACAATTCAAAACAACGCACACATAACAAACAAACAAAACAACTTGCGAGGGCAACAAGAAAACCAAACATCAATGGTGTTTGTGCCGTCGGGTTTCCTCGGGACCCTTCCCGCCCATATCCGCCCAGTCAGCCTGGAGGCACGAAAACCATTGATGTGTGTTAAGGTTTCTTTGTGGGTACCCTCACACGTTTTTGTTGTTTTGTTTTGGTACCCCCCCCATCCCCCAAGGTTCGTTGTTGTTTTGTTTTCTGGGGCCCGAGACGTGTCCTTATTGTTTGTTGAATGTACGGCTGTAGTTTTGTTTTGATGGTATGGGTGTTTGATGGTTGTTGGTTGCATGGACCTCTTCTTGGTTTGGCTTTACGGATGTCGTATTGTTTTTGTTTGCATGGCGTTTGTATTATTTCGATTACGCAGATCTTGGTTAGAAGAGGGCCATAGGAAGTCAGAAGGCGCGAAAACCATGTTTGTGGTACCTTCATATCTGGTTAAGGTGTTGTTGGTACCCTCACAAGGTTTGCGGGCCCAAGACGGCTGCTGCTGATGTGAGTTGTGTAGATGTTGCATGTTATTGTTTCTGATCGTATGGGTCCATGACTGGTTTTACCGTATGGATGACTTCTTATGTTTGATTATGTGGTGTTCCTTTTTCTGATTGTACTCTGATTCTCCGTGTCTGATGTGTCAGTGCACGGGCCCTTTCCTCTCCACTACGTCCCCCTCCTCCACACCCCCCTTCCTGACTTGGGAAGCGAAGAGGAAGAGGGGGAGCAGGGGAGGAGGAGGAGAAGGAGGGATGGTGACGATGGTGATGATGACGACGGTGCTGACGATTAGGGTGATGATGATGATGATGATGATGATGATGGTGATGGTGATGGTGATGGTGGCGATGATGAGAAACTGATGGTGATGATGATGACGAGGGCGAGTACCAGGAGGGACGATGCTGATGATGACGATGAGGATGATGGTGATGATGAGGCAGAGGACGAGGATGACGAGTGGCCATGATGATGGCGATGCTGATGAGGATGAGGAGGAGATATGTCGATGATGACGATGCAGGGGAGGAGGGGGAGTAGGCGGGGTGATGATGTTGTTGGCGTTCACGCTGAAGATGACGAGGGTGACGACGTATGATGAGGATGCGGATGAGGATGAGGATGAGGATAATGGGGATGAGGATAATGAGGTTGGTGGTGATGGTGCGGAGAAAGTCAGGGATGATGACGATGACGATGACGATGACGATGACGATGACGATGACGATGATGATGATGATGATGCTGATGATGATGATGAGGATGATGAGGATGATGAGGATGACGACGACAATCATGACGATAGCGATTTTGATAATGAGAAGAAGGAGGAGGGGAAGGAGGATGGATGGTGTGGACGTGGACGATGAGGGAGTGCGAAGATTGTGATGATGGCGAGGAAGAGGACGGGAAGAGTTGATGGTGATGGTGACGATGAGGAGGAGGACTCAGGGGATGAACGATGATGATGATGCGGAGGATGATAATGATGCGGAGGATGATGATGATGATGATGATGATGATGATGATGATGATGATGATGATGATGATGATGATCATGATGATGATGATGATGATGATGATGATGATCATGATGATGGTGATGATGATGATGATCATGATGATGGTGATGATGATGATGATGATGATGATGGTGATGATGATGATGGTGATGGTGATGGTGATGGTGATGGTGGTGATGATGGTGACGATGATGATGGCGAGGATGATGATGACAATACTAATGGGGAGAAGGGGGGGGACAGTGATGATGGTGGTGACGACGATGAGGGAGAGGAGGGGGAGGAGGCGGGGTGTTGATGATGTTGTGCTTGATGGTGACAGCAATGATGGCGTATGAAGATGATGATGAGGAGGAGGAGGATGGCGCATGATGATGGCGTACGATGGTGATGAGGAGGAGGAGGAGGAGGCAGAGGAGGACGAGAAGGAAAAGGGGGGAGCATTGGGGAGGAGGGGTACAGATGGCGATGATGTTGATGATGAGGATGGTGATGAGGATGGTGATGATGGTGCGGAGGAGGATGAGGGATAATGATAATGGTGATGATGAGGAGGAGGAGAAGGAACGACGCTGAGGGCAGCGGCATGCACGGCTCGCGGAGCAACTACTGCGGCATTTGTGCAACGCGTCGCAGATCGATGCGCGCGGGGCGTTGCATCGTTATAAGGCGCGCGCGCGTTGATTGATCATGCCAGTGTAATAGGAAGTCCCGCACCCGACAGAGGTCCGATCTGGGCAAGCAGAACCATCTGGGTAGACAGATTGTCGAGGCGCGGATGTAACTTCAAAAAAAACCAAGTCTGGTGGGCGGGGCGGCGCCAGGACGAACGTTCCCAGTGCCAGGCGGGCAGGGGAGCAGCGAGGCCGTCGGCGAGCACGCCGAGCAGCGACGCCATCAGCCCTCACGTCGGGCCCAAAGTTCGTCGCGTGGCGGCGCGCAACGGATGCAGGCACGCATTGTTTATATCTTTTCCCAGTATCCAGCAGGCAGGAGAGCAGCGAAGCCGCGGGCATGCATTTCGGTCTCAATTTCTTCGGGGGGCGTCGCGGAAAAGGTTTTGGGCCACCATTGCCGAGGTCCGTTCCCGGTGCCAGGCGGGCACGTGAGCAGAGAAGCCACGGGTTCGCGCCGACTCCGCCATTTCCCGCTTGAGCGCCTTGCGCTTCGGCTGACGGACCAATGAGCAGAGTGGGCTTGCGTGAGTCTTTGAATATGTTAAGGGGCATTGGCTTGTCCGTGCATTAGACAGTATTCCGCGAGCTTGACACAGGCAGAAACTCAGAGCGTGAATTACCTACCCCGCTTTCGCTTCCAGGCAAAACCAAGTCATACCACGCGCCTCCTCGTCAAGTGGCCTGACCAGTACAGGCCGTAGTTTGGCATCGCTTGGTATATCTTGGAAGCGAGGGTGGTCAAAAGCGAGGTAGATTTGTTTTCCCCCTAGAAACATGCGCGTTTGCGGCGGGGCCTCGGCGCGAAAAACAAGTGCGCGCACCGAGAAACAGCAGCGCCGCGGATTCATCAGATGCATCACAAATTTGGAGCAGGATAATCATGAGCAGGACACACTGTCAGGAGGAGGTGTAGGGCAATGAGGTGTAGGACAATGAGCAACCGCACGAGCACGACCGATGTATCGTGGTAGTAAGCACATGCGTACAAATACGGCTTGTATTGCTCGACTTGATATATTCGAACGCGCGATAAAACCGCGCACGAGAGCAAGCTCGCGCCATGAGACGCCGCGCGAAAAACATGTTTTCGCGCGGAGAAACCAGCGCACGCCACAGACTCAAATGTCGCCCCAACACGGGGGGTTCACGACCGCGTAGCCGACAGGAGTCAGGAATCAGGAGGAGGAAGACGAGGAAGAGGTGGAAGAGGAGGAGGAAGAGGAGGAGAAGGGACACAGTTGAGGAACAAGTTACGCCCCCTCTTTCCGGAGAGTTTGGGGCCCAGGCCGCGAGAAATTCCAGGACCTTCGGACAATTGAGAGTTTATATTTAATCGCTTCGCTCATTCCGCCGGCCCATATTGTCGCACCGTTGTGGGCTAGCCGAGTTTGGGGGCCTCTTGGGGGCCGTTTTTGGGCCCCTTGGGGGCCTCTTTTGGGCCTCTTGGGGGCCTCTTGGGTCGTCTTGGGGGCCTCTAGCTTGGGGGCCTCTTGGGGCCTTTTTGGGGCCTCCTGGGCGCCTTCTGGAGGACCTCCGGACAAGTGAGAGTTTAGATATGCGCCGCGTTCTCTGCAGGAGAGCAGGGCGAGGGCAAGCGCGGGGCCCCGCCCGGGAGGAGTTCCTCCTCCTCCTCCTCCTCCTCCTCCTCCTCCTCCTCCTGCTACAGGGCCTCTGGCAGCCAGCAGGGCCTGCTCGGGCTGCTGTCGCTCAGGGCACTTGCGACCCACTTGCAAGCTGGGCTGGGCCAGATATAGACCACACTCCAGTCCACGTCTAACCCACCGATCCCCTCGGCATTCCCCGCGCCGATCTAAGAAAAGGCCCCGACCCCTTTCCCAGGGTTCAGTCGGGCGTGTTCCTCTGCAGGAAGAATATTCAAAAATCTTCGGAAAACAGTTGTTGTTCTTCTATGTTTACCATTTTCGAATGTTTTTCATATTTTTAATTGTTCGTCCAAAATCCGCCTGTAGGGGGTCCTGCCCGACCTAATCCCAGGGGCAAGTTTCTTACCCAGGATCTGCTCCCAACCCCCCGGGGCCCCATTCGGCCCCCGGAAGGCCGGAGTGACAGGGAAACGCCGCGGCTCAAAACATCATATCGCCGGAGATTTGGGTCGTCGCCGATCGCCGATCGTCGAGTCGACGGTCGGCGACGGCGGTCGGCCACGCCCGAGAGTTCACGACGATTGGACGACGACGACGACGATCGCCCATCGGGCGACGATCGGCGACGGAAGCGGCGGGGACGACGACCGCCCGACGGCGCCGATCGCCGCCGCCGCCGTCGGCGTCGCCGCTGCCGCCGCCGTGGGCCCCCCCGCGCGCCAAGGGGGCCGCCGCGGGCGCGGGCGCGCCGGGCGCTGCCGGGGCGGCCGCCGGAGCGGAGCCGCCAGCGCTGCAGGCGCCGCGCTGGCCCCGCCCGCGCTCGGGCGGGGGGCGGCTGCCGCCCGGGGCGGCGGGGGCCCCCGGGCTTCGGCTGCGCCGCACGTTGGCCGGTGTGCCGAGGGTGCGCCCACGACAGAGCACGCCCACTCCATCGCACACCTCCCCCTCCTCCTCCTCCGCCTCCGCCGCCTCCTCCGCCTCCTCCTCCTCCGCCTCCTCCGCCTCCTCCGCCTCCGCCGCCTCCTCCGCCTCCTCCTCCTCCGCCTCCTCCTTCTCCGCCTCCTCCTCCTCCTCCTCCTCCTCCTCCTCCTCCTCCTCCCTCCTCCGCCTCCGCCTCCTCCTCCTCCTCTTCCTCCTCCTCCTCCTCCTCCGCCTCCGCCTCCTCCGCCTCCTCCTCCTCCTCCGCCTCCTCCTCCTCCTCCTCCTCCTCCTCTTCCTCCTCCTCCTCCTCCATGGGCCCGCGCCGGGTCCAGGGCGGAGGGGCTCACCGCGAGGCGCAGGGGCATTTCCAGGGGGAGGGGAGGAAAAGCTCGGGTGGGGGGCGAGGGGGGCGGCGGGGGCCCCGACTGCGGGTCCGCCGTGCCGTGGCAGATGTTCCAGTCAGAAGTCGCGTCGGAGATGCACCCCAAACGATGCGAGCAAGTGAGTCGGAAGTGCCCGCCTCGTGCAGGCGGGGCGGATATTTCCCGCGAAGGCGCGGCAGAAACAGCGATGGCAAAGCAGGGCGGAAATAGACCTCAGAGTGGTTTGACATGTAGGGCGGGGACTTCCGCCCGACTCGAGATCGCCCAAACTTCGGCGGATCCGAAGTCAGGGGCAACACTAGGGGGGCCACCCCCTTGATGCTTGCCCCTGTCCTCGTCGACCTGGCAGGTGCCGATCCGCTCCTCGGTCTGACCCCGAGGGCGAGGAGAGCGAAGGAAAGCGAGGAGGGCGGAGGAGGGCGAGGAGGGCGAAGGAGGGCGAGGAGGGCGACAGAGGGCGAGGGAGGGCGAGGAGGAGGAGGAGGAGGTGGAGGAGGGAGGAGGAGGAGGAGGAGGAGGAGGGAGGAGGAGGAGGAGGAGGAGGAGGAGGAGGAGGAGGAGGAGGATAGAGGAGGAGGGAGGGAGGAGGAGGAGGAGGAGAGGAGGGAGGAGGAGGGAGGAGGAGGGAGGTCCGTGCCCCTTCTCTGCATGTCCAGGGCAGCGCCGCCGCACCCCATTCGCCCCCGCCGGCCGCCGCGCCAGGCCGCGCTGCGGGAGGTGATCGCCGCTGGGCTCGTGGGCGTCCGGCAGGCCGTCGCGGAGGAGCTGGGCGCCGAGGACGCGCCGCCGTGGGCTTGGCTGGAGGGTCTCTCCGAAGGGCTTGGGCGGCCCGTCCTCCTCCTCCTCCTCCTCCTCCTCCTGCTCCTGCTCCTCCTCCTCCTCCTCCTCCTCCTCCTCCTCCTCCTCCTCCTCCTCCTCCTCCTCCTCCTCCTCCTCCTGCTCCGCCTCCGCCTCCTCCGCCTCCTCCCTCCCCCTCCCCTCCTCCCCTGCCCCTCCTCCTCCTCCTCCTCCTGCTCCTCCTCCTCCTCCTCCTCCTCCTCCTCCTACTTCTCCTCGGGTCGCCTACGGACCCCAGGGGAAACCGTGCAGGCTTGGCATCGCTCGGGCGTGTGCATTGTTTTGGGGGCGAGGACCATCGAGGAGCATCCTGGATCACCTTGCGAAGCATGCGCGCACGGCATCGGAAGATGCACCGGGACGGGACGTCCGAGCGATTCCGAGTGGGGGAAGCAGGTCCTGAGGGAAACGGGTCCTGAGGTGTTTCGCCGTTGTCGGGTTCTCGGGGCCCTCCCCGGGCCCCGGGACTGTCAGAAAGCGACTCGGGATGAGGAGCTCGTCCCGGGGGAAGGCCGCAGGGCCCAGGACCCGTTTCCTTCGGGACCCGCTTCCCCCACGCCGACTGCGGGCGGCGGGCTCCGGGCAGGTGCGCTGCTCAGGCGCGGCCTCGTCACCGAAGCCCTCGCGCCCTGTTTCACCGAGCGCGCTCCACTGCCCACAAAGCGCCGAATCGCACATGTCAGAGGACCAAAGGAACTGTAGGAAAACACACACACACACACACACTGGGACAAAAAAACACACTGTGGGGAAAAAACACACACTGTGTGTGTGTGCGTGTGTGTGTGTGTGTGCGTGTGTGTGTGTGTGTGTGTGTGTGTGTCTGTGTGTCTGTGTGTCTGTGTGTGTGCGTGTGTGTGTGCGTGTGTGTGTATGTGTGTATGTGTGTATGTGTGTATGTGTGTGTGGTTTTTCCCACAGACGTGTGTGTGTGTGCGTGTGTGTGTGCGTGTGTGTGTGTGTGTGTGTGTCTGTGTGTGTGCGTGTGTGCGTGTGTGTGTGTGTGTGTGTGTGTTTTTCCCACGTTTGCCCCGACGCAGTGGATCGTAGATCCCCCACGACGGACCCAGACCACTCGCGAGCAGCTGCCTTGCGAGCGGTGGCCCGCGCGTGTCCTCTGCTCGGGCACGGGACGACGGCCACGAGACGATGCTCGCCGCAGCCACCGCGCACAGTACGGTGGAAGCTGTTCGGAGTAGGTTTGCGAGATCGGGACCTTCAACACGATAGTTGCACTATGTTTCGGGCGAAGGCACGCATGCCTGAGTGCATTCACGTGCGGCTCCCCGTTGTCAGAAGCACTCCAGGCTGGAGTTGGCCTTCCTGCACTATCTGTCCTTTGCCGCACGCCCCTCCCCCGCCCTCCAGAGGCTCACTGGCGCCCAAAGTTTTCCATCCGCGAGATTCGGCATTTGACGACGACGGCGGCGCCGAGTTTGAGGAGGGGGGTTGGGCGGAGGAGGACGAGGAGGAGGAGGAGGAGGTTAGAAGGTGGAGAAGGAGGAGGAGGAGCAGGAGCAGGAGCAGGAGCAGGAGCCGGCCGCGAGAAAGAGAAGGACGAACAGGCATAAGTCTCTGTCCTGAAACTTCGATGCTCGATCTTCGACGACGACGACGACGACGAATTGGAGGAGAAGGGAGGGAGTAGGAGGAAGAGGAGGAGGGAGGAGGAGGAGGAGGAGGAGGAGGAGGAGGAGGAGGAGGGGGAGGAGGAGGTCAGGAGGTGGAGGAGGTGGAGGAGGAGGAGGAGGAGGAGCCCCGACATCCGACGCCACTTTTTCACAGCGTGGCTCCCCGAGGCACGCACCCCTTCCCAGGAACTCGGGTTTCATCCCGAGCCCTGCTTATTTCAACGGCTCTCTGGCCCTGCCCCGGGAGAACGGCAGCTGCCGAAAAGTGAGTGCCGCAGTCTTGTTCCGCGTCGCGAGGATGCCAGTGCGCGGGCTAGGCGCGAGGATTTGGGCTTCAGGCGGCCGTCGGGGACGGCCCCCGCCCTCTGCGGCGCATCTCGGCGGGGTGCAGCCGCTGGAAGGCATCGAGTGGCCAGAAGTCCTCAGAGAAGCCACGAATCCCGAGGGGGCGACGAGGGCCCCAGACAGCCGACGATGCAATTTGTGCAATCCGCGCCCCCAGAAGTCATGCCTGCCCCTCCGGGGGTAGTGTCGCGTCTCGGATCCGAATTTGTCAGCCCTGGGCCCGACCGACAGCGGGTCCCAGAGGCCGGCATGCCCGAGCAACGCTTGGCTTGAAAAAAACAGATCGTCGCAGATGTGTGCCCACATCGGATCGGCAGAAGATGCGAACGGAGTCGCATCATGTATGCCGTTGCTCGTTAGCCGCGTTTCTGGACGGCGCATGGCACCCTTGCGCGGTCGCAAACCGAAAAAGTATCCCTACCCGCCCATCCGAAAACGATGCCCAGGGGAGTTGACGTGACCAGGGACGTGGGGGAGCATGCAGAAGAACAGAGGGCGGGGGAAGCCGTCCGAGGTGGGAGAGGAGGGAGAAGAGGGAGGAGGAGGAGGAGGAGGAGGAGGAGGAGGAGGAGGAGGAGGAGGAGGGGGAGGAGTAGGCGGATAAGGAGCAGGAGGAGGAGGAGGAGGAAAAGGAAGAGGAGGAGGAGGAGGAAAAAATAAAAGGACAAAGGACGAGCAGAAGAGCCTCCTCGGATGTATCTTGGGAGTTGTTGGAGGCCTCTTGGAACGGGGGGGCATATTGGGTGCCTCGGGGATCCTCTTGAAGCCTCTTGGGGGCCTCTTGGGAGACTCTCGGAGGCATCTTGGACGCCTCTTGGGGCCGTCTGGGCGCCTCTTGGGGCCCTCTTGGGGCAATCTGGGTGCCTTGGGAGCGCTCTTCGGACCATCTTGGAGGACATCGATCAAAAAAGGAGGGCCCTTAATTAGCCTCGCCAGTCTAGAGTGCCTAAGGTCGCCTCTTGGGCCCCTTCTGGGGCGCTCTTGGAACGCTCTTGGGCGTTCTTGGAGCAGTCTTGGGGCTCTCTTGGGCTCCTCTTGGGGCTCTCTTGGGCCCTCTTGGAGCCATCGTGAGGCCTCGGAAGGCCATCGGAAGCGAAAAGGCAAGAAATCACAAAGGGTGTTGGAGAGATGTTGGCCTCTTCGGGGCCTCCTTGCGGAGCTCTTTGGCCACTTTGAGCCGCCTTGGAGCGGTATTGGGGCCTCTTGGAGCATCTTGGGAGCCATCTTGAGGCATCTTGGTATTGTGCTGGCCTCTGGCCAGTGCAGCCGATCCGGGGCGCTCCGGATAATGATGATTAATACGATGGTGGCTGATGATGATGATGATGATGATGATGATGATGATGATGATGATGATGATGATGATGATGATGATGATGATGATGATGCTGATGCTGATGATGATGATGATGATGATGATGGTGATGGTGATGGTGATGGTGATGATGATGATGATGATGGTGATGGTGATGGTGATGGTGATGGTGATGGTGATGGTGATGGTGATGGTGATGGTGGTGGTGGTGATGGTGATGGTGATGGTGATGGTGATGATAATGTTGGTGATGGCGGTGTTGATGGTATTTTTGATGGAAATGATGATTATGATGATGTTTATCTTAGTAATGGTCATGGTGAAGAACATGAAGATGTTGATGACGACGACGATAATCAGGATTGTGATGCTGGTGATGGTGATTGTGGTGATGATAGTTGATAATGCTGACGGTGGTGTTGATGCTGATGTTATGAATGCTCAGGGTACTGGGAATGGACGACCGTGCATGGCGTCGGGAATGGCGTCCCCCCCCTGTCCACGGCTCCCGAGCAGCGAACCCCCCCCCGGCTCCCGAGCACTGAATGGCGTCGGGAATGGCGTCCTCCCCCCCCTTGCAGAGCGAAGCTTGAGCGAGCTCAAGTCCACGCTCTCAGAAATTCACACGCCAGATCGGCGGATATCTTGAGCCATCTTGGACTCTCCGAGGCGCTCTTGGAGCCATCTTGGGCCATCTTGGACGCTCCAACGTTTCGCGGAACCCCCCGTCCAGATTCAGGGGAGGGGGTAGGAGGAGGGAAATCCCCCTCCCCGAAGGGACAGATGGACGACAAAACACCCCAGATCACCTACGCCCTAAAGGGCTGGTGGGATTCTTGGAGGCCTCGCGCGGCGCGCAATAGTTGTACCATCTAGTCCACACGTCCGCCCCCGTCAGATATAGGACGACGTTGGCGCGTCGACGTTCCGACGCATGTCCGACGCACATCCGACGTCAGTCCGACGTAAAATTCGACGGGGATCCGGTGCAGTTTGGGTCTCAAGTTGCCGCGCGAAGCCTCCCGGATGTTCCTCATGCTTGGATCGGCGCGGGGGGCGCGGAGGCTGGTAAGGGGATAGGAGACTCGTCAGTTTAAGCAAAGGCGGATCATAGCTGGCCCAACCTAGCTCGTGAGTGGGTTACAGGTGATCCAAGAGACTCAGGGTGGTTAGAGAACTCCGCTGAGTGGGCGGAGCCCAGTTGGCCCCGATCGTTACCCCCCTACGCCCCTGATAGTACTTGCGACCCACTTGCAAACCAGGTTCGGACAGATACCCAGCTGCCTGCGGTAAACACCGCCACCGTGCCTGTGCAACAGACCAGCAGGCAGTACACTGAGTGGAGGAACAACGCAATTCCGTCGAACAGTCTGCATTTGGGGACGGGTCGTGTTCCCAACCTCGTCTTCGTCCGCGCGGTAGGGAGGAGGAGGAGGAGGAGGAGGAGGAGGAGGAGGAGGAGGAGATTTGGTCAGCCGATTTCCCAACTCGCTCCCCGCGAGCTGGGGCCACCGCGCGCGCCGAGCGCGCGCGGGTCGCCCCGCGGGGACCGCGGCCCTGGAGATCGTCCCTGTTCCGAGCGCGTCTCGCAGAGGCGAGCGGAGCAGCGATTCTGGGGCCGCGGTTTTGAGGTCCGCCCCATCTCCACGCTGCGCGTCAGGGTGGAGCGCGCGGAGCCGACACTCGGGGGTCGCGACCCTGAGGTCCATCCCGTCTCCACGCGCGTGGCTGAGGCGCGCGGAGCCGACAGTTTGGGATCGCGACCATGAGGTTCACCCCCTCTCCACGCGCGACTGGCTGAGGCGCGTGGAGCCGTGTGTTTGGAGCCGCGACCCTGAGGTCCGCTCCTGCTCCGGTTGCGTCTGGCGGAGGCGAGTGGAGCCGTTTTGCGTCGGGCGTTTCTGTGTCTTCCTCGGTCATGAAGGCCCTCCGCTGGTCACCGTGCGGTTCGCTGCCAGCAAAGCCATGTGGCGACTCCGACCGCTGCCCGTCGGGTGGCGTTGTCCCCTGCTCGGCTTCTGTCTTGGCGCGTGCGGTAGCGGCCGAGCTGGAGAGCTGTGGCTCCAGGCCTCGCATTCGACTTGTCGCATCCAGCCTCGCAGTTTGTACGCCAAGCTGCTGCACCTCGGGTTGCCAAGACGTTCCTCTCTTATTTTCGCCGACCTGTTGCCTGTGGAGGTGGTGCCACACAGCCGACAGAGCCAGCTGCGCTCGGACTTCAGGAAGACGAGCGGGTGCGAAGCGGTCGGCCTGGAAGTTGCCAATCCACACGTGCGTCGAGAACCCCTTCGCTTCCGCCTCCTCCCAGAACAGGTGGCTGTTGATGTGGTGAATGTACACCTGGTCGGCGACGCCTCTCCTCTGGGGATCCCGCCCGATGAGCTGCCACAGGTCGCCATTGGTGCCCACTTCGCCTCTCTTCTCGAACCGCTTGTTGTACCACCCCTCGTACAGTCGGGGCCCTGAGGAAGGAACCCTTTTCGTTGGGGAGGGGCTCCGCGTTCCTTGAGTGTTTCGCAGCTTGCCTCAGGCGTTCCTGATGTTTTCGATCGGAAATCGAAGTTTAACTTATGGAAAAAAGGGGCCTCGTTCCTTATTTAGGCTCCTTAGGTCAAGGCCCCGACTGTAGACCAGCTGGCTGTCCGCCCAGCAGTGCAGCGCGCCAGCCCTGCTGCGGAGGCAGCTCGGCAGCGCCCAGAGCTCGGCCTGGTTGCGGGTCTGGCGCCGGCTTGGGAGGGGCCCGATGTGGCCCGCGGCGAGCCCGCTGTCGTCGCCGTTCCCTCGCAGTCGTACCCAGGCCCAGCCGCGGCGACGGTGTCTCCACGCAGCGACCCGCCGATGTTGCTCGTCGTCTCCTCCGTCGTGCACTCGAGTGGGACTGACCAAGCTCCGTCGTCGTTGCACGCTGAGCCCCGCAGCCAGAGCGCTGGGACCGCCCAGTGTTCCCGCTCGGCCTGGCGGTGGAGTCGCTCGGTGGCGTCGAAAGTGTCGTTGGGCTCCCGCTTGTCGCAGTGCTCCCAGGTGCGGCGGCACGCAGTCTCGATGCGTCCGCGCTCGCACCTCGTCCGGCACCTCTCCGAGGCAGGCCTTCCTGCGAGCGCGGGCCCACGTGCCAGCACACGTGTGCAGCACGCGAGGCCACCAGCAGCGCGCCGCACTCCTGGCTGGTCACCTCGCCGCAGCAGCCCCTCCAGATGACGACGAAGGTCAAAGGGGCCTGCCGCACTGTGCTCCAGTCCGCCCCCAGTGTAGCCCGCTGCCGCCGCCTCCCAGGTGTAGAGCGAGACGTCCTGCATCAGCGCGTCGAGCATGTCTGTGGGGTCGCTCTGCTCTCCATCCAGAGGGGTTTCCCATTGGTGCTTCTCTTTCTCTAGCCATCTGTCTGGTCCTCGCGAGTCCCAGCGCACGTCGCACTCGGTCGTGCCCATAGATCTGGGCGGTGGCCCCAGCAGCTGAACCAGTGGCTGAACTGACCCCCCAGGATTTCGATGACTGGGCCCGCGCCTTTCACGGCCAGGCAAGTGGTCAGGCAGCGGCCTGGCCAGGGCCACCTCAGGGCTCGGACGCAGCGTCGCCGCGCCTGCTGCGGGGTGGTCGGCGCCATGCCGTGGAAGGCGGTGCCGTACTTCATGGACGCCGTGGCACTCTGCTGAACCACCCCGGCTCGTCGTCGAAGTCGCAGTCGCCGAAGTGTCTTGCAAGCAGCCCCGAAACGTTGTCGGACTCCTGCTCCAGCGCGCCCCGTGGGTCGGTCTCGTCCTAGCGCCCCGCGCGGCGCGAGGGGCTCCCAGGTCGCGCCTCTCAGGGGCCACCGGGAGCTTCGCGCCGCGCTTCGGCAGATGCTTCCCGATGTCCTTCGCGCCCTCGAATCGCGTGGCCAGGAGCGTCGTCTCGTCCGCCAGCTTGAGGCCCTGCTGTCCGAGGCACGGGAACAGCGCGTGGGTGGTCTCCACCGCGGCGTCGATGACTTGGAACCTGCTGCCTACGATCCTGATGCCGACGTCGTCGAACCAGGCTCACGGGATAGGTCGTGGGATGTTGCTCGCGCCCGCCAGGCGTGCCACGGCCGCGCACACCACTGCGTTCGCGACGGTGTTCGAGTGCTTGTCCGCGCGGAGCGGCCAGGAGAAGGACCGTGGCTTCGCGGCACCCGAACTGCAGAGTGCCGGAGCGCCATGAAGCAGAGCGCCCGCGCTGGGAACGGCATCGCCGGAGCGGCAGGCACCGTTTTGTCGATCCTCAGGTTGCAGTTGAACTTTTCGCATGGGCCTCCTCAGCGATTCTCGTAAACAGCTGTTGCCAGCGATCGCCGCGCCCCACTCTCACTCGTGCTCTTTGGCCCATCTGCACACCCAGCCACGGCGGAGTAACTCCCAGCAACGAACTTGTTGAGGTAGGAGTGCCAGTGCACAATCTCCCTTGACAGGTTGCAGCACGATCATGCCCACCTATAGGAGTAGTTACCGCGACCAGGTCGAGAAGCGCATGTCGCCCAAAAGCGGGCAACCGTCTGATGCCGCTTGTGGAGATTACGTCCGCTCCCTTGCCCTTGTCGGGCTCGCCTTTCAAGCACCTGTCGATGTCCGCCAGGGTCCAGGGGTCGTGGTTGTCCTCCTCTTGTGCAAGACGTCGCTGCGAGCCCACATGGCTTTGAAGGCTCTGGCCTTCTCGTCGACCACATCCACGGGGCCACGGAGCGTCTCGCCGTCGATGCTGACCTCTTGATCGCGTCTCTGAGGTGGCTTCGTAATCCTGTGCAGCACCCCGACTTGCTTCTCCGCCTGGGTGAGCCATGCACTGTGCTACCTGCTACGGTCATGTAGATCGCGTGGAAGCGCGAAGCACTTCACCTGCTCGGCTTGGATGGCCACGCTCTGCAGAGCGTCCAGGGGCATGTCCTCCAGCATCTCGAGCCTATCTTAGCATCTCCAGTGGCATGTCCTCCAGAGTTGTCGGTGTAGTTTAGCTGTGTTTGAGGCGCTTCGCCTGGCTGGAAGAAGACCTTCTCGAGCGGGTCGACGCCCCGTTCTGGCAAGGTCAGCTTGTTGCTGTAGTCCACGTCCTCGTTCCGTGGACGCTCTAACGGCGATGTAGGTTTCGGCGTTATGGGAACGCGCGGCTCGTGCTTTCCTGCAGCTCGCTGTGTCGTGCTCGTTCGGTACATCCGCAGATCGGCAATGTAGGAAAGAGTGGTTTATGATTTCCTACAGTTCGGTCTCCAACATCACCGTTAAGCAATATCGCCGTTGGCGTAGCCTTAGTCGCTCCCGAAGCTTGGCCAGCGCGGCGAGCACCGTGTCGGCTCGGCTCCACCAACCTGCTCTGCGCGACGCACATCGTGCAGCCGCTCGTCTCGAATGCGCCTGGGAGCTCTCGACCACAGAACGCGGAGGGGATCTGCCGTGCCGACGCGGAACGCCACGCAGCAGAACCAGGCGATCGCAAACATGGATAAAGGGGGCATGGATTAGCGACGGGTCCCGTTTCCATGGGAAATCGCGTATTTCCGCCGCCGAACGGCACCGGCCGCATTGTGGGAAGAGCACTTCCCCCGACTCATGGATTTGGCGACCGCGCGCCAAATCCATGGATCGCTAATCCATGTCTGCGCGCCCCCGATAGAAGCGTTCCTGGGCGCCGATGAAGCGATAGTAACGATCGCCCCAGCCTCTCTGCGCCATCTGGGTCGGTCTGGTACGCCGCGCTCTTTCCGATGTACTCGGGAGGAGGAGAAGGAGAAGGAGGAGGAGGCGGAGGAGGAGGAGGAGGAGAGATCGCCCCAGACTCTCTGCGCCATCTGGGTCGGTCTGGTACGTCGCGCTCTTCCCGATATACTCGGAAGTTGCGCGGCCGTCGCCGGCGATGCGCATGTGCTCCCGCAACTTCCCAAGAGCGCGCTGTCCATCGTCAAGGCCGACCCACACTGCTCGTGCGACGGTTCTCCCGATCATCGATCGTTTAGATGCCCTTTGAGCTTCCATATCCCGAGGAAGAAAAAACATATGAACAGAAACTGTTGGCCCTCCGCGCGGAGTTCTTGGATCCAGCGCGGATCCCAGAGATCCGCGCGGAGCGCCAAAAGTTTACGTCTATGTGGTGTTTTCTTCTCCAGATCTCGTAATAAAAGGGAGGGGGTCTGGACCCTCCAAGACGAGCCATTTCAGACCTCCCCCGTGGGAGGTCTGAAATGGCTCTGGGAACGAAGAGATGGACATCGTCGGAGATTGGCAGTCCGGCCCACATCTCGTGCAGAGGAGGAGGAGGAGGAGGAAGAAGAAGAGGAAGAAGAAGAAGAGGCAGAAGAGGATGAAGAAGAAGAAGAGGAAGAAGAAGAAGAAGAGGAAGAAGAAGAAGAAGAAGAGGAAGAGGAAGAGGAAGAAGAAGAAGAAGAAGAGGAGGAGGAGGAGGAGGAGGAGGAGGGCATGCCAACCGAGTTTCTCGAGACCGTCGACGACGACGTCCTGACCGGTGTTCCCGAGGGCCCGGCCGCTCTGCCACGACGTTCCCCAGCGCATCGAGCCCGTCTCCAATGCACCGGGTGGGTCTGGCTGTTGAGCTGGCGGTTCGGCTCGTTGGTCTCGTCGCACATCGCGTGCTTTCTTCTTATCATCATTAGTCTTGGCATTAGTAGTCTTATGAGTATGATTAGTCGCATTATTATGTTTATTGTTGTTAGTATTGTCATTAATGATATTATTACCATAATTATTATTATTATCATTATTATTATTATTATTCGCTGACTCGCTGTCGGGGGCGCGCTGCTTCGGCCGCTTCGGGCGGGGGAAGGCCTTGGGCATTTGGAGTCGTCGGCACTCGTTCACCTCTGCAGCCGCCTTGACTGCAATCACCAATACCACATGTGACCTCCACGACACAACATGCACAGCCAGAATGTCGCGTACAAGTCGTTGTCCGCCTTCGCTGGCCAGCGCGTAGTCGACGTCGGACGGCGCGGCGTCGCCCACGAAGCAAGCGCGGCTGCCTGGCGGGAGCGCGACCACGCCTGTCGCGCCCAGTGCATTGGGCCAGCCAGCCTCCTCGAGCTCGTCGGCGGAGCGGCGGACGTATTGTAGCCGCCGCCGACCGACCATGGCATGGGGGTGGAGTGGGGGAGGGTTGCGAGCGAGGTCAATTTCCAGGCGGGGATCCCGCCCTCGAGGGGGACCTTCGGGTCCAAGTAGAGGGAGATGATGAGCAACGAGTTGGCCTGCAGGTGGAGGGCGGTCGGCGCCCAGTCGCACGTGTCGACATCGCATGGCCTTCGACGAGTAGTCGCATTCGGAAGCCATGCCCCCCATTGCGCGATGACGGAACGAGGTCGCTTTCAGGTGGCCTTTGGTGGTCATCGTTGTGCCGCCGTGGGCCCCCGTCTCGCTGCGCTCGCCGCAAGCCCCTTCCCGCCGATGCGAAGACTCCTGCAAGGCTTGCGTTTCGCAGATCGTGCTCCACACCGCCGAGGTCGGCCCATGCCAAGTGAGTCTCCTGCAGCGCGTAGGCGTCGCAGGGTTGACGAAGTCCATCACGTCGCAGTCAACTCGGAGCCGTAGGCCCGCAGGTGGTGATGTTTTCGAAAAAAGATAGTGCGGTCCAGTGGATCGGCGTCGCCAACGGGTCGCCTGCCCCTCCGCCGTGAGCCCCCTTGCCTTGCAGGGCTGCCAGCGCCCTTGGACGCCGCAGCCCGCCTGCGCTGCTCCAGGAACGCGTCAGCGTCGGGCTGGGCTGCGGCTCCTCTTGCACCGTCGTTGCCTCCTGAGCCAGTTTCTTCCGAAGTCGTCGCCCCTGTGGTCGATGGCGGTGGTGCGGCAGGCTGGGACGGCGCCTCCGTCGGGCCCCTCTACTCTGCCCTCTCCGCCTTCCGCATCTTGAACGTTCTCCCTTGCTTGCTTGAGGTGGTCCTTGAGCTGCCCCTTGAACGGTCTCGCCGCGTGGTGGAGCTGCTCCAGGACGCGTCGCATGGCGTTGTCGACCGCCTTGCGGTCCTGGCAGATGTGTAGATGAGGCAAGATGTCGTTGCGAAGCACGGTCTTACACCCCAAACAAAAAACAGAAAGGGCAGACGAGCTCGATGGAATTCCGCCTTGTCCGATTATACCGGCACAGGTGGCCGCAGGCTGAGCGTGCAAGTGCGAGCGATTGGAAGGTCGCCGAAATTTCTTTGAGCAGCGGCAACTGCACGCAGAAGGCTACGAGGATCGCGGAGACGAGGGCGTAAATGTAGGACGCCTTGTGGTCCTCCTCGCCCATGCCTGCGTTGTACTCGAATTGCGCCTCGACCTCTGCAATCTTCACCTCAGAGGGGCGCAAAGCTCCGCGTCCGCGTCCAGCAGCTGGTCGAAGATGAATGTCTGCTAAGATTGCCCATCTTTCTGGATCTGCTCGATCTCCTTCTTATCGCGCAGGACCTCGCCCGCGCGCGCAGAGGATCTGTCGCGCCTTGTCTGCTTTGAGCTCCGCGGCCAGCTTCGCTACGAACGCCCACATGTACTTTTTGTGTGCCTCCTCTCGCGTCTCTGCTGCCTCTGCGAGCCGCATGGCGCGTGACTTGACCTGCGCCACCGTCGACGCAGCGCCTCCTTGAGCGACGTCACCGCGCCCTTGAGCTGCTTCGCGATGCCGTCATCGCTGGCCAGCTGCAGCGCACCTAGCATGGCAGTCATGGAATTCAGCGCCACGGCGATCTGTTCGATGCACTGCACGTAGCCAGTGTTGTCGTCGGTGTCTATGTTCTTGCCGTTGCCGCCCTTGTCATAACTGTCGGATGGGCTGGCTTCGAGCTTCGGCTCCGCTTTGGGCTTCGCAACTCGACGTCCGCATGAGCACCAGTTGTCTCGGGACTCGAGCTGGCTGTGCTACAACCATGTTGGCAATGCTTGCACGTCGTCCACTGCGCGGACTGCGGCGCAGTGCTGCCGCGGTGGATGCCCGGCAACCTCCCGGAGGACCGTTGCCCCAGCTTTCTGCAGGCCTGATTGCGCCTCCGCTTGTTGCGCCTGTGCCAGGCTGACGAGCGCGAGCGCTCTTGGCGCCCCGTCTCGGGGTTTGGGGGGCGATCGCTTCGCGGGCCGCCGCCCCCGCCGCGCGGGGCAATATGCCTGCGGGGGACAGCGCTGCGAGCCACCTATGAAGAGGAGGGAGGAGGAGGAGGAGGAGGAGGAGGAGGAGGAGGAGGAGGAGGAGGAGAAGGAGAAGGAGGAGGAGGCGGAAGAGGAGGAGGAGGAGGAGGAGAAGAAGGCATTGAGAATGAGGAGGGCAAGGCTTCTTGGAGCATTTCTGGGGGTTCCTGCCCCCCCCCTGAAGTTGTATGGGGCCTGTTGAGGTCTTGGGCAGTCTTCGGGGACGTCTGGCCCGTCCGACGCCAATGGAACCCGCCGTGGGGGCCTCGCTGGGCCGCGTTGCTGTTTCCTTGGGACGGTTCTCGACCGTCTTGAGGTCCTCCTGGGAGCCCTTTGGGCGATCTCTGGCTCCTCGGGGGCCTCTTGTGTTGTCGTGGAGCTACGTCGGAGACACTGCTGTTCCTGAGGTTTCTCGGGCCGTCTGGGGCGGTCGGAAGCCCGAACATGTGTGTACTTCAAAATCGCTCAAACGCCAAGTGGAAAACGTGGTTGTGGCGTCATCGGGCTCTCCAGCAGTACTTCAGATTTCGTAATAAAAGGGAGGGGGTCTCAACCCTCCAAGACAAGCCATTTCGGCCCCCCACCGTGGGAGAACCCTCCAAAACATCGTCCCCAGACCCCCCCAGGCCCTCCAAGATAGCCTGGAAGAGACCCCCCCCGAAATGAGCCCCCCCTCCCTTTATTACGAAATCTGGAGTATCTTTTGGAGACCTCGAAGCCCGTCTTGACGGCTTCTTGATCTGTCTTGGTGTTGCTTTGGGAGCTTGTTGAGTTGCCTTGGGCCATCTTGGCGTCATAGCGGCTGCTTTGAAGCCGTCCTGGAGGCCACGAGGCTCCCTAGAGTGCGTTAAGATAGATCGGGAAGTTCCCAAGAAAGCCCAAACGGTCTCCAAGAGGATTGATGTGCTTGAGGTGTTCGAAGGATTCGGAGGTTCTGGCATGATTGGGTTCCTACCGCCCAGGACAGTCCAAGAGTTCTCCTTGGGCGGTCGTGTTGCTCTCTTGAAGCGTTTCAAGGCCGCCTTGAGACCATCGTGGGGAACTCTTGGAAGCCTCTCGGGCTGTCTTGGAGCTATCTTGGAGGCCTCGTGGAAGCCTCTTGGGCCGGCTTGGTTGGTCGCTGACCCGAAGAGGCGAGAACCTCAGATTAATCGGACGTTCCAGAAAGACCGTTTGGAGCTCTCTCAGGCCGTCATAGGGGGCCTCTTGGGCCGTCTTGAGGCCCTCTTGGGCCATCTTGAGCCGTCTTGAGGCTCTCTCTTGAGAAACGCTTGAGTTGTCTTGGGCCATTTTGACCGTTGTGTTGCTGCCTCGGTTGTCTTGGAAGCCGTCTTGGAGGCCATCTTGGCCGGCTCGAGGCCGAAGAGCCCGCCAGAAAGCAAGTTCAGAAGGGGCGTTTGTTGTTCCCCATATCCTAAGATGGGGTTCTTGTTATTACTTGGACGTCTCCTACTCCTTCTCCTCCCTCCTCCTTCCTCCTCCCCTCCTCCTCTTTCCTCATACTCAGACCTACTCATACTCAGACTTACTCATGCTCAGACTTACTCATACTCAGACCTACTCATACTCAGACTTACTCACACTCAGACAGATTCATACACAGACTTACTCATACACAGACTTACTCACACCCAGACGTACTCATACACAGACTTACTCATACCCAGACTTACACATACACAGTATTACTCATGCTCAGACTTACTCATACCCAGACGTACACATAAACAGACTTTCTCACGCTTGGAGAGCAGATTGTGAGGATGTCTCAGGCGGGGCGCTGGTTTCAGCACCCCTAAGGGGAGCCGCCAGGGGTGTTTGCACGGGCTCGTTCGCGGCCATTTTGTGGGGATGTCTCAGGCGGTTTGCTTGTTTCTGGGCCCAACATCCTTCGCTTTCGGAGCAGATTTGGAGGATGTCTCGAGCGAGGCGCTCATTTCAGCACCCCTAAGGGGAGCCGCCAGGGGTGTTTGCACGGGCTCGTTCGCGGCCATTTTGTGGGGATGTCTCAGGCGGTTTGCTTGTTTCTGGGCCCAACATCCTTCGCTTTCGGAGCAGATTTGGAGGATGTCTCGAGCAGGCGCTCATTTCAGCACCTCTAGGGGGAGCCGCCAGGGGTGTTTGCACGGGCTCGTTCGCGGCCATTTTGTGGGGATGTCTCAGGCGGTCGGCGGATTTCTGGGCCCAACATCCTTCGCTTTTGGAGCAGAGTTGGAGGATGTCTCGAGCGAGGCGCTCATTTCAGCACCCCTAAGGGGAGCCGCCAGGGGTGTTTGCACGGGCTCGTTCGCGGCCATTTTGTGGGGATGTCTCAGGCGGTTTGCTTGTTTCTGGGCCCAACATCCTTCGCTTTCGGAGCAGATTTGGAGGATGTCTCGAGCGAGGCGCTCATTTCAGCACACCTAAGGGGAGCCGCCAGGGGTGTTTGCACGGGCTCGTTCGCGGCCATTGTGTGGGGATGTCTCATGCGGTTTGCTTGTTTCTGGGCCCAACATCCTTCGTTTTCGGAGCAGATTTGGAGGATATCTCGAGCGAGACGCTCATTTTCACCCCCCAGGTGGGCCAGATTTTGAGGATGTCTCGATCGGTTTGCCTGTTTTGGTGGCCAGGCTCGTGGGCGCAGATTCTTCCCAGGATGCCACAGGAGGCCCCAACAGGCTCCAGGAGGCCCCAGGAGACCACATGAGGTCCCAGGAGGCATCAGGAGGCCACAGAAAGACTCAAGAGGCCACAGGATGTTCCAAGAGGCTCCAGGACGCCCCAGGAAGCTACAGAAGGCTTCGGGAAACCACAGGAGGCCCCAGGAGGCAACAGGAAGCGCCAGGAGGCCTCGGAAGGCAACAGGAGGCCCCGAGAGGCCCCAGGAGCAGGAGGCCTCAGAAGGCAACAGGAGTGGCTCCAATCCCATGTGTGTTACGTATGCTCCTATCGATTGGGCCTCACCTGGAGCACGATTATTTGATGTTCTACGTATGTTTCTATAGATGGTCCTTCTCCTGTGTACACAATCCTAAATGTGTTACTCATGTTCCTATGTATTGGGCCTCTCCTGGGGCACGAGTCCTTGGTGTTTTACGCGTGTTCCTATAGATTGCCCTTCTCCTATGGCTCTAATCCGCACTGTTTTATGCACGTCTGTTGCTATAGATTGCGCCTCTCCTGGGGCACGAAACCTTCCTAGGAGGTCCCAGGAGGTCCCAAGAGGCTCCTGGAGACCCCAGGAAGCCCCAGTAGGTTTCAGGAGGCCCCAGGAGGCCCCAGGCTCATGCACAGAGACGCGCTCGTACTACTGAGGCTCATTCACACTCCAATTCATTCGCAGTTAGATTGATGTCCAGACCGTCACAACTGAAGCCCGTTAATATTCGAAAGCTCTTGCGCCTAGACATTCACGGCGGACAGGTCCATGCGAGTAGATGCACATATGGGGAGCTCCACGCAGTGAATAATTGTTAAGCGTGCGTCGAGGGAGGGCCCTTGAAACTTACAGCAAAACCTCTCAGACAACAGACGAGCATTCTAACACGCCCACTCCGTGCAGGCACGGTGGCGGACAACCATCCGTCGCTGGAGCCCGAACCAAATTTCTGGATTGGTTTCGGAGGTTGCCGCGGCCATCGTGGCGGCCACAACTCGGGGCAAATATTGGGTCAAGGAGTGGCATGCCCCTTCCCAGCCACCCCCCCGCTCTGCGATGCAGCCGTGTCTCATATTTGGCAATCGGGCGACAGGGAGTTCTCAAAGTATGCCCACATGAGCAAGCATGTTTTGGGGGGGGGGGGTCAGGTGTCGATTAACACGCAGCCACACATTGGTATAGCCTCCGCCCCCTCAGTCACCCCAGGCGCCGACCCAAGTAAGGCTCGAGCGCTGCCGCGAGGACTGCGCGGACGCGGAGCCGCGCTGCCCCCAGGGCCACCCGCTGCGGGCGGCCCGGGCGCCCAACGACACCTACGTCTGCGACAGGTGCAAGGCCCGCCCGTGCTCGCGCGGGCTCGCCGCCTCCTCCCACCTCCCCTTCTCGTCCTGGATCCTCCGCTCAACTCCTCCCCCCCCGCCTCCTCGTTGCTAGCCGCCTCCTCCCACCTCCCCTTCTCGTCCTGGATCCTCCGCTCAACTCCCCCTCCTCCTCCTCGTTTTTCGGGCCTGCTCCTTCTCGGAGAGGAGACGCGGCACAGAGAGAGAGACCGCTGCAGCTCTGCGCGGAAGTCTTGGATCGGCTCTGGGGGCCCCCCTCCCCCAGCGCGCGACCGCGCCCAGCGACACCTGCGTCTGCGGCAGGTGCAGGGCCCGCCCGTGCTCGGGCGGGCGCGGCGCCTCCCCCCTCCCTGGAGCCAGCGTGGGGCCCTCCTCCTCCTCCTCCTCCTCCTCCTCCTTCTCCTCCTCCTCCCTCCTCTCCTCTTCCTCCTCCTCCCTCCTCCTCCTCCTCCTCCTCCTCCCTCCTCCTCCTCCTCCTCCTCCTCCTCCTCCTCCTCCTCCTCCTCCCCGAGGTGGCCCAGCACTGGTCGTGCGCCCCGTGCGGCCTCGGCCACCTTCGCCTGGCGGCTGCCTCCAGCGAGGGCAGCTGCTCATCCCAGCGAAGGACGACCCCTTTCACATGCGACGGCTTCTGTGCGAACATCTTCGAGTCAGGTGGTGGAGCGTTTCTCCGAAGGGCTTAGGCGACCCGTCATCCTCCTCCTCCTCCTCCTCCCCTCCTCCTCTCCTCCTCCTCCTCGTCATCATCATGATCCTCCTCCTCTCCTCCTCCTCCTCCTCCTCCTCCTCCTCCTCCTCCTCCTCCTCCTCCTGGCTCCTCTACAATTACTCAATATGAATACTACTCTCCCTCTTCCCCTGATGGCGTCCTGGGAGTAGCCGACCCCCCCCCCCCGCGTATTGTTTTTTACACACAGGATTCCCGGGAGTTGGGTTTTCGCCTGCGTTTTTTTTCAAAATGCTGCTCTCGCTGAGGCGCCGGCCTCATTTCTGCTCCCGAATCGTTCCGAATCGTGCTCCCGCTGCAGCGTGGGCCTCATTTTCGGATCGGTGTTTTGCCTCCGTCGTTCAGGATGGCGTTCTCGCCCCAGCGCGGGCCTCTTTCTCGCGCGCCCATCCGCCCGCCACCACCGCGCCGCACCACGCCCCGCCCCGCCGCACGCACACCCACCGCCACTTCCACCCACCAACGCACGCACGCACGCACGCGCACCACCACCGCGCACCGCCACCACCACCGCACTACCCCACCCACCACCACCACGCTACACCGCGTCACACCACATCACACGCGCGCACACACAGACACACACGCACGCACGCACGCACGCACGCACGCACGCACGCACGCACGCACGCACGCACGCACGCACGCACGCACGCACGCACGCACGCACGCACGCACGCACACACACACACACACACACACACACACACACACACACACACACACACACACACACGCACACACACAGACACACACACACACCACCACCGCCACCACCACCACCGCCATCACGCACGTACGCACCTGGCCCACCACCAAACCACCAAGACGCCACACCACGTCACACCACAGCACACGCGCACACACGCACACACACACACACATACACACCACCACCACAACAACCACAACCACGCACACACACGCACGCACGCACGCGCACCACCACCCACTACGCACACGCGCGCGGAGCCACAGGTCCGCTACGACACGCGTCCGCGGATAGAGAAAATCATCGCCATGGTAAGGGATGGGAGGGAGGGGTAGGATGTCAGATGTTGACGCGAGCCTACCTAACTTGTCTCCTCCCCCTCTCCCCTCTCCTATCCTCCCCCGGGGTTCACAGTCCCACTGCGGCCCACTCCCCCGCGGTGGCTTGGGCCGGAAGCCCCCGCGGCGGCGGCCAGTGCTCCGGAGAGCGCGGAGCGCCCACGCCGCCGCCGTGAGGGGATCGCGGAGCGCAGTGGTTGATGTTACAGTTGCGCGCCGTTGTGCAAGAGGCACCCCCAAGACCTCAGGCGAGGGGGGTTCGATTTTGACCAAAGCCGACCTCCATCGCCCAGGGGCAGCCTGGGGTGAGTGAGGCTTCAATCGTCACCGCGACGCGTGCCTCGCAACTGCGGAGATCAGACCTGCAACATCCTGCAACATTCTCCTCCTCCTCCTCCTCCTCCTACTCCTCCTCTTCCTCCTCCATCTCCTCCATCTCCTCCCCCTCTTTCACGTCCTCCTCCTCCTCCTCCTCCTCCTCCTCCTCCTCCTCCTCCTCCTCCTCCCCCTCCTCCTCGGGTCGCCTACGGCCCCGGGGGAAACCGTGCACTTCGAGCCAGGTGGGCGACGCAAAGAAACGGGGTCTGCGCCAGCACTGGCGCGAAAGCTGCCCGCGCACGGTCGCGCGCGAGCGCCCTCGTGTGCAACGCAGCGTGCCGCGCTGACGGCCCGCGCAGTCTGCGTCGCAAGGTCGCTGTGCCATCTCGCGCAGGACCCGCTTCTGATTGTCGTCCAGGGGAGCGCCGTCACCACAGCGCAGGGGCGCCAGCCCCCCCTCGCGCCGACCGTGGAGGGCCCCGTCCCCGCGGCCCTGCCCACTGCGTGTCCACGTCCTTCGGTGTGTCCAGACCTCCAGCGCGGTGACACAGGAACGAAAGTCTTGCGCCGTCTTCGGCCTCTCGGGGGCCTCGCCGGGCCCTGGGGTGGAAGGCCCGTCGCGAGGAGGAGGGCGAGATTTCTGGGGGCCCCAGATGGAAGCAAAGAGCGGGGGCGTACCTCGGGGTCCCAGGCACTCAAGTCAAGAAAACGAAGCCGGACGATCAGAGCACGTCCATGCGATGATTGTGCCTTTATCGGGCTAACCTTCCGTCCCCTGCGGTGCTCTTCTGAGCCAAATTGGCAGTTGACGATGTGCATGTAAGGAGAGTAATGGAGCACTGCTCCAAAACATGCTCAATGCGTCATTACTTTATCGTCTTGGACCCTCCCCCTGACTCGTCGGTTTCCTGATCCTCCCCTTCCTCGTTGCTCGTCCTGCACCTCTTCACCCTAGTCTCATGGTAGCCTCTTCCCATTCCTCTGCTCCCTTTCCCTTCTCCTCCATCTCCCTCCTCCTATCCCCCTCTGGTGTTGGATTTCGGTGAAGCCGCTTTTGCATCGGCAACGCTTTGGGTATGGCCCGAAGGTCGGTCGCTAGCTAATTCTTTACGCTTCGCGTATCCCCACCAGCCCATCTCAAAACAGCAACTCTTGCGAAGCATGCCGACAGTCGTGTTTTTCAGGCGTGTTTCCGCCTGCCCCCGCATATCTCCCCTGTTCCTCCTTCCTCCCGCCTCCTTGTACATCCTCCTTGTGGTGGGAGCGGGAGAAGGACGAGGCGGAGGAGGAGGGAGAGAAAGCGCTCCTCGTGGTTTGAGTCGTTTGGGGTTTCTTGTCCTGGTGTGAGTCGTTCGGGCCCTTCTTCCTGGTGTGAATCGTTCGGGCTCTTCGTGATGTGAGTCGTTCGGGCTCTTCGTCCTGGTGTGAGTCGTTCGGGCTTCTCGTGGTGTGAGTTGTTCGGGCCCCTCGTCGTCGTGTGAGTCGTTCGGGCCCCTCCTCCTGGTGTGACTCGTTCGGGCTCCTCGTGGTGTGAGTCGTTCGGGGCCCTCGTCGTGGTGTGAGTCGTTTTGGGAGCCTCTTGGAGGCCTTTTGGGGCGTCTTCGGGGCCTCTTGGCGGCCCCAGGGGCTTCTAGGAGCGTCTTGGGTGCCTTGGGGGAGCCTCTTCGGGCCTCTTGGGAGCCTCTTGGAGGCCGTTTGGGGCGTCTTGGGGGCCTCTTGGCGGCTCCAGGGGCTTCCAGGAGCGTCTTGGGTGCCTCGGGGGAGCCTCTTGGGGCCTCTTGGGGGCCTCTTGGGGGCATCTTGGGGGCCTCTTGGAGGCCTCTTGGGGCCTCTTGGGACTCTCTGGGAGGGGTCTGGGAGGAATCTTGGGGCCATCTGTGGGGCGATCGATCACAGATGAGGCGAGCATTTTTCTGCCTCCCCCCGTCGGGACCAGAATCCTCGTGAGGGGTGTCGAATTTTAGCCCTCCCAGGAGTCGAAAAAGACCCCTCCAACGACCCGCGGGGCGCCCTCTCCAGGCCCGGGGGGAGGGGGGAGGGGGAGGGGTAAACCCCTCCCCGAAGGGGAAGAAGGGGGGTTGAGAACAGAGCGGGCTCTCTAAACCAATCACGCCCGGTCGCTAGCTAATTCGGCTCGCCTTCCTTAGATTCACCCCGCGAAGCGAAGGTAAAAAAGGTTATCTTCCTGACGCCTACCCTCGCCGTGCCGCCGCAGCCTGTCGCCCTTCCCCTCTCCTGCGCAGTGAAGTGGTCACTCGCCACACGCGTGGCGAATGTAGCCAGGACCGTTCAATACGCAAGGACACATCGAGGGTTCGGCAGCACGCCAGAACGCTTCGCCGAAGAACGTCGGACCACACTCAGCGTTCTCCATTCGCGCACGCATTTTCGCGACTCAAATTACAAACGGAGGCGGCCACGAAACGTGTGGGTGATCTGCCGAAGTCGGGCGGGGTGACGCCATGTGAGCGCAGTGGAGCATTCGGTGGAGTTTTCCATGGGGCCACGAAAAACGTTCGAGGGGTCTGCTGAGATTGGCCCGAGTCGCATTGTGGACTCAGCCTCCCTATGGAGCCGCGAAGCGTGTGAGGGGTCTGCCCAAATTGACCCGAGTCACAATGTGGACCAATCCATTGAGGCCTTCGTTGGAGCTCTCTCTATGGGGCCACGAAACGTATGAGGGTTCGGCCGACATGGGCCCGAGTTACCTTGTGGATCCAGCCATAGCCAGTGGGGCAGTCGGTTGAGCCCCCCATGGGGCCACGAAGCGTGTGATGGGTCTGGCAAAGTGGGCCAGAGTCCGCATGCGGACTTTGCTACTGGGGCGTTCGGTGGAGTTCCCGATGGAGCCACAACACGTGTGAGTGCTGCCAAAATAGGCCCGAATCCGCATGCGGACCGTGCCACTGGGGCTTTCGATGAAGCCCCCCTGTGGGACCACAAAGCGTGTGAGGGGTCTGCCAAAGTAGACCCGGGTCCGCATGCGGACCTTACCAGTGGGATTTCTGTGGAGCTCTTTATGGGGACACGAGGCGTGTGAGGAGTGGGCCAACATGGACCTGAATCCGCACGCGGACCCTGCCATTGGGGCCTGAGATGGAGCCCCCTCATGGGGCCACGAACCATGTGAGCGGTGTGCCAAAATGGACCCGAGTCCGCATGCGGACCTTGTCATTGGGGCCGTTGGTGGAGCTCCCTATGATGCCACGACACGTGTGCGGGGTGCACCAAACATTGGTTCGAGTGCGCACACGGACCTTGCCATTGGTGCGTTCGGTGGAGCTCCTTTTGGAACTGCTGAGCGTGTGAAGGTGGGCGAAACAGTGATGTGAATGATGTTGGCGGTAATGTGTATGACGGCGATGATCAGAGGAGCATGAAGTATTGATATTGATAGTTTTCCAGATTTCCACGTTTTCCTGTTCTTCCGCGCGGGCTCCGGGGACGAATGGTCGAGCGCATTCCGTCGCGCAGGTTCTTTGCGTGATGGTCGCGGTGCATTTTTCGCGCATCGGAGCGCCCTCGAAGATTCCAAGCTGCATGCTGTGCTGGTCTTGGGGAGTCCGCGAGTCGCAGCTGCCGTGCTGTTTTCGAGGTAGCCCCTTCGAGTACTGTTCGCGGGCGCAACGCGCGGCGCGCGGCGCGCCCAATCGCGCGCGGCGCGGCGCGTGAATCAGCCGGCCGCGCCCGTCGGACCGCCCGGACATTATTTTTGGATTGTAGAGTGTGTCAGAAAACGCTTCCGCTTTTTTGTTGCGCAAGCGGTTCCGGAATTTTTCAAAAAGGAGCCCAGAAATTTTCAAAAAACAGTTTTGAGGGGTGGAATGCGCCCGCCGCGCAGGACATCTGAGGAATTCTGACATCCGGAATTTTTCAAAATGGATTCCGGAATTTTTGAAAATCGATCCCGGAAATTTGCAAAAACGATTTTGGTATTTTTCAAAAAAAGAAAAAATAGGCCGGACATGTTCAAAAACGTTTCCGGATTTGTTCCATTTTACTTTGGAGAAGTTTCCAGAGTCGCGCGTAATTCGCCTTGCCAGGTCTTTGGAAATCCGCTGGGGCGTGCGGTGCGCGGCGGCGGGCGATTGGACGGTGCACCGTCGTCCCTCGCGCGCTCGGCAACGAGAAGGGGGGTCAGCAAATGCCAAGTAGCCCCTTACGGGTGACCACTCGATTGTGAATGGGTGGCCGACCAGCGGCGCCAACCAGAGTAGACAATTGTCGACGCAAAGTGTACCCCGCGCGAAGGTTGTTAGAAATGCCGCAATTTCCGGAACGTATCAATAGCACGTTGTGTCAATAATTTTTTCTCGTCCTAGGTGATGTTGACGACGATGACGACGATGAGGATGATTGATGACAAGGACGGGGCGGAAGAGGAGAGGAGGGGGAGGTCGAGTTGAGGAGGTGACATGCGGCGCTGCGGATTCAAAACGAGGACCCAACACAGGAGGATTGGGAAAACGGGGATCCGTCCTCCTCTTCCTCTTCCTCCTGACTCCTCCTCCTCCTCCTCCTTGGCGCAGCGGCCAGCGCCCCCCTTGGCGCAGCGGCCAGCGCCCCCCTTGGCGCGAGGAGGGGGTGGACGGGGATTCAGCGAAGATCCAAGAAGCCCACGCGGACCTTAGAAGTTGTATGTTTGCGTCGTTATGTATTTTAGCTCTCCCTCCTGCTGCTGTCAAGACCTCCGCGGGCAAGCCGAGCTGAATTGAGCCCCCTCCCCCTGGCCCTTCCTGCCTCCTCCCAATTGTCCTCGTCGCCCTCCTTCTTATCACTAGCGGAAGCAATACGCATAGCTCGTATGAATCTAAGAGCAGTTGACTAGATCAGAGGGTCCGCCATTTTCGGGCACCCATGTGGATATTGAAGGCGTGACTTGTCTAGAAGCACATCCTTCTTCTGCCCCCCTCCCCCTTCCTCGCTCTTACCCCCTTCCCCCTTGCTCCCCGTTCCTTGTTCCCCGTGCCTCCCCCATCCCCTCGCGTTGCGGTCATCGTCGTAGTGACGATGGTCGTCGCGGCAGCGGCCGTCGTCGCCCGACGACAGATTGCTCAGAGTGGGCATCGCCCCCGCCCCGTCCCCCGTGGAGGCTGCGGTGCCGAAGGGCACGGTGCTGTGGGGCTGCCGCCGCTGCAACTACGACGAGTGCCTGGCATGTTGCGGGCGGGAGTCGGACTTCCCGCCTGCGGACAAGGCGCCCCCGCCGCCGTCGTCGTCGACGGTCGTTTCTGTCGGCGGCCGTTGCGACGTCAACGACGACGACGACGACGGCCATTGCCACTGGGACACTCTCACGTCGTGTAAAAAGGACGGCGTGAAGCTGTTGGATAATTTTCTGCCTTCTGGCGCCTTTACCTGGGCCTGGGACCGCTCCAAAAAAAGACTCTGGATGAAAGCCTGCCCCCTGGAAGAGGTCCAGACTAGTTGGGAGTCGAAACCGTCATGGAGTCAGATGTCGGGGCACCACGATGGCGGCGACGACGGCGACGACGCCTCCGTTTCGGAATTTTCTGGGCGCTTCCAGGGGCTCTCGTTGCGATTGCAGGGCGCGCTTCGGGAAGCTGGCCAGAATGAATCCTGGACGGATCTGGGCACCCATTTTGAACGGATTGTGGTCAGACAGGGAAGAAGACGATGACGACAACGGCGACCACCACGCCGACGACCCCGACAGCGACGACCACGACAACGTCAGTGACGACGACCACGACGACGGTGGCCCCGACCTCGATCACGACGGCAACAACGACGATGACGACATGGACGACGGACGACCGACGACGACAATGGCGTCAACGACGACGACGATCAGAACGACGACGACCGCGACGACGACGACGACGACGACGACGACGACGACGACGACGACGACGACGACGACGACGACGACGACGACCGACGGTGACGACCGACGAGGACGGCCTGCACGCGCTGCGAACGGGGCCCCTCGGCGCCTCCGCCGTGGGCCAGGCTCGCGCGGCGGCCACAACCCGTCCCCGGCCGCCGTCGCAGGTCGACGGCGCCGGCCGACGACGGCGCCCGCCTCATCCGGGCGGGGGGGGTCAGCAAGCACAGAACTACAGCTACGCCTCCCCCCCCCCTTTGTGCCCGCTCCCCCCCCCCGCCCCCCAGACCCCCTCGAGCAATGAAAAAATCATGACGGGAGGTTTTTCCAGATTTTCGGCCTCCGGGGGGCCCTCACCGGGCCTCGGGAGCGTCAAAAAACGACTCAGGACGAAAAGCCGGTCCCGGGGAACGGGTCGAGACCTCGGGGGGTCGACGTCATGAAAAAATCATGACGTCGGGGGTCTGGGCCTGTCGCTTCCCCTCAGGCAGGGGCCAGCGGCACGAGCCCACGCTGCACTAGCCTCTGTCGGCCCGCGCCGCTCCGCCGGCCCCCCTCCCCCCCCAGAGCCCGATATGGGGGCGGGCCGGGCGAACGGGGGGGATTGGGAAAGGGGGGGTTACGAAATTTGCTGCATGCAGCTGGTTTCGGCCTCACCGAGGGGCCCATTCCTCGAGACATGGCCGCCTCCGGCGCCGGGAGGCGCCGGGAAAATCAGCTACGTGAGCTGGTTCTCAAACCTTCCCTTTGCTATCCCCCCCTTTCGCCCGACCCGAACAACGTGAGGGGTCAGCAAGCACAGAATTACAGTGGGGGCGTGTGCCAAGAAACCAGTTGGATTTTGCCAGGGTGCCCTGGATTTTTTTGATTTTCGATGTGCCCCCCAATCGGATCTTGACGATGTTCGATCGACAAATTTGGTTTTTCACTGGACAGCTCGCGGATTTCAGGGTTGGGTTTCTTGCGGAGGTTTCTTCTGGCCGAGCCCCCACTGTACAATCCCATGAACCTCATGATCTTCCAACCTACTTGAGCCAAAATCGCCAGAGAGAGCTTCGAGCACCAAGGAAGTACCAGGGCCGGAGGGTCTTCACGAGTCGGGCCCTGGGAGGCGATACTCGTTCGGCGCTGTTTCGCGGGGCATGTGGTCCTGAAGTACGATGGGGGGGGGCAGCATAACTCGAGGGTGGAAGGATGTGGCATCTCTTCCTCGGCGGAGGGAAAGCTGGCGGAAGTACAAGGTGGTGCGTCCCGAAGAGGTGGCATGTTTCGGTTCGGGAAGTACGATGGGAACAACACAACCCTAACCCTGATCACGACGAATTCGTGGCCGAATTCAAGGTTATCCCCAAACATGTGGGTGGCTTCGTCTGAGACGTACAACAGAGACCCCCTATTCCAAATGTTTTGTCCCTCCCAACTCAGGCCCCCTCCCAAAGGATCACTGTTGTTGTTTCTTCTCAGAGGTGGGGAGCCTTCTGCGGCAATCGCTCCACCCCGCGCGTCCTTCGGGGCTGTGCCGTCTTTGCCCCCGGAGGTCCATGCGCGCCCGATGTGTTCGCATGCTGCAGGCCGGGAATGCTTCCAGCTCAGCATGCAGACAAGGAAAAATTGCATGCTTGATCTGATCCACGTTGGTGGTCACTGGAAGCAGTCTCCGGTGCTAACGGGCACTGCCACGGCAAGATGCACATGTCACGGAGTACGTCTTTGAGGTGGTGCGAAAAGAAGGTGAGTTCCTCAGAGACGTGCACTTCAGACTCAGATTGTTGGCAACAAGATACAGTGAGCGGCTTTGATAAGGAACACCTACTTTTCAAAAGGGGTTCGGTCGTTCCTTCGGTTTGCATGCGTGTTGTATCGTTCCGTATGCGCTGTTTTCATGATGTATTGTTCCTTATGCGTTGTTCTTAGGGGAAATAAGGGGCTTCGTTCTTTATCCGTAAGGGCTTCGCCCCATGCCGCCCGCCCCTGTCTCGGATAATGGAAGATGCAGAAGCTAAATCATGAGGTCTGGGCGCCGCCGTGAAGCAGTGTCGGAACCTGTTTGTTTTTCGACCCTGACCCTACGGATCTGCCTCACGGGTGCCACCGAATTTCAGAAATGTGGCAAACCCTTTGTGTTTTTTGGACCCTGACCCTACGGATCTGCGTGAGGGCTGCCGCCGAATTTCAGAAATGTGGCCAATCCCTTTGTGTTTTTGGACCCTGACCCTACGGATCTGCGTGAGGGCTGCCGCCGAATTTCAGAAATGTGGCAAATCCCATGTGTTTTTGGACCCTGACCCTGCCGATCTGCTTTAGGGGTGCCGCCGAATGTCAGAAATGTGGCAAATCCCATATGTTTTTGGACCCTGACCCTGCCGATCTGCTTGAGGGGTGCCGCCGAATCTCAGAAATGTGGCAAATCCCATGTGTTGTTGGACCCTGACCCTGCCGATCTGCGTGAGGGGTGCCGCCGAATGTCAGACATGTGGCAAATCCCATGTGTTTTTGGACCCTGCCCCCTCCGATCTCCTTGAGGGGTGCCACCGAATTTCAGAAATGTGGCACATCCCATGCGTTTTTGCACCAAGACCCTGCCGTTCTGAGTGAGGGGTGCCAGCAAATTTGAGAAATGTGGCAAATCCCATGTGTTTGTGGACCCTAACCCCGCCGATCTGCGTGAGGAGTGCCACCGAATTTCAGAAATGTAGTAAATCCAATTTGTTTTGGACTCCGAACCCGCCGATCTGCGTGAGGCTTGTCATTTTTACCCACCCCAGCAATTCAGACAACACGCTCAGGGCGTGCTAAAATTGCCCGTTTGGGGCCTCCCCCCCTCGCGCGGTCCATCAACAAGGAACAGTAAGCAGCAAGAAGCAGAATTGTAACAAGGAGCAGTAAGCAGCAAGAAGGAAAATTGTAACAGTGGAAAGTTGGCAGCTGCAACTGGCACAGGAAACTGCGGACATTCGTCCTACAGAATGGTGGCCCCACAAGGGGGCCAGCGGATTTCTCGTTCCTTAGGCCAGGCCGATGACTGTAGACCTGAAAGTACGTCCAAAGACGCGCAGTGCACCGAGGAGGAAGTCTGCCGACGGGCGAAGGGGCGCAGCGCAGTCAGGGCTCAGCCAGAGCGCAGGGCCCAGCAAGGTCCTGCAGTGGCGGGCTTCGGCTCGGCCAGATTTGGGAGCCGCTCGTGGCCCCTGGAGGTGGCCTCGCAGATTGCAGACGCCAGGCGAAGGCTGGCCATTCCGTGGCTGCTACAGCGGAGCTCTGGGAACTTGTTTTCTTCTTCCGGGGAGCAGCCCGTTCACGATTTAGTGCGCTGAGTTCAATTCCGCAAAATGTGTTCCTTTTCTTCTGGGAGAACCGTGGTCGCGGCCACGGATGTGCCAGCCCTCCCCCAGGTTCCAAATATTGGCTGAGCCGGGCTCGAGAACGAACGGCCGAACGAAAGAAGCCGCGCCTAGACGGCGCGCTTGACAGACTACAGTCGGGGCCCTGAAGAAGGAACCCTTTTCGTTGGGGAGGGGATCCGCGTTCCTTGAGTGTTTCGCAGCTTGCCTCAGGTTTTCCTTATGTTTTCGACAGGAAATCGAAGGTTAACTTATGGACAAAAAGGGGCCTCGTTCCTTACTTAGGGTTCCTTAGGTCAACACCCCGACTGTAGCACATGCGATCAGGAGAAAAAGTGCGGGGCTCAAGCGTGCAAGCGCACGGGCATCGCAGGGCCTCGGAGTCCGGTGCGCAAGCATGCTGGTGAGCGCGCGAGGGCGGAAGCCCACCCACAGCCTGGCAGGGCTGAGCCTAGACGGTGTTTTCTCGTTTTCGTTTTGTTTTCGTTGTCCCTCGCTTCTGTCTCGAATCCGCCTGCACTGCGAAGCGAAGTCGAAACGAAAAGGGCCCACGAAATCACCAGAAGCACCCTTTAGGTCCAGCCCTGGAGCCGGGTCTGCGCTGAGCAGGCCCGGCCCTTGCCAAAAGGAAGGGGAGGCGCCCCTCGCTCCGCAGGCGTCCGAGGCCGGCGGCGACACCGAGAGCCGCAGCTCCTCGAGCGGCGACTCTTGGGGCGACGCCGACGACGACGAGCTGCCGGCCGAGTCGAAGCGGAACTCAGCCACGCGCAGAGGGGGGCAGCGGGCGGGGTTGGGACGAGGATGAATGCGTTCCAGAGTTTTCCCGAGCGCGTCTCTGCCACGCGCAGAGGGGGGCAGCGGGCGGGGTTGGGACGAGGATGAATGCGTTCCAGAGTTTTCTGGAGCGGTCTCAGACCATTACGGGACGCTCCGAGAAGGTCGCGGCACCCGATTCATCCTCCAGAGCCACTGGATCCCAGAGATTCTCGATTTTATCCTCACCCGGATTTATCCGCGTACTGGCTTCGTCTAAGGGCAGCAGGAGGGGGGAAGGCTTCTTAGCAGCGCCCCTGCTTCTGAGGAGGCGTGGGCCTGGTCTGTGGATGTGAGGCCCGCGCCTCCTGAGAAGGAGTCTCCTTCTGAGAAGCATTCGCCCCTCCCCCTACAGTCAAACCGTGGTATCAGATCGAGGTCCGTTCTGGGAGGACTCCCTGGTGCTCTTCGTGCTCTCCGTGCCTGTTGGATGCTGTTCTGCATCCTCGGGAGGGTACCCTTGGATGTCCTGCTTGTTTGGCCCGACGGAGGGCCTCATGCTCTCGAGGGGTGTACTTCTGGCCCAGGTCCGCCCGTCCCCCCCTGCGCGCCGCCAAGGAAGCTCATCATCTGCGTCCGCGGCGACATCGGGACGCCCGTGGGCGCAGGGGCCGGGGCGGGGTCTGCGGGCCTGGGCGTGCGCCGCCGTGTGCTCTTCGAACAGGGCTAGGATCGGGATAAATCGCGTTTCGGAGCGTTTCGGAGCGCTCTCAGAGCGCTCTGGAACGCTCTGGAGCGGCCGCGGCGCCCAATACGTCCTCCAAACCCGCCGATTCTCAGAGATTTCGAGTTGTCGTCCTCCTCCTCCTCCTCCTCCTCCTCCTCCTCCTCCTCCTCCTCCTCCTCCTCCTCCTCCTCCTCCTCCTCCTCCTCCTCCTCCTCCTCCCCCTCCTCCAAACCCTCCAAACCCGCCGATTCTCAGATCCGATGTTGTCCCGATCCTCGCGTCGTTTTTGAGCTCTCTCTCTCTCTGGGCTAACCGCGGCGTGGGCCCCCGCTTCGATGTCGAGGCGGGCCGCGGTCGATGTCGATCTCCTGGTCCCCGCCCGAGCCGCTTCGGTGCCGAGCTCTTGCGCAGCGGGGGGTCAGAGCTCCGAATCATCAGGGGTAACTCGGGTCAGGGCTAACTCGGGTTCGTTTTTCGGGATTCCGAACCCGACTTGTCCCGGACCCGAGTTACCCCGGACCCGAGTAACCCCGGATAACTCGGGCGTCCAAGAGGGGGCGAGGCCCAGGCTCGCGTCGCGACGAAAGCAGGACGGGAGGTGTCTGCACCGTGTTCGGCCTCTGGGGGGGCCCCTGCTGGGCCCCGGGACTGTCAGAAACGCCTCGGGAGTCTCCGAGTTCTCTTCTCGAAGGAGTGGACTCGAAGAAGTGGAACCGTCAACACACGACTCGGTGGTCCGCGCGGAGTTCTTGGATTGGCGCTGGGCCCCCCTCCCAGGCGAGCGGAGGGCGCCACAGCGGCAGCGCTGGAGTCGCCTCCAAGGGGGGCCCAGCGCCGATCCGAGAAAAGCGCGCGCAGCTCCGAAAATGTACGGTTTATGTTTACGTAGTTGCGCAGTTGTCCCCACTCGGCAGGTTGGGAGTGTTAGAATCAAAGACAAGAGCTCCCGAACCACCTCGTACACCTTGCATGTCATTGTCGCCAGGCCCATAGAGCGCCCGTGCTCCCTGGATGGCTGGACTCGCGTCTTCGACAGAGGGCGATTGCATGCCGCGGCCGCCAGGCTCAAGGTGTGGTGATGCTCCTTGGGTAGTTATCCCGCCTCGAGTTCTTGGGTGGTGTCGCTCTCGGGAGCGGCCAAGAGGGGGGTGATGACTATGGGGGGGATATCATGGCGGGGGCCGTGATATCTCCCCAGATTTCACGGCGCCTCTTCTTGTTGCAATGCGTCCCCGCCCCCCCTGGGCCACGCACATGCCGCTGGCCATAATTTGCGCCTCCCCCCTCTTGGACGCCCCCCTCTTGTGCACGATGCCAGGGGATCCGTCGGAGGCCCCTGGAAGCATCCAGAGGTCCAGCAACGTCTTGGAAGCATCGAGGGGACATCAAAAATGGGCAGCAACAGAAAAATGTACTCGAACTTCGAACCTCGATCATCCTCCTGCTCCCCTGGTCTGACTGTGCCAAGCCGTTTGCATGATTATACAGAGCAGCCTTGGTGGGCGGTAGACAGGAGACTCTGAAGCCACATGTCCTTTGAGAGGCAGGCTTGTCCAGAAGTATTCGGTCACAAGGGCCCACCCTAGTGCACCGCCAGGGTAGTTTCAGCTGGCACGAGGATCAAGAACAGCCCTGGCTTTGGAGGGGTACACTCAATCCAGCTGAATCCGGCTTACTCAGTCTACTGGCCCTTCGATCGGGCTTTCTAGCCATGAGTCGTTATTGCGAAGAGTTCCCAGGAGTTGCCTCCTAGCCTAGCAGCCCCCGATTTGGTCGAAGCAGCGTACTTCCCCAGATATCGACCTCGGCTAGTTCGATCCGAACACTCTGGCGGCACTGGGCCGAGAGGCCGCCGAGGCTCCCGACCTTGGAGTTTCTCTTCGCTCAAGGTATCGCCGCGCGGGCCGTGAGCCCTGAAGTTCTCCACCTGCCAAACCACCCCAACCCAACCCGAAGGCCTCAATTTGCCCTCCATTTCCAGTGGGGGGGGGGTCGGGGAACATTGAAAAGACACATGGAACCCGTACCCCCCCCAACCCGAAATTCGGGTCAAATTCGGGTCTTCGGGTTGGGTTGGGGTGGTCTGGTAGGTAATCAGCAGTCGAAGCCGACGGTAAGGATGGGTAGCCTTGTGAAGGGGCCCAAAGGGCACTTTTGCATCCTTGCTTCCTGGGCCCATCCTTGACTACGTTCGATGGCCGGCCGCGCTCGAAAAAGCATCACGGGAGTCCGAGGGGCTTGCATCCCGATGCCGCATCCTAACATACAGGCCACATCGCTAATCGACATCATCGTTTGCCTGGCATTCGGGCAACGCAGACAACCTGCCATCAGACCCCGTGTTGTTTTTCTTTCACAGTGTGGTTCCCCAGGGGCTGGATCCCTTCTCGGGGACCTGTCCGAGTCGTGTTTGACGTTCCCGGGGCCCAGTGAAGGAGGTGCTTTGCGCGATGAGAAGTTGGCAGTGACGGCTTGGAGCGGTTGCTGAAGACATCGCGCGACAGCGTTTTTTTCTTTACCTTGCTCCGTCGCCAGCTGGTGCAAGGCACTCTCGCTCGCTCGGGATGAGGGCCCCCGAAGGCCGAGAGTTGCCGAAGCCCTCCCATCGTGATCGCGAGGATGCCAGGTAATTGTTGACGCTTCGCGAATCCCCACCAGCCCATCCAGAAACGATGCCCAGAGGAATTGCCTCGATCAGGGAAGTGGGCAGCACACAGAGGAAGCCATTATGAGACATCTTGGGATATCTTGAGCCATATTGGAGGTCATTTTGGGCTCTCCCAGGCGCGCTTGGAGTCATCGTAATCAGTGCCCCCCCCCAAGAGGCCAACATGTGGCTAAAACCCTCGTAAAATCGATGATTTGACATTCTCGCCGAGGCCTCTTGGAGCATCTTGGGTGCCTCTGGAGGGTCTCTTGGGGCCTCTTGGGGGTCTCTTGGGGGCCTCCTGGGGGCCTCTTGGGGGCCTCTTGTGGCCATCTTGGGGCCATCTTGGGACCTCTTGGGGCCTCCTGGGCGCTTCTTGGGGCCATCTTGGAGGAGATCGATCAAACAAGAGGGGAGCTTTAATCAGGGTCCCCCCCCAGGAGGCCAAAATGGGGCCAAAACCTTTGTAAAACCAATGATTTGGGCTTCCTCGCCGAGGCCGTTGTGGACGCTCCGACGACTCGCGAAACCCCTTGTCCAGGTCCATGGGGAGGGGGTAGGGGAAGGGGTAAACACCTCCCCGAAGTGGAAGAAGGAGGGGTGGAAGAGGAAACGCTCTAAACCACCGACGCCCAGAGGGCTGGTGGGATTCTTCACGCTTCGCGTATCCCCACCAGCCGATTCAGAGACCCTGACCTTGAGAGCTGACGGGAAAACGGACGAAGAGACGCATCTAGTGAAACAAAGCGAGTAACCAGGGTGAACAGAGAGATCTCTGGGAGCAAGGGGGTGGCCTTGGAAAGCCTCTTTGGACCATCCCTGGGGGCCGCGTGGGGGCGAGGGTAACGACGACAACGACGACCACGACGGCGGCCACGACCATCAGGAAGAGGAGGAGCCGGAACAGGAAGACGATGAGGGCAAGGACGAGGACGAGGAGGAGGAGTAGGAGGGGGCCCGGTGCCTTCTTAGGGCTCCTTTGAGGGGTCTTGGAGTTCTCGTGGAGCTCTTTTGGAAGGGTCTCGGGGCGCTCTTGGGGCCCTCTTGTGATCCTCTTGGAGCTCTCTTGGGGCTCTCTTGGGGGCCTCTTGGAGCTGTCGTGGACAGTGTCGGTGAAAAGAGGGTGGTACTAACGTTTTAGTCCCCCTTTCCGGACCATCACAGCAGCATCTTGGGACGCTCTTGGCCCCCTCTCGGGGCGTTCTCGGGCAGTCTTGGGGCCGTTTTGGGGGCATCTCGGGCCCCTCTTGGAGTTCTTTTGGGTCATCTTGGGGCCACCTTGACGCCTCAAAAATTCATCGGAAGCGAAAAGGTTTGAAAGCAAAAGTCATCGATGTTCTTTAGGTTTTTGATGGATGTTGGCTTCTCGGAGAGGTCCTGAGGGGTCTTTGAGGGCACCTGGAGGCGTCTTGTGGTCCTCTTGCGGCGTCTTGGAGGCATGGTAGAGGTCATTTTGAGCGAACTTGCGCTATCTGGAGCCCTCTTGGAGGCCATCTTGGAGCATCGGATGCTCCTGTGGAGCCATTTTTAGTGAAAAGGGACCCTCTGATGACTCGCGACCCCCCCGTCCAGACCCCTCGGAGGGGAGAGGGAGGGTACCCTCCCCGAAGGGAAGAGGGGCTTTGGAAGAGGAAAGAAAGATAACATTAGATAACCTATACCCAGAGGGCTGGTGGGATTGCAGGCTAGCGCCGACAGGATCCTTAGGATGCCATGCCTGGGAGGTAAGATTCAGCGTCGGCGACGGTGTATCCGTGGTCGAAAACAGGCCTTATCCGGCACGATCTTTTGCAATTCCGCTGAATCCCGTTGAATCCCACATGACCAGACTTAATTCGGTTGAATATCAGGCTTGGTTGGTCGAATGCGGCTTAATACTCCCCTGAATCGAGCTTCATATTCCCTAATCGTTCTTATGAAGATCTCCCGGGAGTTGCACCCCTGAGCGTCGGCAAGACCGCTGCGCAGGATGAGCAGCGTCGTCGTCGTTCTCGCGGCTCCCCAGGAGTCTGGTTCCCTTCCCGGGGACCGGTCCGCGTCTTTCTTTGACGGTCCCAAGGCCTGGTGAGGGCCCCAGACAGGGCCGAAACAAAAAACATGTTTTCTCATTCACGACGCGAAGATGACAGGGGATCGTCGTCTTCCTTGTCCTCCTCGGAGCAGGAGGTCTGTGGAGGCCCATGTGCTGCGCGTCGTGACCTGTCCGCGACGCGAGGGTGTCGTGGACAGGCCAGCGCCGACAGGGGCCGCCGTCGTCGTCGTCGTAGTCTTCGCGCCCCCCACCCACGGAGGATGAGCATCGGCAAGACGGCCGCGCAGGTGGGCCATGCGGTGCACAGCGCCGTGCGCCACTCGGCTTGGAGGGACCTGCAGGCCTCGTCGTCCTCCTCGGTGCCGGGGTCCTGGACGAAGTTTGTTGCTCGGATCGGCGCGGGGGGGGGGCTCAGGGGACAGGGGGTTGATCTGTGGATGCCAAGGTGGGTCATAGCTTGACTAATCTAGCTCGCAGGTTGGTTAGAAAGGCCCCAAGTGGCTGGGGGGTCGCATATCTCCGCTAAGTGGGCAGCGCAGTTTTAGCCCGAATCGCTGACCCCCCGAAACCGCTTACGGCGCTTGTAACCACGTAAGTTGTGTTAGGCTAGATATCACGCGCCGTGGCATTCACTTTTGACCCCCCTATCCCTTTAGCAGCTCCCGCGCCGATCCAACTGGGGAGGGGCAACCTTCGAGGTTCGAGGATGGAGGCCCGAGATTCGCTTTCTGGACGTTTTGAACCGCTCTGGGGCGCAGTCGTTGTCACAGCTGGATCCGCCTCGACTCTGGGCAGAGCGCGCGCCCCACGAGAGGTCCAGAGGTCGACTTTTGACACTGATCCTGTCAGTCATAAACAACGTCCAGGTTTTTCGGACGTGATCGCACGTTGTTTTCCCGAACAGTTCTTACACTTGTGATCGTGTTTTATCCCTTGTGTTGCCGATCGGCGCGGGCTCCAAAACATCCCCCCTCCCCCCCCCCCTGGAGTGGATCTTGGCTGTTTGGGGGCGCCTGTTTCGAGCAGGTGGAGCACCCCCCCCATAGGACGCACGGTTCCAAACAGCCGCATTAAGCAGAGGCTTGGAGCCAGACCCCGCCACCCCTTTCCTCCCCCGCTGCCGCCCAATGTCGAAACGCCGAATAATAAGAAAAACGCTCACCTTCGGATCGGTTCGCACATGAGGGCCTTAGCTTCTGTTCCAAGAATAGGTCTACGGGCCGCCCTAGGCCGTCATGTGGCCCCCGTCGCCGCCTCGTCACCGCCCGTCGCGTGGACCTGCGGGCCGCTCTGGCCGCTGTGTGGCCGCCGTCGCCGCCTCGTCGCCGCCCGCCGCCTCGTCGCCGCCAGCTTCGCACTGCTTCGCACTGCGCCGCATTGCGCTGCATTGCTTGGTAGTCCTTGGCACTGCAGGCATTGCTCGGCCTCGCGTTGCATCGCTCTGCGTCGCGCTGCACGGTGTCGCGTCACTCGGCATTGCAATGCGCCCTTGCATTGCAACCGTACGGTGTTGCAATCGAGTTGCATTGCGCTGCTTTACCTTCATGTGCATTGCTACAGCGTGCTTTGCATTGCCCTGCATCGCTTTGCTTTGCTTGACATTGCTTGGCACTGTTTTGCAGTGTGGTGCATCGCGTTGCATTGCGTTGCATTGCTTTGCCGTTCGTTGTATTGCTTGGCACTGCTTTGCATTGCGTTGCGCTCCTTTGCACCGATTGTTGTAACTCTGCATTACATTGGGTTGATATTACAATCATGTATGGTGCGGTTCATTGTTTTGCGCTACTTTGCAATGCATCGTTGCGTTTATGTGCATTGAGTTGCCTTGCGTTGCTTTGCGTTGTAGTGCTTGCCCTTGTTCAGCACTGCTCCTCACTGCTCCTCGCTGCTTCGCACTGCTTGGCATTGCTTGGCACTGGTTGGCATTGCTTTGCTTGAAGCAGCATAGGACGGGAATTTCCAGGCGCTTCGGGAGGGCCCTCCCCGGGGCCATCTCACTGATCAAACACGCCGGACCATCCCCGCGGGGCCCGCGGATTTGTCGGGGACCTTCCCGAGCGACAGAGGCCAGTGCGGCCTTCTCGCATAGATTTCATCGCACGGATTGTCCGCTCTAAGAAGACATTAGGATCTGCCACCCACCCACCCCGGTCGTATCGCTCCCCCCTGGAATCGTACAGTTCACACAGGATTCTGGCCCATGGTGCATTTTGAATCTGAGCTCATACCATTCCAGCCGAATTGGTAGTCCCTCCATTCATCCTCGTCCAATAAAGCTATGCGCGCGCATAGGTTTATCAATAATCATCTGTGTTCAAGAAACCCTGGCAAACAACGGGAACATGTCCACACTCGCGCGGCGACTCGTGCGCCGCATGCCGAAATCCTTGAAAAACCATAACTGCCGTAGGGATCTCAAGATCGAGGCTCCCGAAAGCAAATGCAAACATTGACTCTGCAATCTGAAGTTTCAGCTCGTTGGCGCGCGCGTTCTTGCGCATTCTCACGAACAGCATTTGTTGTACAGCATGTTCATCAAATGCGACCAGGCGGGCCTCTCGCGCGCGCATGTCCGAATCATGCGAACACCCTTGCGCGCGTGGTGAGGGGGCGCGGCCCCTGTCAAATAATAACCGCATGCCGATGATAATAAAGGGACCCCCCCCTTCAGTGTTTAGAGTTGATTATCGTCGCCCTATACAAAATTCAAATTGGGCGGCGAGCGCTGAGGCCGAACTTCATTATCACCTCGAAACGCTATGTTGAGATAGCAACATCAAGCGATGTTGATATAGCAACATCAAGCGAAGCGATCACACTTTTTCAGGATGTGTCAAGCGAAACCAATAATTTTGGGAGGCAGACTCAAACGAAACGAGCAATGTTCTTATTATTTCTATATGTCCTCACGCTCGCCTGAACTTTTTTATCCCTGGGGTTGATTATCCATGGAAAATGAAGCACATGAGCTACCCTACACGAGCACTTTTTTTTTTTTTTTTTAAAAAAAAAAAAAAAAAAAAAAAAAAAAAAAAAAAAAAAAAAAAAAAAAAAAAAAAAAAAAAAAAAAAAAAAAAAAAGCGCTTGTAAATTAAAATTGATAGATTTTGAACTTTGGATTGTTCCTTTCTTCGCCCTCTTCTTATTATCCTCTTCTTCTTTCTTATGATTATTATACTGTATTCTTCTTATTTTATATTTCTCTCTGTCCCCACGCTCGCCTGAACTTTTTTATCTCTGGGGTTGATTATCCATGGAAATTGAGGCACATGAGCTACCCGACACGAGCACTTACAAAACACAATTTTCATGAGAGATAAGCCATATTTGAGGATATTTCTATGAAAACTAAACGCCAAGGATGTCTCAAAACGTGCTCGGCTTGGTCTCCTCTTGATCATCTCTTACTTCGAGATTATGCTGAGGTCTGCTGGGCTACTTTTATTATCTCTCCCTGAACCCCGAACTTTATTATCCCCTAGTGTTTATTCTCACGGGCATGAGGTTACTATGCGGGCCACTTGCGCCCGTCGGCCGCGCGCACATGTCGAAATCCTTCCCAACCTTCGTCACCGACACGTGGGCACCATCATCGTCATCGGCGTGATCAGCATCGGTGCCATCGTTGGCCTTGCCGTTGGCATCGTCACCATCGTGACCAGCCTCGCTACGTACTATCATCATCATGTTTGCCGTTGTCGACGTCGCCATGATACCGCGACCGCCGGAGTCACCGACTCGCACTGGAGCGCCCGCGAGTCAGCGCGGCCTGCGAGACGCGCTGGGCAGTTCCCAGTGTGGCAGCGCCACCGCGGCGGCGTCGGTCGCGCCAGACTAGTTGGCCGCGCTGCGCGCAGGCCTGCGCGCGCTGGCGGCCGCAGCGACGCCCCAGCCAGCGCCGAGCAGTCATCGCAACAGCCGCCGCATGTGCTTTGCAAACCAGCTTGCGGGTGGGTATGTGGGATCATTTCGCGAGCAGTGGAGTTGGAATCTCAACGTCAGCAGGGCGAATTGCACCACACAGGTTAAACCACGTGGGTAGCATCACAGAAATTGCACCGCACGGTTCACACCACATCGATTGCATCACTGCGACTGCAGCACGTAGCTTCTGCCAAACAGATCTCACGACATAGCTGACACCACATATGTTGCTTAGTATAAATGGCACCACATGGCTCACACTACAGAGTGCACCACATCGTATGCAACGACCACACCGTTTGGGTCCACGCTGGCTAACATCGCTGTTTTTGTTGAAGGGTGTATCGCTTCGGGGTGTTTTTTTTTCTGGCAGCTGCATCTCGCCCGAAAACGTTCCGGGGATGTCGGGGTCGCCCCCAAAGGCCACCGAGGGACCTTGGCCCGAGTCTCAGCATCTTCGAGCCGGAAGGCTCTGGGCAGCCAGGGGCCCACATCGGACGCCGGGGCGTACACCCAGAATAGAAGAGCGCGCGCCGACTTAGATTATGACAGGTTCCTTTGCAGGGCACTTCGCCCCCGCCTTCCGCCTGCCGCCGCCATTTCGAACGGCGCTGCGTCGAAGAGGCGTGCAAACGAGTCTCGCCTCGAGTGAGGCCCAAATCTCTAGGGCCCCGCCGCGCTTCCTACCCTCCATGCAAATAAGCTTGCCGGGGTCCACGGTCAGGAACTTCGGCTCAGCGTGTCGCTCCGCTGGTTCTGGCCCACGCTTCGGCGCGACACGCCATCCACATCTCAGTCCCCAGGCGTCCATGTCTCGAGTGTTTCCCGCACCATCCACTAACAAGGCATGCCGTGTCGCTGGCGCCGCCGCCGCCGCGACATGCTGTGCTCAGCCGCAAGAAAAAATTGCCTCAAAAGCAAGTCCCGTGGACGTGGTCCCGACCTCGGGGGAGGGCGCGGCGCAGCGGGCGTCGGAGGGGCAGGACGCAGCCAGCAGGCAGGCCCGCAAAACGACAACCTTTCGGCTGGGCGCGATGGTCCCCGCCGTCCAAGTCGACATCCACCCCGCTCCCCGCAATCTCGTCTCTTCACCCCCCCATCCCCCGCCGAACTCATCCCCCCCGCTTTTCCAACTCGCGCCCAGCCTTCGCCCCCTCGACTAGAACTCGCCCCCCCTCCTCCCCTCGAACTCGCCCTCCCCTTCCCACCCCCCGCCCTTCGCCGAGATCGCCCCCCTCCGCCCCCTCTCGCGCGTTGCTCGGGCGCCCGCTCGCGGAGGGCAGGGGGGGGAGGGAGGCAGAAAGGGTGGAGAGGAGGAGGAGGGGAAGGATGAGCAGAAGGAGGATCAGGAGGGGAACGACGAGGAGGGGAAGAGGGGGGGGAGTAGGAGGAGAAGGGGAAGAAGGTGGGAAGTGAGGAGGAGCAGGCAGAGGTGGGGAAGGAGATGATGATGATGATGATGATGATGATGATGATGATGATGATGATGATGATGATGATGATGATGATGATGATGATGATGATGATGATGATGATGATGATGATGATGATGATGATGATGATGATGGTCATGGTCATGGTCATGGTCATGGTCATGGTCATGGTCATGGTCATGGTCATGGTCATGGTCATGGTCATGGGTCATGGTCATGGTCATGGTCATGGTCATGGTCATGGTCATGGTCATGGTCATGGTCATGGTCATGGTCATGGTCATGGTCATGTCATGGTCATGGTCATGGTGGTCATGGTGATGGTGGTGATGGTGATGGTGATGTGATGGTGAGGAGGAGGAGGAGGAGAAAGGAGGAGGAGGGGGATGAGGAGGATGAGGATGAGGATGAGGATGAGAATGAGGATGAGAATGAGATGATATGATGAGATGATGATGATGATGAGATGATGATGATGATGATGATGATGATATGATGAGATGATGATGATGATGATGATGATGATGATGATGATGATGAGAAGGCGGAGGAGGAGAAGGAGGAGGAGGAGAGGAGGAGAGAAGGAGGAGGGGAAGGAGGAGGGGGAGGAGGAGGAAGAACGGCAGGAGAAGGATGATGATGAGAAGGAGGAAGAGCAGGAGAAGGAGGAGGAACAGTAGGAGGAGGAGTAGGAGGAGGAAGAGGGGAAGGAGGAGGAACAGGAGGAGGGAGGAGGAGGATGGGGAGGAGAAGGAACAGGATGAGGAGGAGGAGGACGATGAGGAGAAGGAGGAGGGGAAGGAGGATAAAAATGAGGAGGATTAGAAGGATGAGGGGAAGGAGGAGGAACAGGAGGAGGATGAGGAGGAGGGGGAGGAGATGGAACAGGATGAGGAGGAGGAAGAGGAGGAGGAGAAGGATGAGGGGAAGGAGGATAAGAAGAAGGAGGATTTGAAGGATGAGGAAAGGAGGAGGAGGAGGAGGAGGAGGAGGAGGGAAAGAAGAAAAAAAGGAGGAAGAGGAGGAGAGGAAGAAGGAGGAGGGGATGGAGAGAGGGACCGAGGAGAAGGAGGGGAAGGAGGAAGGGGCAGAGGAGAAGGAGGGGGAAGGGAGGGAGGGAGGGATAATGCAGGGAGAACGCAGCAGGATACCAGCGATGCTACAGCTGAGGGAGGGAGGGAGGGAGGAGGGAGGAGGAGAGGAGGAGGAGGAGGAGGAGGAAGAGGAGGAGGAGGAAGATGAGGAGGAACAGGAGGAGGAGGAGGAGTGGAAGGATGAGGAACCGGAGGAGAATGAGAAGGATGATGAGGGGAAGGAGGAGGAACAGGAGGAACAGGAGGAGGAGGAGGAGGAGGAGGAGGAGGGGAAGGAGGAGGAGGAGGTTAGGAAGGAGCAGGAGGAGGAGGAGGAGGAGGAGGAGGAGGAGGAGGAGGGCTGGAGGAGGGGAGGGGAGGGAAGCGTGGGGCAGTTCCCGCAGGCCTGGGAGGCCTGCGGCTCCAAGAAGGCGGACGGCGGGCCTGGGGCCGCGCGCACCGCCCTCGGGGCACGGAAAGCATGGGGACAAAGACCGACACAGTCAAGATTCGGGGAGCCATAAATCGCATAAACATGAAAACTCTGACGTCCGCGCGGGTTCCTCGGATCGGCGTTGGGCCCCCCTGGCGGCGCCTCCTGCGCCGCCCCGGGCGCGCTCCGCGCGCCAGGGAGGGGGGTCCAGCGCCGATCCGAGCAATCCGCGCGGCCCTCCGAATTGTTGTGTTTATGTCACTGCTTGCTGTCCTAATGGGGACAGACCGATACAGTCAAGACGTCGAAATATACCATTTTCCCTTCCTAGACATGCTTGCGTCGTAATAAGCAATCACGGCCGTTTGTGTTTGGCCATGTTCGGCTTTGGGGGCTCTCGTCGGGCCCCGGGACCGTCAAAGAACGATTCAAAGAACCGTCAACATGGACAACGCTTCTATGGAAAGAAGTAATGTGGTAGCAATTCCGAGTATCCATCCCACGCTGCTTCCCAAAAACAAATTGATGTCTACGATGGAGAGTGTCATTTGATATTTGAAAGAGCGTGTTCTACCGCTGCTGGCGGAAAACCGCGGGGAGTCACTGGGGATTCCCAACCCGTCCCCCTCCCTCCCCCCTCGAAAACCGGGAGGGGGGTCACTACCAGTTCGCACCCTTCCCCCCCCCCAGGCCATCATGAAAAGGGGGGGGGTCAATACCGGTTCGACCCCCCCCCCTCCCCTCGAAAACCGGGGGGGGTCACTACCGGTTTGAATACCTCCCCCCCCCTTCGCCGCCGGCAAACGATTTCCGCTCCTCGGGACAGTTGGACAATGGTGGGGATGCTGGGACGGTGGTGGGAACGGTGGTGGGGGGGACAGTGGTGCGGGGACAGTGGGACAGTGGTGCGGACAGTGGTGGGGACGGTGGTGGTGGGGACAGCGGTGAGGGGACAGCGGGATAGTGGTGGGGACAGTGGGACAGTTGTTGGGACGGTAGTGGTGGGGACAGTGGTGAAGGCGGTGGTGAGGACAGTGGTGGGACAGTAGTACAGTGGGGAAAGTGGTGGGGACAGTGGGGACAGTGGGACAGTGATGGGGACAGTGGAGGGTACAATGGTGGTGGGGACGGTGGTGATGGCAGTGGCGAAAACGGCGGTGGGATAAAGGGACAGAGGTACAGTGGGGACAGTGGTGGGGACAGTGGGGACAGTGGTGGGAACAGTGGGACAGCTCAGTGGGACAGCGGCGGGGACACTGTGACAGTGGGACAGTGGGGACAGTGGGACAGTGGTTGGGGCCGTGGAGAAACTGGGGAGAGTGGAACCGTGGTGGAAACAGTGGTGGGGACAGTGGGGACAGTGCGACAGTGGTGGGGGCACTGGTGGCGACAGTGGGGACGGTGAGGGGAACAGTTGGGACAGCGGTGGTGAGGACAGTGCACCCGGGAGTCGTTTGCTGGCGGTGAGCGTGGGGGGGGGGAGGGGTTCGAACCGGTAGTGACCCCCCCCCCCTTGTTTTCGGGGGGGGGGTTCGAACCAGTAGTGACACCCCCTGTTTTCGAGGGGGGGGAGGGACGGGGTTCGAACCGGTAGTGACCCCCTCGGTTTTAGAGGGGGGGGGTTCGAACCGGTAGTGACCCCCCCCCCGGTTTTCTGGAGGGTGGGCGGGAAAGGGGTTCGAACCGGTAGTGACCCCCTTGTGGTTTTCTGGGGGGGGGAGGGGTTCGAACCGGTAGTGGCCCCACCCGGTTTTCTAGAGGGGGGGGGCTCGAACCGGTAGTGACCCCACCCCAGTTTTCCGGAGAGGGGGGGGGAGATAAGGTGTTATTGCGGCCTGATGGTTGTTATTATAGCGGCCCGGTGGGTGTTAGTATGGCTAGGGTTCCTCCGGAGTGTCCGGAGTGTATTAAATAACGAGTACGGTGAAGGGGGGGGGCGCTCCAAAGATGTTCCTCCCCTTTTCACCGAAGAGCCTCTCGGAAGAGCCTCTGGCGCTCTCCGAAGAGCCTCTTGGAGCCGCCGAAGAGCTTCTTGCAGCCGCCGAAGAGCCTCTTGGGCTCGCCGAAAAGCCTCTTGGGCTCTCCGAAGAGACTTGGGGCCGCCGAAGAGCCTCAGCCGCCGAAGAGCCTTTTCGAGCGGCCGAAGAGCCTGTTGTGTTGTTGTGTTGTTGTTGGTGGTTCGATTGCTTGTTCGTGTTAGTTGTTGTTGCTTTTTGTGTGTTGCTGTTTTGTGTTTTGTTTGCCCTAGACGTCCTAGGAGCCCGTAGTAACCCCTGCGCCTAGCAATCCCTAGGACTAGTAATCCCTATGACTGGAAATCCTTAGGACGAATACTCCCCAGGTCTAGTAATCCCTAGCATCGGTAATTCCGAGGTCTAGTATTCCCCAGGACATGTACTCCCTAGGACAAGTACTCCTTAGGTCTAATACGCCCAATGACTAGTGCCCCCTTGCCCCTTGGACTAGAATCCCTAGGACTAGTACGCCCTAGGGTTAATAATCCCTCGGACTAGCACTCCCTGGGACTAGTACTCCCTATGGCTTGTACTCCGCAGCACGAGTACTCCCTAGGACTGGGGGTAGTAATTCCTAGGAGTGGTACTCCCTCGGGCTAGCACTCCCTACGGCTAGTACTCCGTAGGACTAGTACTCCCTATGAGTGGTATTCCCTAGCACGGCACTGGTCGCAACGAGGCATCCTCCCTGAGCCGTCTTGAGCCAAAAATGGTTTTTTGGAAGAGGGAGAGGGAGGGGCAGTAACAACACCCAACGGGCCACACCACTAACACCCAACGGGCCACAGTAACAACCGGTCGCTGGGGTGGGTTAAGGGAGGGGGGGGGGGTTGCCGGGAGGAAGGGGGGGGTGTCCAGCAGGGGGGGGGGGGGGGGGGATTTTCGGAGGAGGGGGGGGGATCCCCGGGTTCCGGAGGAAGAGGGGGGGGGGGGGGGGCGGGGGTGGGCAATTTCCCATCGTAAAGCGGCGGTGGATCACGTTCTCTCTGATATGTGGATCGTGCCGAACGGCTCCATTGCAATGGTCTCGCTGCAAGGCCTGAGGTTTGAGATGACGGGCTGATAGTGGTGATAGTCTGCTTTTCGGTGGGTTGATCCGGAGTGGACAGAACCCCCACCCTGACACGTCGATTAGTGAATGGTCCTTTTTCGGTTCTCGAGAGGGCGCCGCGGCCATCATTTTCCAGGCTTGCGCCCGCCAGGTTTGGGCCCGAGGTCGTTTTGACTAAACCACGTTTTACCAAATGGGGTTCCGTCCATCCAAGAGTTGAGACGTGTCCCTGTCGGTTGGGGTTAGCGGGTTTGAGCAGTTGTCCGACGCAGATTGGTTCGCGGGCGCAGTATAGTATTTGCAACAGCTGGTGCCCGCATGCGACGCTTTGCGCGCGGGGTGCGGCAGTTCCGCGCGGGTGCTGCTGCGAAGTGTTCCGCATGCAGTCGTCGCCCGTGCAATAGTTCTCGGAGGTTGACAGACCTCCTGCCTTGACACGTCGATTAGCGAATCGGCCGTTTTCGGTTCGCGAGAGGGTCGCGCGGCCGTCATTGTTGCGGGTCCGGGTCCGTCGGTTTCGGTCTCAGGCCGGTTTCGCTGAAGGGTGGCTTACTGGATGGAGGTTTGTCCACCGCCGAAGCGCGCGCCTCCCGCAAGCGGTTGCGTGCTATGCCGCGCGGCAGCGCACCACTCGCGGACGACTGCACCTCTCGCTGCCGACCCCTCGGCACCAGGCCCCCTCCTCCTCCTCCTCCTCCTCCTCCTCCTCCTCCTCCTCCTCCTCCTCCTCCTCCTCCTCGTCCTCCTCCGTAGCCATTTTGGCTCAAGCACTGTTTTTTTTTGCCTCCGCGCCAGGTTTCGGTCAGCCCCACCGTGCTGGACCGCGGGAATTCGGCGGCAATGCCGCTGGCTGGCGAAGCCGGTCGCAGCGCAAGCGCAGGCCCGAGAACGGCGCGCCAAGCTCTCCGTGGTAACGGCGTGGTCCTGCCGCCAATTCGTGCGGGTGCTCGCCGCCGGCCCGCCGGGCCACGGCCGAGGGCCACCCAGCAGCAACCTCAGACTACACCCCGGAGTGCCGCGCCGGAGCAGGTCCCCAGGCCCAGGGCCACCGAGGACCTCGACATCGTGACTGTGACCTTGCAGAAGGACGAGGGGTCCGTGCTGGGCATTGACGTGGGGAACGTCGGCGGCGATTACTGTGGCGCAGTGGTTCTGACGATGTCGGGTAAAGGCTTGGTGGCTGATTGGAACAGTCAGAACCCTACGAAGCAGGTCTGCGTGGGGCACATCATCATCGAGGCCAACGGCGTCCGCGGCTACTGGGAGCTGCTGGACGAGCTCACCAAGCCAGGCAGACACACCGTCCGCATCCTTCGCGCCCTGCCCCACGAAAACTGGCAGCACCTGATCTCCTGCCTGGCCCAGGCGTTTCAGCGTGACGGAGCGTCCGATGTTCTGGGGCTGCCGCTGCCCGCGTGCGTGATGGTCGACTCCACCTGCGAGAACACTTCTTTGCAGGTCCAGGACTTCACGTGCCTGCCCAGCGTCCTGGCCTGCGACGTCGACGTGGACCAGTGCTGCATCTGCCTGGAGCGGCTGAAGCCAACGGCCCGGCTGGTTCAGCTGCCTTGCCGGCACAGTTTTCACAACATCTGCGCCGCGCGCTGGCTGTCGCGGAACGACCGCCACACCTGCCCGCTCTGCATACGACCCGTTTTCGAGTCCAGCGGAGCCGACTAGCTCGCAGTCATCGTGCCGGCGCACGGGGGCAGCGTTGCCCGCCTCGTGCCCGGTCTCAGCCCCGTCGGGGCTGTGCCGCCGCGCTGTGTGTTAGTCTCATGGCTTCCTCTTTTTGTTCTCTCTCTCTCTCTATCTCTCTCTTTATGCTCCCTGCCCCCCCCCCTCCCTGTCTTCCTGCGCCTCCTCGTCTTGAACCTTTTGTCTTCCCTCGCGCTCTTGGCAGCTGGATAGCTGCCTCGAGGGAGGGGGCCATGGAGTACTCAGCTGTACCTGCCTTGAACCAGCACGCCGTTCATTCTCCTCTCTCTTTTGCTCCGCTCGCCTGATCAGGCCCCGCTCCGCCTCCCCGGCGTTCTTTGCTAAGCGGGGACGCTGGGCCGACTTCAGGGGGGTACCTTTCCCACGCTTACCATCGAACGCAGGAACTCAAGACTCCTTACGGGACGCGCGAATCTCGATCTTCTTGTTTAGTGTCTGCCACGACGGGCGTCTCCATCATGCCGTGCTTCGCCGACGGCCGTGGAACGCCTGACCTGGCAACGGCATCGGGTCATACGTTTCCATTTGTTCCCCATATCCTAAGATGGGGTTCTTGTTATTACTTGGACGCCTCCTACTCCCTCTCCCTCCTCCTCGTTCCTCCTCCACTCCTCCTCTTTCCTCATACTCAGACCTACTCATACTCAGACTTACTCATACTCAGACTTACTCATATTCAGACCTACTCATACTCAGGCTTATTTACACTCAGACATACTCATACACAGACTTACTCACACACAGACTTACTCACACCCAGACGTACTCATACACAGACTTACTCATACCCAGACTTACTCATACACAGTATTACTCATACTCAGACTTACTCATACCCAGACGTACACATACACAGACTTTCTCATACACAGACCTACTCATACCCAGACTTACTCATACACAGACTTACAGGGGAGCCGCCAGGGGTGGTTGCACGGGCTCGTTCGCGGCCATTTTGTGGGGATGTCTCAGGCGGTTTGCTTGTTTCTGGGCCCAACATCCTTCGCTTGGAGAGCAGATTGTGAGGATGTCTCAGGCGGGGCGCTGGTTACAGCACCTCTAAGGGGAGCCGCCAGGGGTGGTTGCACGGGCTCGTTCGCGGCCATTTTGTGGGGATGTTTCAGGCGGTTTGCTTGTTCCTGGGCCCAACATCCTTCGCTTGGAGAGCAGATTGTGAGGATGTCTCAGGCGGGGCGCTGGTTTCAGCACCCCTAAGGAGAGCCGCCAGGGGTGGTTGCACGGGCTCGTTCGCGGCCATTTTGTTGGGATGTCTCAGGCGGTTTGCTTGTTTCTGGGCCCAACAGGGAGGGAAATGACAGGAACGAGGATGAGGAGGAGGAACAGGAGGAGGACGAGGCGGGGGGATCGTGAGGAAGGGCATGGGGGTGCGGAGGGGGAGGGGGAGCAGGAGGATGAGGAGGAGGAGCAGGAGCAGGAGAAGGGAGGGGGCGGAGGAACAGGAGGAGGAGGAGGAGGAGGGCGCTTTGCTCGAAGGTCCTTGACGCGAGCAGAACGTTTGTTCCGAAATCCAGGACATACATATATATATATATATATATATATGTATTCATAAGGGGGTGACTGCGAGGGGGGGCGGTGGTTGTGTGCGGGGACCGCTGGAAATGCTCACCGTGGCATTATCCTCCAACATGACATGCACTTATGGCCTTGTGTGGCTAAACGCTCGTCTTACATAGCCCACTGCCATCCTACAACATATGCACATGTGGGAAGCTCCAAAGCTACCACGGGCTGAAAAGGGAAAGGCCTGGCAGCTGAGGAGGGGGGATGAAGAGGAAGAGGCTCGCATTCAACCATACTCAAAGCTCACTCTGACTCATACGCAATCACTCGCATTAGGGGTCACTCGTCTTCGTCGGCCCTGTCGCCCACGTGGACGCGCTATTGTAGTCGACCGCTCATGAACAGACGCTCATCACGGCATGACATAAAACATGAGATGCACATATGGGGAGCTCCACGCAGTGAGTAATTAGTGCTGCCCGGCAGTCACATTATGAAAATGTGTCATGCCAGTTCTTACCAACAAGATTATCGGCCTCGTGTATGGCGGGGGGTATGCAAGGGTAGGGGCATGATGAGCGTATCAGGGGGAGCGGAACGGGGGGGGGATCCAGGGTCCATGTCACCATGCGCAGGTAAACTTTGCGATTGCAGCGCGGGTGTTGGAGACGGAGTAGAGACGTCCTGTCGCCAAATGGGGGTGTGAGATTAGATTGCACATGGAATCACCCAGTTAGTCTTAAACACCCCTGGCGCTGGATGGACTGTTGAGTGCCGAAGGCCGAACTTCCCTTTCATTCTCCATGTGCTCGTCAAGCCAGTATCTGCTATTGCGCTGCAGCTCGAGAGCACCATCCGTGGTGAGCCGAGCAGGCCTCCAGGGCTCCTCCTCCTCCTCCTCCTCCTCCTGCTCCTGCTCCTGCTCCCAGCTCGGAGCGTTGCCCTCGGGAGTGGCGCGGGGGTTCGGGCAGCTCCTCGGGCCCAGGTCGGGGGAGCCTCCTCGTGGCCGGGGGTCGCCGTGACCAGAAAAAAAACCCTCGTTCTCTGTCCAGCCTTCCTGGCGGTGACCAGCACGATGGCTGCAGCAGTTCGGGTCGCCGCGTGTGGTGGCCGTCGGAAGCGGGTCGCCTGCCCACCAGCCGCCGCTTGTCGGCTGTGGACCGACTTCGCTATTGGCCATCGTACCCATCTGTTCCGTAAATGCCTCGGGCATGCCGAGAGGGGGAGAGGACGAGGAGGAGGGGGGCGACAGCACAGCACGCAAGCGTTGCCATCATCCGTTCTAGTGGGTTCAAGGCCAGGACGGGCTACAAAGTGGTTACCTCATTCACAAGAGGGGTTGCTCCGAGCACCATGTTGCCTTCTCCCTTTCTACCCCATCAGGTTCCACACTGCGGGGGCCTCGCGGCCCGTGCCGCCGACCATGAAGGGTGACGACGACGACGACGACCACCACCGCCACCACCGCCACCACCACCACCGCCACCACTGCGACGGCGACGGCGACGGCGACGACGACGGCGGCGGCGGCGGCCGCGGCGGGGGCGTTGGCGGCGGCGGGGCGGCCGGGCCGCGGGGCGGCCCGAGGCGGTCGCTCGGCGGCCTTCGAGGATTGAGCGGCGCGCGCCGCCAAGTGCGCTCGCAGGCGATTGGTTCCCCCAGTCTCAAGTCGGGCCTGTCCCTCTACAGGAGGGACATTTGTGTAACAAAGAATGGGGATTATTGTTTGCGTATGTTTAAGCGTTCGTTGGATGTGTTCTGGGTATTTGGAATTTTTCGTCCAAGATCCCCCTGTGTGGGGGGGGACATGCCCGACTTAACCCCAGTCCCCGAGTTGCGCCCGAAAAGTTGGGCGTTCAGAGAAAAGGGGGGAGCCCTGGGATGCACCCCGAGGGGCTATGCGGACGCACCCCTATCGAGGATGGACGCCCCCGAACCGTCTATCCCAGAGTTGGGCCCCAAACTCGCGGTCCGCTCAAAAAGCCAAGCAGCTTGGGAGTGGGGTCCGCGCCGCCGGGGGCCCCCGGCGCCCATCCGAGCAACCCGAGCGGACCTCCAAAAGTTCGATGGCTATATCACTGCCTGCCCCCCTGGAAGGAGGAGGTGAAGAGGAGGCTGGGTAGTCGAAGGCCAGACTGTCAGATTGGATTGGGCCCCAAGGGCCAATCTGGCCCGGCCAGACTGGATGATTTGGGTTATCCGCCAGACTGGATTCGCGTTGGCTCCCTCGCCAGATTGCCCCCGTTTGCCAGATTGGGCCTGCCAGATTGGCGCCAGATTGGCTTCGACTACCCAGATTGTCTGCCCCCCTGGAAGGAGGAGGTGAAGAGGAGGGGCTGGAAACAGAGCTTGCTAGCGTTCTGGTCATCGATGAGGCAGCGCCGATTTAGCGTCGATTTGCGTAGATCCGGCGTCGACCAATGTCGATTTGGGCCGATCACGGTCGATTCGCAGGAGCCAGCAACATTGCATGTGAGGCCCCCATGAGCTGCCACCGAGCCAGGAGCGGCAGGGTACGGCGGGATCGTACCGTGTCGACGCGGCTGCGGCCCCCCGGCGCGGGCGTTCGGGGTGTGGCTTGGGCCTCGCGTAATGGGGGGGCGGATAAGTGGGGGGTCAGCGAGGGCTGCAGAAGAAGGGGCATCTAGGGCCCTTGAAGGGGGTCCTTTAGGGCCAAACGGGGATCTTCAGGGCCCGAGAAATTCATTTGTCTGCCCCACACACACACATTTATCGCCCCCCATCGACACCCAGGGTGCGCCGGCAGTGGCCCCGAGCCGGCCAACATCGAACGACCCGTGCCTTCGGAAAAATCGAGCAGTGGCGAAGCGTCCGGGCTTGCCTTTAGGCCCACCAAAGAATGTTCTGAAAATTTGTTGTGGTCTGCTCGAAATGCCCTTAGAGGGCTGTCTTGTTTGAACACATCGGGTTTCTGTTCGAAGAGCATTGCGTAGGTTCTTAGAACACCTCTGCGTTCTAGAAACATGTCGTGGTAGAACTATAGGAATGCCGGGACCGTCGGTCCCTGCTCAAAGTCGGCCACGCGCAGAGGGGGGTAAGGGGAGGGGGGAAGCCTTCTTAGAAGCACCCCTGCTTCTTAGAAGGCGCGGGCCTCCTCTGTAGATAGAAAGCCGGCGCCTTCTAAGGATCAGCCTCCCTCTAAGAAGCCTTCCCCCCTCCCCCTATCCCCCTTTGCGCGCCGCCAAAAGAAGCTGCGGTCATGGAAGACAGAGCAGCCAACGCGGTGCCCGGAGCCGCCGCTGGCGGCACAGCACGAGCCTGCCGGGCACGCGGGGGGCGCAGGTGACGCTCAGAGTCGACTCACAGGAGCAGCTCTTGGAGATCAGGCCCCCGCCCCAGAATTGGCGGCGCGCACAAGGGGGCAGGTAGGGGGAGGGGGGAAGGCTTCTTGGTAGAAGGAGGCTGCTTCTCAGAAGGCGCCAGCTTCACATCGGAAGAGAAGGCCCTCACCTCCTAAGAAGCAGGGGTGCTTCTAAGAGGCCGCATCCCTCCCCCTACCCCCCTTTGCGCGCCGCCAACAGTAGCCCGAGGTCTCAGGCGGAGGATCAGGAGGAGGATAGGGAGGATCGAAGAAGAAAAAACGCAATAAAAATAATCTTCTGGCGCTCCGCGCGGATTTGTTGGATCTGCGCAGGGCCCCCCCGGCGGCGCCTCCGGCTCCACCCTTGTCGCGCGCCGCGCGCCAGGGATGGTCCAGCGCAGATCCAAGAGAACCCGTGCGGGCCGTCGAAAGTTTGTGTGTGCTCTCTTTTCTTCCTCTACAGAAGCCCGAGGTCTCTCGGAGGATCAGGAGGAGGATAGGGAGGAGGAGGAGGAGGAGGAGGAGGAGGAGGGATGTCACGGATCCACCAAGTCCGTCGCACGGGCATGCGGGGCCGATTTTTTCGAGGAAGTCCCCAGCCTTCTGCCAGGCTGCACCTCCCGCCCTGCCGCCTCGTGCGCGCCGTGGAAACGTGAGGGAGCTCGCCAGAGCCTTCCAGAGGCTGTCGAAATCTCCCCCAAGCCACCCAAGCCCTCCAATGCGCGCGGCAGCGGAGGCAGGTTGTGGCTGCCACAGTGGCGGTGCCTCAGGGGAGGGTCGGCGGGGATTGCTATGGCTACCGTCGATTGCGTCGCAGTGGAAGGAGGAGCATCGAGGGAGGGGAGGGGAGGGCGTCGTGTGGCGAGGTGTCGTGGGGAAGGGAGGGAGATGATCATCTGCAGTGGAGCTGCCGCTGACTCTGTCGCCAGGCGGCAAAGAGTGGTTTCGTGGTGTCGGAGTCGTCCGAGGTCGCGGCCTCGTCATCCTCGTGGTTCGTCTCATCTGAAGAGACGGCACCGTCTTCGTGGTCGTGCTCGTGTTGCTGGGCGTGGTAGGCGCTGTGCTCACCGTAGAAGCGGCCATTTCTCCAGCGCTGCGCCGAGGCGTGCTGCTGCTGGAGGTCGCACTGCTCGTGTCTCTGGTCTCTGGTTATGCAAGCTGGCAGGGCGACCGCCCGCCGTAAGGCTGGGCGGGGCGCACACTTGGTGCACACAACCGCCAGCCCAGGGCCCCGCGGCGGGTCGCTTCGTCGTGGGCTGCCGGCGAGGCCGTCGTGGTGAGCTGTCGTTGGGACCCTCGTGGTGGCCGTGGGCGTCCTCGTGCTCGCCTTGGCGGTCACCAATGACGGCGTCGCCGAGGGCGGAGGCTCCGTTGTTGTCGTAGTCGCCGTCGGGGCGGGCGCCGTCGTCGTCGTCGCCGTCGGGGTTGGGCCATCGTCTGGGGCCGTCGTGAGGTCGGCCGTGGTAGCCGTGGTTGGGGCCGTCATGTGGGGCCGTCGTGGGGGTCGTCGCCGAGACGCCGTCGTGGGGGGCCGTCGTGGTGGCGGGTCGCGGGAGCCGTCGAGTCGAGTGGCGGGTCGCGGGGTGGGGGTTCGCGGGAGCCGTTGGGCCGTGTAGTGGGTCGCGGAGGCCGCTGGGCGGGGGGCCGCAGGGCAGGGGTCATGAGGTCGAAGACCCAGCTGTCCGTGAGGGGAGCTTTGTCCGTGTAGCCGAGGTAGTCCCAGGAGGGGGTCGGGCGTGGGGCGCGCGTCCGAGCGGGGCGTCGGGCGGGGAGTGGGTTGGGGAGTCGGTCTGGGCGCTGGGGAGAGTGTAGGGAAGGGCGTCAGGCGGGGCATCGGCTTGGCCGTCAGTCCGTCTGTCTTCGTGCCCGTAGTGGCGGTCGCTGGCGTCGGCGTCGCAGGGGAGCGAGGCCTCGTCGTGGTCGTCGTCGGAGGCGTGGCGGACGTCGTCTTCGTCGCCCTCGGGGTGCGGACACGTCGTGGGGCCCGCCGCAGGGGGCCGTCGTTGGGGCCGTCGTGGGGGGTTGCCTTGGTGGTGGGTCGTGGGAGCCCTCGGGTTGGGTGGGGCGTCGTGGGGCCGTCGATGAGGTCGGGTGGGGGGTCCCAGGGAGACCGCGTCCCCGGGTGTGTCATCCGCAGGCTCCTTCTCAGGGCATGCGGCCATTCGGGGCGCGGCTTTCATGGAGGCCGTTGGGCTGGAGGGGTCGCGGAGTGTGGGGTCGTGGGAGCCGTCGGGCTGGGTACAGGGACTCATGGAGGCCATCGGGCGGGTGTCGTAGGGCAGGGAGCCGGGGGGGGGTTCGTGTCGTAGTATCAGGCAGTGGCGAAACGTCTTGGCTCGCCCATAGGCCCACCAAAGAATGTTATAAGACCGTTTTGTGGTCTGCACAAAATGTTGTTAGGACATCTCTGGCCGAGACTGTCTTGTTTGAGCACGTCGAGAGGGTGGTCTAAGAGTATTGTGCCTGTTCTTAGGACATCTGTGGGCTCTAAGAACATGTCGTGGCAGGCCTATAGGGATGCAGGGACGGTCGGTTCCTGCCCCTTAGGAGGCGGAGCAGTCGCACGCCGGGATATAAAGGGCGGTAGCGGAAGAGCCTCGTGGTCGCCGTGGTTGGCTTGGGCGTCGGCGGCCCGGTGGCCGGGTGGCCCGACCGTGGCTCGGGTGGACCTTGAAGGGGGTTAAAACGACGCGAAGATCGGGACAAAATCGGATCGGGATAATTCGAAATCTCTGAGAATCGGCGGGTTTGGAGGATGTATTGGGCGCCGCGGCCGCTCCAGAGCGTTCCGGAACGCTCTGAGAGCGCTCCGGAACGCTCTGGAGCGATTTATCCCGATCCTAGCCCTGTTTTAGTCAAGCGACAAGGGGGTGGTGCAGTGGATCTGGTGCAATAATTAGATCTGTGGCGTTGCAATACATTTGGGGCGTGCCATACATTCCGGGGCGCAAAGGTACTGCGGGAGGTTCGCGGGCAATACGTCAGTTGCGATGCGATGCAATACAAATCTCCGGCCCAAGGCATTGGCAATTCAATTGCCTCAAACCTATTGCACCACCCCCTTTCAGTTGGACCCCTTTTTGGGTCAACCAAAGTGAAGTCGCGGTGGGAAGAGTCGTGGCTGTTATGTTTGATCACTGTGGGAACTTGGGACGGACAACGTACTTGTAGGTCGTTGGCGGTCGTGCCTTCTCTGACGCAAGTCTTAACCTGGTGCCCAGCGACGGCGGAGGTGGCCGCGGCGACCAGCAGACGGACGTCGCATGTCCTGGGCACTGTGTTGGTGTGCGCGGCTTGCCCTAATTACGAGGCAGGCCAATCTGGCATCCAGAGGCCCTCCTCGAATCTCGAAGACACCCCTCTGGGGCAGGCCCGACATCGGTCCTCGATCATCGTGCCCCCTCCTTCAACATGTACCCAACGATTGCGCAGACCACGATTGTGACCTTTGGGGGTCACAGGTCCGCTATGACCCCCGTCGGCGGATAGAACAAACAAACAGCGCAATGGAAAGGGATGGGTGGGAGGGGTGGGGTGTCAGGTATGCGGCTGCCTGCGGCAAACTGCAGCAGCGCAGCAGAAAGGAAGTTGAGTGTAGGAACAGCGCAATTCCGACGAGTCGTCTACTGGGTCGGGTCGTGATCCCGACCTCGCCTTCGTCCGCGCGGTAGGAAGGAGGAGGAGCAGGAGGAGGAGGAGGAGAGCGGAAGAGGAGGAGGAGGAGGAGGAGGAGGAGGAGGAGGAGAAGGAGAGGGAGAAAATGAGAATGAGCAGGAGAAGGTTTCTTGGGGCCTTCTTGGAGCTTCCTGGGGGCCTCCTGATAGCTTCATGGAAGTTTCTGGGGGGGTCCTGTTGGGGCCTCTTGGGGGCCTCTTGGGGCCTCGTGGGCCGCCTGAAGGGACTCCTGGCCCAGTCTGACGCCTATGGAGGCCGCCCTGGGGGGCTCTCTAGGCCCTCTTGGCGGTCCACGGCAGTCTTGGCGCCCTCTCAGGAGCCCCTGGGGCGACATGGGTCTTTTCAGGCTGACTTCGAGCCCTCGTGGAGGCCTCTTGGGTTGTGTTGGAGCTATCTTGGAGTCCTATTGGAGTTCTCTGGGAAGCTTCTTGGGCCGTCTTAGGCGGTCGGAAACCCGAACAGGCGAGAGCCTCGAAATGTGTTAAAGATCGCCAGAAAGCAATTTCATAGGAAGCGGTTTTCGAGGGGTGCGTGGGCGGGGGGGGTCGGTCCTAGAAAATCAGATTATCCTGACGAAGGGCCAAACCATATGCAATTGCGGGTATCGCATTATGAATACAGCTTTCGGTGGAGCTCCCTATCGGGCCACGAAACGTGTGAGGGGTGTGCCGAGATGGGGCGGGAGCACCCTGTGAACCTTGTTACTGCGCCTTCGGTGGAGCTCCCTATGGGACCACTGAATGTGTCAGGGGTGTGCCGAAATGGGGCGGGGCCGCCATGCGAACCCTGCCACTGAGGCCGTTTGCCAGGCTCCCTATGGGACCACGAAGCGCGTGAGGGATGGATTTAATGGGGCAGGGCCGCCATGCGAACCCTGCCACTTGGGCATTTGGTGGAGCCCACTTTGGGGCCACGAAACGTGTGTGGCGTGTGCCGAAATGGGGCGCGGCCGCCATGCGAACCTTGCCACTGCGCTTTCGGTTCCTCTGGCGCCACGAAACGTGTGCGGGGTGTGCCGACATGGAGCGGGGCCGCCCTGCGAACCTTGCCACTGGGCCACTGGGGTCGTTGGTGGAGCTCCCTTTTTGGGGCCGCGAAACGTGTGTGGGGTGTGCCGAAATGGGGCGCGGTCGCCATGCGAACCCTGCCATTGGGGCCATTGGTGGAGCTCCCTGTGGGGCCACGAACCGTGTGGAGGGGGTGCCGAGATGGGGTGGGGCCGCCATGCGAGCCCTGCCACTTGGGCCTTCGGTGGAGCTCCCTGTGGGGCCACGAAGCGCGTGAGGGGTGCGCTGAAATTGGGCGGGGCCTCCATGCGAACCTTGCCACTGGGGCCTTCGGTGGAGCCCAGTTTGGGGCCACGAAACGCGTGAGGCGTGTGCCGAAGTTGGGCTGGCCCGCCGGGCCAACCTTGCCATATCGGCCTTTGTGACTTTCCCTATGGGGCCACGAACCGCGTGAGGGGATGGTGATGGTGATGATGATCATGATCATGATCATGATAGTGATGGTGATGGTGAGGGTGAGGGTGAGGGTGAGGGTGAGGGTGAGGGTGAGGGTGAGGATGAGGATGAGGATGAGGATGGTGATGGTGATGGTGATGGTGATAATGACGCTGGTGAGATGTGTGTTGATGTTGGTGCTGATGATGATGCTGGTGATGATGATCATGATCATGATCATGATCATGATCATGATGATGATGGTGGTGGTGATGGTGGCGGTAGTGGTGATGATGGTGATGATGGTGATGGTGACGAGGGTGATAATGTGGATGGTGATGAGGATGGTGATGAGGATGCGGATGAAGATGAGGATGACAATGATAATAATAATAATGATGATGATGATGATGATGTTGTTGATGATGGTGATGATGGTGATTGTGATGGTGATGATTGTGGTGATGGTGATGATGATGAGTGCGATTACGATGGCGATGGTGCTGTGGATGCTGACGATGATGATGACGATGACCATGATGTGATGATGCTGATGATGATGGTGATGATGATGGTGGCGATGGTGATGGTGATGATGATGGTGGTGATGATGACGATGATGATGATGATGATTGATGATGGTGGCGATGCTGATGGTGAAAATGATGATGACGATGCTGAGGATGATCACGATGATCAAGATGATGCTGCTGATGATGATTATGGTGGTGATGGTGATGGTGGTGGTTGCATTTGATGATGATGGAGGTGAAGGCGAAGATGAATCTGATTACGATGAACATGCTGATGATGATGGTGATGTTGGAGATGATGGTGATGGTTATGGCGGCTGTGATGACGATGATGATGATTATGATGATGACGATGATGATGATGATGATGATGGTGATGATGATGGTGATGGTGATGGTGATGGTAATGGTGATGATGGATGCTGCTGCTGCTGAACCCTGATGATGGTGGTGATGATGATGAAAATGGTGCCGATGGTGATGCTGGTGATGCTGATGATAATGGTGATGATCATGCTGATGCTGATCATGATGCTGATGATGATGACGACGACGATGATCATGATGATGGTGATGATTCTGATGGTGATGATGTTGTTGATGATGATGAACATGATTATGAAGAAGAAGGGGGAGGGCGATGAGAGCGAGGAGGAGAGGAGGAGAAGACGCGCGGCGATGCCTCTTCAAAACGAGAACCCATCACCACAGGATGGTTGGGGACAAAACTCCAAGACAATACACAAGCATTTCAGCACGCCCATTCCGTGGAGGCACGGTGGCTGATGGCACGAGCGCTCCTACATTGATTTGAAAGCTACTCTCCTTGATTCCCCGACTACCTGCTGAAAATGACCCTCCCTCTCCGTGTATTCGTTCGCTTGATGGTTGCTTCGATCGGATCGTGTGGGGTGTTTCCGCTGCAGAGCTGGATCCGAATCGTTCCTCATTTGTGCCTCCCCCTGTCTCCTGCGCCCGCTTCTCCCGCTCCTGCTCCTGCTGCTGCTATCCTCCTCCTCCTGCTCATCCTCCAGCCCATCCGCCACCTCCTCCCTCTTTTTCTGATTGCACATACCACAAATGATGTCTGCGCGGGGGATTCCAGGCCCACTGTGACACACCCGTCGGCGGGTGGAGAGAAAAAATCAGCGCAGTGAGAGGGGATGGGAGGGAGGGGTAGGATGTCTGACATGCCGGGAGCGCAGCTGGCTTGCCCCCCACCCTCGCTCGTTCCTATCTCATTCGTCGCTCTTCCCTCCTCTTTCGGGCGATCGCAACCATGGATGAAGGGGGCGTGGATTAGCGACCCGGTCCCGTTTCCATGGGAAATCGCGGACTGCCGCCGCCGAGCGAGGCCGCACCGGCCGCATTTTGAGGAGGGCATCTCCCCCGATCCATGGAGTTGGCAACCGCGCGCCAGATCCATGGATCGCTAATCCATGTTTGCGCGCCCCTGGCTCCTGGTCTTCCCCCAAGGGGCCTCCCTCGAGTGCGGGGCATTGGCCCTGAGCCCGAAGCATCTCCTGGCGCTGTGCGTGTCTCTAGGCCTCTTCGATGGGGTCAGAGTAGATGGGGTCGGAGGATCGCGCCGCATCGCCGATGCGGTTCGATGTGGTGTTTAATTTTCTCCACGCCGACGTCGCCGATGCATCGCCGACGTCGCCAGTGCATGGCCGATGCATCGCCGATACATCGCCGATGCATCGCCGCTGTATCGGCGATGCGGCGAGATCCTCCGACCCCATCCACTCCGACCCCGTCTAGGAGGCCTCTAGTGTCCAGAGCTTGCTCGGGCGTCTGGCCGTCCCTCCGTACCGCCGGCGTAGACGCTCGGCACAGGAGCTCTTCATGCAACGCTTGGCCCCCCCTTCATGCAACGCTTGGCCCCCCCCTTGACTCAAGGGGTCCAAGGACACACAAATAGAAACACACAAGTCCCAGGATTCCCCAGATGTTTCCACAGCTTCTGGACTTTCGACTTCCCCCCCGCTTCCCATAGTTTCCCATATCTTCCTGGGAGTCGACGATTCATTGTGTCTGTGTGTTGTTGTCCCCTCCTGATTGACGGGCCCCCCCGCTCGACATCGGACAGCGCCGAGCTCCTTCGGCGCCGCCCCCCCCTCGCCCAGAGCACCCTCGAGCTCGACTCGACACTGAAGGGGGGGCGTCCGGGGAGAGGCCCGACCTCGACCCCTCTCGGGCGTTGCGTTGCGCATTGGGGCGGGGGGGGGCGATGTTGGGAGTGGGGCGATGTCGGGAGGGGGCGACCTGGGGAGGGGGGGCGATAATGGGAGGGGGGGCGATACTGGGAGGGGGGCGATATTCGGAGGGGGGCGAGATTGGGAGGGGGGCGAGATTTGAGGGGGAGGGGGGGGGCGAGATTGGGAGGGGAGGGGGCGAAGAGAGGTGCACCTCTTGTGCCCCCCCCCCACGGGCCCAGCAGGGGGCACCGGAGGCGTGCTTTTACTCCGCCCGCCTGCCCCCCGTTCCTCGAGGCCTCCCAGACGGGGCCGGAGCAGACGGGGCACGAGGATCTCAGGGGTGGAACTGAACGGTGTTTGGGCGATCTCGTAAGCCGTTTTCGTTTCGACTTCGTTTTGCGGGGAAGGCGGATTGAAGACAAAACGAGGGAAGACGGAAACAAAACGAAAACAAAAAACACCGTTTAGGTTCAGCCCTGGAGGATCTCACCGCGTCGCCGATGCATCGGCAATGCGGCCCGATGCAGAGCCCGCTCTTCTCCACGCCAACGCAGATGCATCGCCGATGCATCATCGATGCATGTTGGCTTGGCATCGCTCGGACGTGCGTATTTTTCCTCGTCAAGAAGCACCGGGGAGCACTTTGGGCCAACTGGCGAAGGAATACACGCACGGAACCGACCAGTGCACGAGGAGTGGACGTCCGAGAGGAGGAGGAGGAGGAGGAGGAGGAGGAGGAGGAGGAGGAGGAGGAGGAGGAGGAGGAGGGCAGGAGGAGAGGAGGAGGGAGAGGAGGAGGAGGGAGAGGAGGGAGGGGGGAGGGGGGAGGGGGGGAGGGGGAGGGGGGGAGGGAGGGAGGGAGGGAGGAGGAGGAGGAGGAGGAGGAGGGAGGGAGGGAGGGAGGGAGGGAGGGAGGAGGAGGAGGAAGGGAGGGAGGGAGGGAGGGAGGCGCGATCCTACGGCCCCACCTGCTTCTGTGCTCCTCGGCCTCCGCCGCCGGGGAGGCCCTGCGCTCCTCGGCCTCCGCCGCCGGCCCCCCGCCCGAGGCGCGCGGCCCGCGGCGCGGGCCTGATCGCCGAGAGCATCCGCGACGCCGGGCACTTAGAGCGTGAATTACCTCCCCCGCTTTCGCTTCCAGGCAAAACCAAGTCATACCACGCGCCTCCTCGTCAAGCGGCCTGACCAGTGCAGGCTGCAATTTGGCATCGTTTGGTATCTCTTGGAAGCGAGGGTGGTCAAAAGCGAGGGAGGTTTGTTTTCCCCCTAGGCACACCGAGCTGGAGCCGGGCACCATGACAGGACGCGCGGCACTGCTCGGGCGGGTCCCAAACCCCCTAGAGTTTTGAGAAAATCACGACGGGAGGTGTTTCACTATTTTCGGCCTTTGGTGGCCCTGACCGGCCCTCGGGACCGTCAAAAAACGACCCAGGACGAAAAACCGGTCCCGGGGAGTGGATCAAGACCTCGGGGGGTCGACGTCACGAAAAAATCATGACGTCGGGGGTCTGGGGTGCACCTCGGAGGCAACGACGGGGGGGGGAGAGAGGCATGCCGTGCGGGCGCGCCTCAAGAAACCGTATGCTTTTCGTCGGGGTATCCCGGGTTTCTCCGCTCCTCGCGCTGCGCGGTGATTTCCCGCAGCCGTTGGAGAAGCTGCTGCGTTCAGGGTGCTCCAGGTTTCCCTTCAGGTGCACCTCGCGCAGGGGTTCTCCGGGTTGGGTTTCTTGCGAGGGTTTCTTGCGGCCGCGCCCGCACGGTAGGGGGGACCGCATCGGCCCCCGATCGCCGATAGGGGCCCGATGGCTCCAACCTGCACATGCAGGTGCGGGTTCGCCTATCGGGGGCCCATCGCCGATCTATCGGCGATGTATCGCCGATTCCAGGTCGATGCGTTCCCTCTCCCCCCCATGCCAGTCCCCCCCTATCGTTGGCCCTCAGCATTCTTTCCTCTGGGGGAGGGAGCAATAGCATAAACATAAAAGCTCGGAAGTCCGCGCGGACCTCCGAATGTTATATTTATGTCATTGCTCGTTCCCCTAATTCTTTCCTCGGCGAGTAACATCGGGGTGCATCTTGCGGAAAGGTGCACGCGCGGAACCGAATTGCCTTGCGGCGTACCCAATATTGTTCTACACGTGGGGACGATAAACAAGACCGACAAATAAGTACAAACGAACATCCTGAAGGACCCGCAGAAGCCCACGAAAGTGGCGACAGGTGCGCACTTGACAACCCCCCAGGGAGCTGCAAGGTCTCGGCTGGGTATGTTTGCAGCTCCGCTCCACTGGGCCTCCCAGGAGCCTTCGAGAATGGCGACAGTTGCGCATTTGGCAGCCCCCCAGGAAGCCGCGAGGTCTCGGCTGGGTGTGTTTACATCTCCACTCCGCTGGGCCTCCCAGGAGCCCACGAAAGTGGCGACAGTTGCACAGTTCGCAGCCCCACAGGGGAGCCAGGAGGTCTCGGCTGGGTGGCCTCCCAGGAGCCCTCGAGGATGGCGGCAGTTGCGCATTTCGCAGCCACACAGGGAGCCGCGAGGTCTCGCTTGGGTGTATTTACAACTCCACTACCGTAGTGACTACGTTGGGCCTCCCAGGAGCCCACGAAAGTGGCGACAATTGCACAGTTCGCAGCCCCTCAGGGAGCCGCGAGGTCTCGGCTGGGCGTGTTTACAATTCTGCTCCGTTGGGCTTCCCAGAAGCCCACAAAAGTGGCGACAGTTGCGCCCCACAGGGGAGCCGCGAGGTCTCGGCTGGGTGTGTTTCGAACTCATCTCCGCTGGGCCTCCGAGGAGCCCACGAAAGTGGCGACCGTTACGCAATTCGCAGTTCCCCAGGGAGCCGCGAGGTCTCGGCTGGGTGTGTTTACAATTCTGCTCCGTTGGTGGCGACGGTGGCGCACTTCGCAGCCCCAGAGGGAGCCGCGAGGTCTCGGATGGTTGTTTACAACTCCACTTCCACTCCGTTGGGTTTCCCAAGAGCCCACACAGGTGGCGACAGTGGCGCACTTCGCAGCCACCCAGGGGAGCCGCGAGGTCTCGGTTGAGTGTGTTTAGAATTCCACTCCGCTGGGCCTCCCAGGAGCCCACGAAGGTGGCGAGAGTTGCGCAGTTCGCGGCCGCCCAGGGGAGCCGCGAGGCCTCCTCCCAGAAGCACACGAGAGGAGCAAAGCCAAAACGAGGTTGCCACGCAAGCAGGACGAAGGAAAGAAGGAAGAGGGGGCGGGAAGCAGGAGGCAGGAGGGGGGGGGAGGCAGAAGGAGGAGTGGAGACCAGTGCTTTCTTCAAAAGGAGAGCCCCATACGGGAGGGTTGGGAAAAATACACGGGGAGTGGCCGTTCGAGCGATGGCGAGGCCGGCCGGGGGGCGCCCATCCCCTCCGAGCAGGGTCCATACCGATCCGATCGAACCGATTCGATAGATCGGTGTCGGCCGGGCCGATCCAACCCGATTCCGAGATGCCCATGCAGCCCGATGCTTCCGCGGCGCTGTTGTGCACCCTGGCGCAACCGATTCGATTTGATTGTAGTGGCCTCCGGCCAGTGCCGCCGATCCGGGGCGCTCCTGATGCTGTTGTTGTTGAAATGGACGATGACGACGACAACGGACGGCCAACGGTCGACGAGCGGGATAATTACGACGACGACCCACGAAGGAGTTAATGACGACGAACCGACGACGACGACGACGACGACGACGACGACGACGACGACGACGACGACGACGACGACGACGACGACGACTGACGGCGAACGGCTGCCGACGGCCGACGACCGACGACTGGTGACGGCGACGGGTGGAAGGTTCTTCGTTCATCGCTTTCGCTTCCGAGCAATGGCAAGTCAGGCCGTGCACCTCTGGCCTGGCAGCACGCGAGTGAGCGCCTCTTGGGGCCACTTGGTTCTTGGGGCTTCTTGGGGGCCTTTGGGGCTTCTTGGGGGCCTCTCGGGGTCCTCTTCGGGGCCTCTTGGGGACCTCTTGGGGGCCTCTGGGGGCCCCTTGGGGGCGCCTCGGGGGCATCTTGGGGGCTCTTGGGGTCATCTTGGGGTGGAGGACTAGAAGGGTCCGTGCGGGTTCACCCTCTTGAGGCCATCTTGGGGGCCTCTCGGGGTCGTCTTGGGGGGCCTCAAGGGCTATATTGGGTCCCTCTTGGACCGTCTTGGCTCCTCTCGGGGGCCTCTTGGGCTGTCTTGGGGCGATCTTGGGGGCCTCTTGGACCGTCTTCGCCGCTTCTAGGACGGAAAAGGCGATAATGTTAAAATGCTTCATAGCAACTTTATGGTTGTACCCTCTTGGGGCCCTCTTGGGCTCCTCTTGGGATCTCCTTGAGGCGTCTTGAAGGCCTCTTGGGCCGTCTTCAGGCCATCTTGGGCATCCAGGAGCGCTCTTGGGCCGTTTCGGGCGCCTCCTGGACCGTCTTGGTGGCCTCCTGGGCCCCTTTTGGCCCGTCTTTGGGCGGTTTGGGATTCCCGGGGGGGGGGGGGGGAAGAAAGCGTGGGCCCCAAGAAAGCGTGGGCCCGATGACCCCCCCTCCCTTCCCCCCCTACCCCGGCAGAGCCACCCCGGCCCCCCCCCCAGCAGAGCTGAAGCTCAGGTTGTAGCTTTCTTACGCGGCGCTGTTGTGCATCCTGGCGCAACTGATTCGATTTGATTTAGAGTCCGTGCCAGTGAGGCCAGATCCGACGTACATGTCGATTCCATCCGATTTCCCGATTCGATGTTGGCTG
>CAUYUJ010022359.1:665919-668419 GCA_963575745.1 Prorocentrum cordatum
CTACTACGACTACTACTACTACGACTACTACTACTACTACTACGACTACTACTACTACTACTACTACTACTACTACTACTACTACTACTACTACTACACTACTACTACTACTACTACTACCACGCATAAGAAGAATACTATGATGATGAAGACGAAGAAGAAGAAACGTCGGACGTCTGAGATGACAGGGCGCGGGGATACTCAGGGGGGGCAACGGCAGGGGGGCAGGCTCAGGAGGAGGAGGGGGGCGACCACGGGCAGGATAGGCTCGGGACGGCCAGTGGGCGCGATCCTCTCCCCCTTCCTCTGAGGGGCGACAACTCAGGGGGGACAGGATCTGGAGGAGCAACGACTGGGGAGGGACAGGATCTGGAGGGCTGGGATGCTTTCCGGCAGCTGCGCCTCGGCGAAAGCGTGCCGGGGACGCGGCGCCCAGGTCGTCACGAGCGGCTGCCGGGGGCTCGAGGGAGGACCCCTTGTGCCTTGGACAAGGCTGCCGGGCGAATACGTGCAATGCCTGCCCCTGGGCTGTTCGCCCCTATCGTCGCCGCCGAGCGGGGGGGGAGGAGGAGGAGGAGGAGGAGGAGGAGGAGGAGGAGGATGAGGAGGAGGAGGAGGAGGAGTGAGGCGGAGGAGGGGAGGAGGAGAGGAGGAGGAGGAGGTAGGAGGAGGATGGAGGAGGAGGAGGGGAGGAGGAGGAGGAGGAGGAGCGAGGAGGAGGAGAGGAGGAGGACGGAGGAGGAGGAGGAGGAGGAGGAGGAGGAGGAGGAGGGAGGAGGAGGAGGAGGAGGAGGAGGAGGAGGAGGAGGAGGATGAGAGGAGGAGGAGAGGAGGAGGAGGAGGAGGAGGAGGAGGGAGGGAGGGAGGGAGGGAGGGAGGAGAGGGAGGGAGGGAGGGAGGGAGGGAGGGTAGGGAGGGAGGGAGGGACGGGAGGGAGGGAGGGGTGAGGGAGGGAGGAGGAGGAGGAGGGAGGAGGAGGAGGAGGAGGAGGAGGAGGAGGAGGAGGGGAGGAGGGAGGAGGAGGAGGAGGAGGAGGAGGAGGAGGAGGAGGAGGGGGAGGGCGAAGCTGGCCGCGTGCAATTCATTGGTCTCGGCCCCTCCGCGGGGCGCTCTCCTCGGCGCGTGGGCGCCGGGAGGCGCTAGAAAAAGCAGCCGTATGAGCTGATTCGCTACTCCAGATTCACATTTCGGGGGGGGTCTCTTCCAGGCTATTTTGGAGGGCCTGGGGTGGTCTGGGGACGATGTTTTGGAGGGTTCTCCCACGAGGGGGGGTCTGAAATGGCTTGTTTTGGAGGGTCCAGACCCCCTCCCTTTTATTACGAAATCTGGAGTAGACCCCCCCTTTCCCAGGAGCAGCAGTAGGACGTACACGTACACCTACATGAATCCACGATGGTTTCGAGAGTGCGCATTGCGCGAACGTTCCTATCACGCGGCCGGTCTCGCAGACTGGGGGGCCGTGTTCATGTAGAAGGTTGGGCGCGTACGTCCTTTGTGGGCTCCCCACCTTTCCTCCCCCCTCCAACACTGTTCCTCCGACCCGGGAGGCGGGGGCGGGGGCGGGGGCGGGAGGAGGAGGAGGAGGAGGAGGAGGAGGAGGAGGAGGAGGGATATTCGACCTCTTAGGCCCCTGCCGGGCCCCGAGACCGTCCAAGAAGCGCTCCAGAATCGGAAGGCCAGCTCCTGGGGAGAGGGGTCCAGACCTCCCAGGGGCCACGCCGTGACAAGTCGCGATCACGGCAGCGATGGTTCGGGGACGCAGGCAGTCGGGGATTGGCCTGAAGTGGGGCCTGTTCCTCCACAGGAGAAATATTCCAAAATAGTCCAACAGCAGGCTGGGGACGAGTTTTTCAAACGTATTCTGGAGCATGTTTGTAGTATGTTTTTCTGAGTATTTGTAGACTGTCGTCCAAAATCTGCCTGTAGGGGGGCATGCCCGACCTAAGGTTGGCCCAGGCTGGGGGAAGCATCGACCCCCGAGCGGACACTGCCTCGCCGACCCGGGCCTGGGGGGCCACCCGCCCGGGAACGTCCTAGCTCCGCTGTCGAGGGTCTGTGGCCGAGCTGTCGGCGATGCGCCGATTGCAGCTCCTTTGTTTTCAGGAGAAGTATTGACACACAGACACAGTTCATCGTCGACTCCCAGAAACTATAGGAAAATATTGGAAGTGGGGGGGAGACAAAAAACCCGAAAATATTAGGAAGTATGGGGAATCCTCTTATGTGTGTGGATTTATCTGTGTGTCCCAGGGCCCCTTCACGTCTGCCCCCCCCGAGGCCGGCCCCCCCCCATGCCGTTCCCCCTCGCCTCCCCTCTCCCTCCTCGCTCTCCCCTCCGGCTGCCCTTCCCTCGAGTTCAGCCCGGATTGTTTCAGCACGGGGTATTCAGAGGTCCTGACCCTTCCCCCTCCTCCTCCTCCTCCTCCGACCAAGTTGCCCTCACTTCACCTACATGGACGACTTATAGCCTCCTCAGCATACTACTCCTCCTCCCTCCTCT
>CAUYUJ010022359.1:670919-683671 GCA_963575745.1 Prorocentrum cordatum
CGGCGACGAAGATGCTTTCCGAGCTGATCGCGGCACATGAGCTGACCGTGATCAACACGTGGTGGCCGTCAGGGGCGACGTACTATGCCAATGGGGAGGGAAGGGTACTCGACTATATCGTGATCCCAGAAAGTTGGAGGCCAGATGTGAAGTGGTTCAGAGTACAAGAGCAGAGTGCATGGAGGCTCCAGGCGCATGCGCAGAAGACGCTGTGGGACCACGCCCCGCTGGGATGCGAGATCCTGCTGGAGTGCGTTGCGGAGCCGTACGAGGTGAGCGATGGACCAGTCACACCGAACAGGGAGGCGATGGCGATGTTGCTCCAGCGGGGGTGGAGGCGCAGAGAGTTTGCGACGCAGCTCGCGACGAAGATAGAACGGGTGTACGAGCAGGTGCTGCAGGTGAACGGCAGCAAGAAGATGGACGTGGCCAACCAGGGAGTGATAGAGACGTTGCAGCAGATCGGGACGACAGTATGTGCGACGTCTCCATTGTACACGGAGGACCACAGGATCCAGAGCGCGAAGGTCACGGACTTGCTGCGGGAACGGCGGACGGTGCGCGAGAAGTTCAGAGAGCTGCAGTTCTTCGGGATGCGCGGTGAGGTGGAGGAGGCGGAGAGCAGCACCGACCTGTGCACGAGGAAGCTGGAGCTGACACTCGAGCTGAGGAGGGTGAGCAAGTGGTGGAGAGATCGGAAGCGAGCATATGCGAAGCAGCTGGGGGAGGACCGAGTTCGGGAGTTCAAGGACGCGGCGGAGAGGCAGGATAGCGCGACGATGCACAGAATTGCGAGATTGCTGGCGCAGAGAAACCGAGGTGCACGGAAGAGGGTATTTGGTCGTCATCGCGTGGAGGGTACTCGCGCGGAGTGGGAGGAGCGGATGAAGGGGAAGGGACTGGATGGAGGATGCTCTGCGGTGGAGGTGACGACGCACGAGGCGCAGCGCGACTTGGAGGAGAAGAGGCAGTGGGAGCGAGATGTCACGGATGAGGAGATCAAGGAGGATTTCGACATGCTGAAGGGGGCGTTGTGGAGCGAAGCTGGGACGAGCTGTACCGAGCTGTAGTACGCACGTGGAGCTGATCAGGTGCGCCTTCTTCCCGAATTGGGTGAACGAGAGGGCAATGAAGCGCAGGAGTGGTATCGGTCTAGTGGGCGAAGTGAGTAAGCTGAAGACGCCGAAGTTTTACAGCGTGATGCGCGTGCTGTTGTACCAGATTCGGGCTAGGCTCGCGCTACCTAGGAGTTGGATGATGGCGAAAGCGGCTCGAATAGGCAAAGGCACGGACAAGGAGGGCGCGAAGGGGGGGCGCATTGTGATGCGGGTGTGCGCGTTGGCCAAGGGCTACTACGGGGGCATGGTGAGAAGGGCACCCACGGTCGAGGCCCCAGAGTGGACAGATGGAGGCTTGAGGCGGAGGCGACGAGAAGGAGCGATCGTGACGTGGCGGCGGCGTGGAGGATGAGGAAGGCTGGGCTACAGCACGGCCGAAGGTTCCACGACGCAGCGAACGCCTTCTTCTCGATGAGTAAGGCTAGGCTGAAGAGGGCTGCGATCAAGGTGCTGGCGGAGCAGGGCGTGCCGCTGATCATGATGAGGCTGGACTACGCGCGCTTCCAGTTCGACGGGGCCCCCGAGGCGAACGTGTGGTACATGGGCGAGATGCATGCCAGGCGACCCAGCGATGGTGAGGCTGTTCGTCATGGCGTACGCTCAAGGCATGGAGGAGCTTGAGAAGCATGCTATGACGTGGGCGAGCGGCGTGTCCCCGTTCGAGGCGACAGGCAAGACGCAGCTCGCCATGGCGCTCTTCGTGGACGACGTGGCGGACTCCTTCCCGTTCGTGAACGTGGCTGACGCGGTGAGCATGGGGAAGCAGCAGAACGATCGGGTGAGCCAGGCGCTGGTCAAGATGGGCATGGCGCAGAATGTCGAGAAGCAGGAGGTGCTGATGTTCTGCGCGGGGACGGGAGCGTGCCAGACCGAGCGCACGCTGTGCGGCGACCAGCTCCTGCAAGGGCGCACTGCGACGGAGGCGAGGTACCTGGGCCCGAGATGTTCGGCGAGGTTCGCGGTGACACCAGAGATCGAGAAGCGCCTCACAGCCGGCAAGATCGCGTGGAATCAGATGGGCAACTTCTGGACATCGGACGCGCCGCAGAGATGGATGGCGATGTTTTCCAAGGGGTACGTGGTGAATGCGCTCTTGTCGGGGCTCGAGGCGATGGCGAAGTCGACGGGCCCGCTGGAGAGCGGCGACTTGGACAAGCTCGAGGGCTTCGCGGCGAGGCGCGCGAGGGTCTTGCTGCAGGGGGTGGCGTGGAAGGAGGGCGGCAAGACGCGGAGCTTGACGAACCTCGAGGTGCTGGCGAGGGTGAAGGTAGCAGCATTACATGTAGAGCTCCGAGTACGGCGGCTACGGTGGCTGCAACAGTCGCTGAAGAATCCGGAGGACGGGAGGCAGGTGCTCGCGGCGGTGTTCGGCGAAGCCGAGTTCGCGGGCAAGATGGTCGACGCCGAGATTGAGGCGCCTGTGTGCCCGTGGGCCCGTCAGTGGCTCCAGGACGTGTCCCACCTTGCTCGGTTCGACGGCGGACTGGCACTGCTGGAGAGAGTTGAAATGTCATCGTCACGAGTGCTCATGGAGGAGAGGGAGGATTTCGTGGAGCTTGATGTCGGGGGGATCCTCTCGCATTCTTTTACCCATCGTGCTGAGTTTGAAAGGCGTCGAAACAAACCTTCGGATAACCTGGAGGGTGAGGGGAGTTTCAGATGTCGGGCCAAGCTGGAAGATGGAACACAATGCAAATCAGTTTTTCAGAGCAAGCAGCAGCCAGCGCCCCACTATGTTCACGCGCGTGGGGGAGAGCACGGAGGGATGGCGATGGCAAGGGTGTGTTGTCTGACGAACCAGTGCGCGATATGCAGTACGATATTCTGTTCCAGGGCCCAGGCTCATAAACATATGCAGGTGTCGACGCGGAAGGGGAGATGCATCGGAGACGAAAGCAGGAGTGGCGGGGAGATCAAGGCGGGGCTCACGGTGTGTCGGTTGTGTAGTTTCGGTTCGGACGATTTCCGCGTGCTACGGGAGCATACGCTGACCGCGCACTTGGCACCGTATCTTGACAACTTCGAGATAGAGTTTGAGGTGGAAGAGAGTTTAGACCTGCTCGGAGATGAAGTGGCTCGTCTCAGAAGACTCGAGCGAGACTCAGCCGCCACCGCAGCGCAAGCAGAAGGACCTGGAGGAGGACGTGGCCTTGAAGCGGCTGGTACACCAATTGGAGACTCGGGTGAGGACGCTCGAGCACGTGAATGCGACGCAGGTGTTCGTAAAGAAGGACCACGAGCTGATCACGGTCGCGAAGAACATCCTGAATCAGTACGACGGGAAGGTGAAAGAGGCAGGGGGCGGGCATCAGTTCGGACCTCCAGAATTGCAAGTGCTTGGAGGGATTCTTCCCGCCTGCGAGACTTGGTTGCAAGAAGAATCGTGCCCGCCCCAGTTGAAGATATACCGAGGAGTGTGCCCGAGGCTGATGGCGATGATGAGGCACTCCGACCCCGAGGATGTGGCGGGCTGGGTGAAAGAGTTCACGCTCTCCCCGACGTACGAGGTCGGCACCGTACGGATCACGTTCGCGATGTTCGGCAACGTTCTGGTGGCCCACAACGCGGAGGTGGCCAAGCAGCTGGACAAGCAGCAGGCAAAGGCTTGGGGCGGAGTGGCGACCGACGACATGTACGAGAGTTGCTTGCAGAGGTCCCCCCTCGAGACGCCCCACATCGAGAAGATGAAGGCCGTGAGCGTGCAGCTGGTGATGTACCAGATCATGCGCGGCTGGGGCGCGACGGCGAAGGCGGGGCGCGCGCCTCGGGGCGCTCTCGCGCGCTGCCTGGAGCAGTGAGAGGGAGGGGCCGAGGTAGGGGTAGGTGGGCTAATGAAAGACGGGGCTCGGGGTAAGCGGCCCTGGCCCGTTCGGGCACGCGGCGGGTTCGTCTTCTTCCGCTCGTCCTCCTCGTCGGTCCTTTCGCCCTTCTCCCTCGCCGCGTGCGTCCGTCGCCGTCGCCTCCCGCGGTTCGCTCGCGGTCCGACGGTGCCGTGTCTCGTGCTTTTCCGAATGGTGCCGATTGTAGGCTTGCCCCGAGCTTGGAGATGTGAAGGATATGGCCGCTCGAAGGGGGGAATCAGAATCAGGAGGGGGAGGAGGAGGAGGAAGGAGGAGGAGGAGGAGGAGGAGGAGGAGGAGAGGAGGGAGGAGGGGGAGGGGGAGGAGGAGGAGGGAGGAGGAGGAGGAGGAGGAGCCGAGGAGGAGGAGGAGGAGGAGGAGGAGGAGGAGGAGGAGGAGGATGAGGAGGAGGAGGAGGAGGAGGTGGAGGAGGAGGAGGAGAGGAGGAGGAGCAGGAGGAGGAGGAGGAGGGGGGGGAGGGGGAGGAGGAGGAGGAGGAGGAGGGGAGGAGGAGGAGGAGGCGGAGGAGGAGGAGGAGGAGGAGGAGAAGGAGGGAAGACGGGAAGGGGGGGGGAGTACGGAATCTGCCACATGCTGCCGGTTTCTGCCCCCCCTGCCAGGCGCTCTCCTCGATACGTGCGCGTGTCCGGTGCCAGGAGGCGCGTGAGCTGATTCGCCAACCCCCCCTCTGCTATCCCCCCCCTTTCGCGCGACCCGAATGCATGGGCCGGGGGGAGCGACGGAGGTCAGGAGCGAAAGAAGGAAGCTCACGCACATGAGTCCACACGAGCCTGCGGCCTCAGGGGCCCGGGCCCTGGTGCCCGTCAATTTTCGGGCGTTCGTAGAAGGTGGGTTGTCCCAAGGTGTTTTGGTCGTGGCGCCCAGTTCCAAGCCTCCAATCAGAGACGCCCGACTGCGAGACGCCCGACTCCCGCACGGAGTGCGGCAGGCGGCAGGTTCGCGCCGCCTCGGCGAGGGGAGGGGGTGGCATCGACCACACGCAGGTTGTGGCCCAGCGCAGGTGAGAAAAAAAGTGGGTTATCCCAAGGTGGGGCCGAGGGACGGACCCATCTGGATGCTCACATGTCCAACGCTTGCTTCTGCTAGGGGTCGACTGGAGCGATTTTCCTCCAGCCCCTCCTGCCCCGACCCCACCTTTGCGTCCCTCCGACTCGCTGTGCCGCTACAGTGAGCGGCTTGAATAAGAAACACTTACTTTTCAAAAGGGGCTCGGTCGTTCCTTGGGCTTGAATGCGTTATGTATCGTTCCCGATGCGTTGTGTATTATGTATCGTTCCTTATGCGTTATTGCTTGGAGAAGAAAGGGTTTCGTTCCTTATGTATCGTTCCTGAGGTCAGGCCGGTGACTTTATGCACATCCCAAGAACGTCCAACAGAAGCTTGCCCCTCGGCGGCGCCGGAGACGACGCTTCCCAGGCCCTGGAGCTCCCCGCGGGAGAGGCCCCCGAGGAGCCTCCACAGAGCCTCGGCCATCGACCGATCGACCCTGCACCGAGGATGGCCCGTCCGCCTCGATCGATGCAGCGGCCCGTCGGCCGAGGACCGACCGGTCGAGAGCCGATCGATCTTCGGCGCAGCGATCTCCGACGCACCGATCCTCTGCGCCTACCCTTGAGTCGGGCACGTACGCCCCTCTACAGGAGGAATATGCAAAAATACCCAAAATAGTCTGGGGACGATGTGTTTACAATGTTCCGCATGTTTGGAGTATGTTGGGGGGGGATGTTTTATGGTTCGTCCGAACTCCCCTTGTAGGGGGACACGCTCGACCTAACCCTACCCCACCTTTGCGTACCTCCGACTCGTCGTGCCCATCCCAGGAACGTCGAACAGAATCAGGAGGGAAAGAAACACACAGACACAATTAATCGTCGATACCCCAAAAAACATAGGAAAACATGGGAAGTGGGGGCACCAGAAAATATAGGAAAATATGGGGAAATGTTTTTTGTGTGTGTGTATTTATTCGTGTGTCTCAAGGCCCCTTCACAGAAGAGGAGCCTGCTCCCCGGCGGGGCCGGAGGCGGCGCCTCCGAGGTTCCCTGGAGCTCCCCGCAGGAAAAAGGCCCCCCGACGAGCCTCCACGGAGCCTCGGCCCTCGACCGATCATCAGCCGAGGACCGATCTCGGGCCAGACGAAAGGGGGGGATAGGGAAAGGGAGGGTACGAAATTTGCTGCATGCAGCTGGTTTCGGCCCCACCGAGGGGCCCATTCCTCGATACATGGGCGCCTCCCGGCGCCGGGAAGCGCCGGGAAATTCAGCTACGTGAGCTGATTCTCAACCCCCCCCTTTGCTATCCCCCCCTTCCGCCCGACCCGACGATCGTTCCTCGACGCATCGATCCTTGTCCGATGCATCGGCGGCGGCGGCGGGCAACGGCGCGGGAAAGGCCCCCCGAAGAGCCTCCACGGAGCCTCGACCCTCGACCGATCCTCGGCCGAGGACCGATCGATCAGGAATCGATCGATCCTCGGCGCATCGATCCTGGTCCGATGCATCGACGGCGGCGGCGGGCAACGCTGTGGTCTCTCCACGAACGAAAACAAGTCCCGCGTGGTGGTGTGCTGCGGAAAAAACGGCGCTCTCGTGATGAAAGCTTCCAAGTTCCAGAACCCGGTGAATATAATCGCGGCGGCAGGCGGCGACCGCGGCGGCGCTCGGCGCGCGGCGACGGCGCGCCCCGCCGCCGCTCAGTGCTGGCGGTCGGCCCAGCGCAAGACGCGCAGATCGACGCGCTGACGGGGCACCTGCGGCCGCTGCCCGACGCGCTGCGGCGCGAGAACGAGAAGCTGAGGGCCGCACGCCCCGCGATCGAGGCGGAGGAGGAGGAGGAGGAGGAGGAGGAGGGGGAGGGGGAGGAGGAGGAGGAGGAGGAGGAGGAGGAGGAGGAGGAGGGGAGGGAGGGAGGAGGAGGAGGAGGAGGAGGAGGGGGAGGAGAGGAGGAGGAGGAGGAGGAGGAGGAGGAGGAGGAGGAGGAGGAGGGGGGAGAGGAGGAGGAGGGAGGAGGAGGAGGAGGAGGAAGAGAAGGCTGAACGGCGCCTTTCTCACCACTCACCAAACCACCAAACCACCTCAACCCAACCCGAAGGCCTCAATTTGACCTCCATTTCCAGTGGGGGGGGGTCGGGGAACATCGAGAAAACACATATGGAGCCCGTACCCCCCCCCAAACCCGAAATTCGGGTCTTCGGGTTGGGTTGGGGTGGTCTGGTAGGTAGTCACTTTCGGGGGCCTGCCCGGGTTCCCAGGCCAGCGTGGCGAGAAACGCAGGGCGGAGGGCAGGCCAGCAGCGACCAACCTCAGCACGCCCCCCTATCACCAAGGGCGCGCCCTCGAGGGCGCGAAGCTCTTCGCGCTTCGCAGTGCGTCTCCTCCGGTGCCTCGTCGTCCTCCTCTGCTCCCCTGGGCGGCGGCGCGAGAGCGCAAAGGGATTCGCGCAGCGCGAAGTCAGGCGCCCCTGCATCACCGCAGACCTTGTTCTAACCCGCGCCGATCGAGATGGGGTGCTCTTCAGCAGCTGCGCCTCGCCGAAGACATTCCAGGGATGCCGGACTCGTCCCAAGCAACCGTCGGGGGCCCCCAAACGGGGTGGTGACCACACCGTGCGGTGAGTCGGTGGGGATTCGGGGTCACCGCACGGTTTTGAGACTCGGGTCGTTCTCCGAGGACGTCTCGGGCGGCTGGGGCCTCTGGGGTCCCAAGACCGTGCGGTGACGGACCGTGCGGTGCGGCTTTGGTGGATTTCGAGGTCACCGCACGGTCTGTCACCGCACCATTTCGGGACTCCCAAAGCTGTCCACGGCTGTTCTCTCGCCTGGAAACCGACATCTTCGCGGCGAGAAGGGCAATCACGCTGGAGGTCGGAAAGGAGTGTGGCACACAGGGGTGTGGTGCCAATCGTGGAAATGGCGATGCTATCCACGATAAATGACCTCGCCAGCATTGGCACAACACCCCTGTACACCACACCCCCTTCCTACCCCCAGAATCACGGCGGAGGCCCCTCGGACCATCAGGCAGTGGCTCTGGATGCACGAGCGGTCCTGGGGAAGGGGGTCGAGACTTCCAGGGACCTCCAGAGGCCCCGAAGCTCAAGGCCGCCCTCCCCGCTCCTTCAGGGGTCTTCGCGGGCTCCCCGATATCCCGCATACCATTAAGTCGGGCCTGTCCCTCTACAGGGGCACTATTCAAAAATAGTCCAAAAATAGTCGGGAGACAATTTGTTTTACTATGTTTGAGCAGTGTTGGAGTATGTTTGGGGTATGTTTGATTTTTCGCCCAAAATCCGCCTGTAGGGGGACATGCCCGACCTAAGCATACCAGTAGCTGGGTCTCTCAAGTGAGGTCCGAGCAGATGGGGTCGGAGGATCATGCCGCATCACCGATGCATCGGCGATGTGGTTCGATGTGGAGTCCGAATTCCTCCTCGCTGACCTCGCCGACGCATCGCCGACGTCGCCGATGCATCGCCAATGCATTGGCGATGCATCGCCAGTGCATCGGCGGTGCATCGGCGATGCGGCGCGATCCTCCGAAGACCCACTTGGCTGGACTCTACTATTCGGGGGTCTTCGCGGTTGTCCAGACAAACCTCCGACGTTTTAAGTTGAAGACTTCGGTCACATCGTTTCCGGGTTTTCGCCACCCGAGCACGCGCAGGCCGTGCCAGGACGTTCCGATTTTGGTCACATCACGTTTGTGGTTCGAGTTGTCCGCATAGAGCATTTGTCATGTTGCGTGCTTGGGATGTTTCCAGGTTGCATACGCGCTTACGTCCGCCGGCGTTGCAGACCAACAGTTGTATCCAGCGATTGTTCAAGGGGGCACGGGAGGCCGTCACGTGGGCCACCTCGTGTGTCCAGGGTTGGGAGAGCCGTGATTATGATGATGATGATCATCATAATGATGATAAGGATGACAAACATGAGGATGAGGGTGATGCTGTTGATGATGATGATGAAGATGATTATGATGACGATGATGATGATGATGACGATGATGATGATGATGATGATGATGATGATGATGATGATGATGATGATGATGATGATGATGGTGATGATGATGATGGTGGCGGTGGTGGCGATGGCGATGGCGATGGCGATGGCGATGGCGATGGTGATGGTGATGGTGATGGTGATGGTGATGGTGATGGTGATGGTGATGGTGACGGTGATGATGATGGTAATGGTGTGATGATGAAAAATGGTGAAGAGGATGTTGATGATGATGATGTTGATGATGATGATAATGACGATGACGATGGTGATGATGAGAATGATCATGGTGATGGTGATGGTAATGGTGTGATGATAATGTGGATGGTGATGGCGGTGGTGATGATGATAAGGAGGAGGAGGAGGAGGAGGAGGAGGAGGAGACGGAAGGAAGAGGAGCCGTCACATGCGTCATTGTTCGTCTTCACTACCTGAGGAGATCTCATGGAACTCGTGTGGGCCGTCTTGGGGCTGTCTTGGCCTCCTGTGAGGCAGTCTTGGAGGTCCCTCGTTGGCCGTCTTGGGGCCCTCGTTGGCCATATTGTGGGTGTTTTAAGACCGCCGTCTTGGGCCGTCGAAAGGCCCTCTAACGCCGTCGTGGGTCCCACGGGAGGCCCTCTGGGGTCTTCTTCTTCTTGCTCTTTGGGCCGTCTTGGATGCCTCCTGGATGCCTCTTGGGCCATCGCTGAGCCAAGTTGAGCCAAGTTGGACACCTGGATGCCTCTTGGATGCCTCCTGGATGCCTCCTGGATGCCTCTTGGATGCCTCTTGGGCCATCGCTGAGCCAAGTTGAGACATGATGCGGCCCTCCACGGCCGCCCTGGCCCGAGCGCTCTGCCGAGCTCCCGGACTTCCCTCCCAGGCCGATGCACGGAGCCGGCGCAGATGCCGCTCCGGGCGCGTCGCCAGATGATCACGCGCGAGCCGGCCGCCGGAGGTCCCAGCGGCGTTTGTTCGGCGTGCGGCGGTGGTCGGACAGAGCTCGGACGAGGATAAATCCTTGTGAGCGCTTTCTTACTCGGCGTTTCGACATTGGGCGGAAGGGGGGGGGAAGGGGGGGGTCTGGCTCCGGACCTCTGCTTAGTGAGACTGTTTGCAGCAGTGCGTCCTGTGGGGGAGGGGCTCCACCTGCTCGAAACAGGTGCCAGAGAGCAGCCAAGATCCACTCCACGGGGGGGGTGGGAGGGGGTGGTGCAAGGGCCCGCGCCGATCGGCAAAACAATTAATAAAACAACGATCACCTTTCCAGAGCGTTCGAGAGCTCTGAGAAGGCCGCGGCGCCCGAGACAGCATCCAGAACCGCTGGATCTCAGAGATTCTCGATTTCACGATTTATCTTTGCCCGATGTTATCCTCATCCTGGCTTTGTCTTAGGTGGATGTTCAACGAGGCGTCCGGCGCACACCCAGAGGCGACCCGGCAGCGGAGCCCGCTGACGAGGGCCGCGGCGGTGGCGCTGTTCGCGTGGTTCGTGGTGCAGCGGGCCGCGCACAATTTGATTGTCGACTTCTCCAGGGTGCCCATCTTGGCGGCGCCAATACAGTCGGGCCGATGTATCAGATCGAGACCGGTTCGGGGAGGGTACCCTAGTGTTCTTCGCGTTTGTTGGATGTTCTTGTGCATCTTGGGGAGGGTACCCTCGGCTGTTCTGTGTGTTTTGGCCGGCGGAGGTTTCTCGTGTTCTTGAGGGATGTTCTTCTGTCCCAGGTCCGATTGTAAGGGGGTCGCGCGAGAGGGGCGGCATCCTAGGAATCGAAAAACGACAAAAAGGATTGCGCAAACAGAAATTGTCGGAGCTCCGCGCGGAGTTCTGGGATCGGGGATGAGCGCCGCTGGCGGCGCTTCTGGCGCCGCCCCTTGCGCGCTCCGTGCGCCAGGGAGGGGGGCCAGGCGCTGATCTTAGAAACCCGCGCGGACCTCAAACAGTTTGCGTTTATGCCGCCTCTTGTCCCTTTATAAGAAGGCGGACGGATGTCTTAGAAGGCAGGGGCCTGCTTAGCAGGCCTTCTTCTTAGAAGGCCCCCCATGGGGCTTCTCAGAAGGCTCTTCTTAGATTACGTTGTATCTTCGGAGGACCTCGCCTGTCCCAGAAAACTGTTGTCTTTTCTTGTGCCCGACACGGATTCGACACGGATTTTGCGTGGATTCGACGCGAATTGGACGAGTCCGATTTGGATTCGACACAGAATTGACGCGGATAGGGGCGCGACAGGACCAACAAGGTGTTCCGAAGATGCAGCATCATTTAGAAGCCCACCCACCCCGCGTGCCACCCCCTTGCGGGCGCCGCCAACCATCTCCAGCGCCCTGGTCCACACAGACGAGTCGGCGATTGTCGGGTACAAGGTCGGTTGCGCCGTGCGCTTGCACGGGACCGGTGAGTGGTCTCCTAAGGAGCACTTCCACGCGAGGGTCGTGGACATCGCAGATGGTGGCGAGGTTGTCGAGGTCCGCTCTACACACACACACACACACACACACACGCACACACACATAACTAACATACGCACACGAGATTGAACAACGCATACTACAATTTCATGTCAGTGCACACAGGTTGAACATATATGCATATATATGTATATTCGAGGAATGAATATCAAGAATATAACTTGAATCTATCCTCCCCGCCAGTTTTCTCACCCCTCTACCTCCTCCAAATTCCTCTATTCATAATTTCCTGGTCTTCCTCTGCGCCTTCACCTCCTCTGCGCGAGGTCCGTTACAGATCAGACGGAGGGAAGAAGCGGTTCAGACGACTCGAGTTCGAAAGTCTGTTGACTCCCATGCCCGCGGAGGGGCACTACGAGGTCAACATGTTAGTCCCATTACAGCGGAAAGGACTCATATTCAAACATTGCGAGTGGGCTACGATTGTAGACATTAGGGATTCTGACGAAACAGTGAAGGTCCTTTATCGGAAAGGTGGCCACGAGCGGTTCAAGAGAAATGAGTTCGAGCGCGTCTTGATGCGCACGCCGCCGTGGGACCAGGTGCACAAGGAGATCGCATATCACAAACTCAGCACTACGATTGTGACTTCTTTTGTTGGCCTGGCGATCTGCCACGTGTTGGCTGTGTTCTCAAAGTATCGAGGTGCCTGCGGCAGATCCGCCTCCGTGCCAGCGAGGCGCTCCGCGTGGCGACCGGTCGAGCACCGGCCAGGAGGCCGTCACGCGCGTGACGCCACCTTCGCAGCCGGTGCCTTGGGCTCTCGCGGGGCCAAGCGGAGCCGTCTTGGGGCTGTCCTGGGCTCTTCGGGGGCAGCCCTGGGGGTCCCACGGGGCCCTCTTCGGTCGTCCTGGGTCCCCTCGGGCCGTCTTTGGGCATCTTGGGCCGTCTTGTGGCCGTGTTGGTCGCCTTGAAATGACTCTGGACGTCCGGGAGGTCTCTTCGGGCCGTCTTGAGGCCCTCTCGGGCCAGCTTGGGTGTGTCTTGAGGGCGTCTTAGGCAGTCTAGGCTCAGTGTGCCCGTTCGGGCTTTCGAAGGCCGCAAGTGGAGCGAGATTCAACCAAACAGCGTGGCAGGCGAAAAACGTTGAAATACACCTGGGGAATCAATGGGGTTGGCCTCTCGATGCCCTCCTGGAGGGCGCCTTGCGGGTGTGTTGGAGCCGATTGGAAGCCTGGTGGACCTTCTTGGGTGCTTCTCAGGGGCTTGCTGAGCCCTTCTCGACTACTGATAGGTAGTGCTGAGCCATCTCGGTGGCCCTCCCTGGCCTCCCCAGAAGCCTTGGACGGCTCAGCAGAGCCTCGGGGAGGTGGCGAGCCGCCC